>CM050163.1:126939948-127522448 GCA_027410445.1 Discoglossus pictus
CATCTTCTTAAATCACGTCATCCTTATCAATCTTCTTCTCATCTCAAGCTCATCTAACCACCTTCATTGTATGCCCATTTGATCAATTAACCTACATCACATACCCATTTTATTAAAACCAACATTCTCTTATAGGGCCAAGTTCTATTAGCTGCTCGCAAATACCTGTCATTTTGACTGTGGATGTTTTTTTAATGTTTAGATGTATTCTACTGACTCAAGCTCACAAATTCCGACCACAAGGCTGAGCTCCTAAAACCCCGACTTACAGGGCCAGATCATATGATCTGACAAAATATAAGAAAGCCAGTATTTTTCTTCTTAAACACTCACAATAATATTTAGACACAGACAAAATTAAATGAGACTGTCATCATGAAATGGACTTTGGACTTTATACTTAAACTTCACTCACACACTACTATTTAATTAGTGTCGACAAGTTAAATTATTGATCGGTCCCACAATCCAACAATGTAGAAATCAATAAAATGCATTAAAGCATGTTCTAGTCCATGCGGGTTCCATGATATGTATTAACCCCTTAAGTCCTGAGATCCATTTCACACAAAAAAATAAATAAATAAACATTATTTGTGGGGTTGAGTCTTTTCTGCAATTAATTCTAATGTATTTCTATGCTTTCCCATATTTTTTAAGTAAAGTATGTAATAGCTAGTTAAGGCTCTAATAATTTTAAAAAAAATGTCCTTGAGTACTTGTAATATTTTTGAAAGAACTTGACCCTTTTTTTATTTGCAGGTTAGATTTTATTTGCGAGCAAGGGCTACGGGTTTAATAGAATATTGATTTTGTGTAAGTTTAATTATTTTGTGCTTGAAATATTCGAGCTGTGCTAAAACCTGTTTTGCGGCTTTGGCTGGCCTGTAGTGATTGCGGGCGGGTAACCCGTAATAGGAATGCCAGTAGCCAAAAGAATATGTGGCAATGGAATAGGGCCCATACTCACCAGTTTGTCTCCTTGCCCAAATGCCATTCAGAATTCCTCATGGTGATACTTGTGACAATAATATTGCAGATTTATGACTTAAATATGTGAAGAAAAAAGTCTCCCACTAGAAAAGAGCCTCAATAAAATAGCATAAAAATAAAGAGGTTTTCATCTTCGTTGAGAACGTCCTCACATTAGTGAATAATGCATATATCCCAAGATTCATAAGCAGATCACTGAAGGCTGTAATGGCTATTTCTTATAAAGAAAATTGCCACCGCAGGCCTTTACAGTCCATCACAACCCCAAGTGAATTTACACCAAAGTGGTACTCAATAACAGTCTTTGTTTCCATTAAATATAAGTGAGAAAAGACTGCATAATGGTTCATAGAAATACGCAGATATATAACTGTATATAGCACAAATAAATTATTATAGTAAATGCTATAAAAACTAATTATCCTTGAATGTACCTTCAGTACCTGGATGCCGTAAAAGTATTTTTATAGTGGATAAAACATCTGAAATATGTTCCAGTATGCAATTATGAAGTATCAAAGAAAAAATAGTTCCCCAAAGTGATTATAAGGAAAAGCAATAAAACTGTCTACTAATGGAGAGAGAACATTTTAAAATATGACCGTGAAGGCATTTAGCTCGATATGCTTCACACAATAATAGCATCGGCACGTAGACAAATTGTGCAAACTTTGTTCAGACCTGTTATTGTCTGCTGCCCAAAATATTGTGCCAAGTTGCTTCAAAAAGAAAAGTTCAGTGTTATGCTGTATACTAGTACTAACAAAAAAAGCGTGTTGATTTTTAATCATATGACAATATTTTGTGTTGTATACCGTGATACTGTGAAAAGTTCACAAATGTTTGTACTAAAGAACAGGAAAGAGGATAGCATGGGGCTATATCCACAAAGGTATAATGTTTCTCAACAGTGATATATTCCTATGGTATATAATAACTATTATTATTATTATTGTTTATTTGTAATGCGCCAGCATATTCCATAGCGCTATACATAAGTAGTGATCAAGGCAAAACAATATTACCACATTACAATAAATAGAGGGCCCTGTCTTTGAGCTGACAATCCCGTGTCCATAGAGCTTTCCCCAAAGCACCGTGCAAGATTGAAAACTCACAAACTTACAATCTAAAGGTTTTGGGTGTGGTACAGGAGGGTGAGAAATGCAGTATGCACGTTAAGGAGGCAGGTTATAGGCTTCTTTAAACAGATGTATTTTGAGGTGCTGTTGACAATGGGCGTTTAGTACGGTAGATGAGTCTAGCAGAGGCATTCATTATGGATTGAAGGGGGATAGATGGGTGGTGGGCCAGCCAAAAGTGAGTTGCAGTAGTCAAGACAGGATATGATGAGGGAATGTATTAGAATCTTAGTTGTGTCTTGTGTAAGGGAGTGACGTATTTTGGAAATGTTTTTCAAATTGAAAAGACAAGATGTTGTCAGTGACTGTATGTGAGGAATGAAAGAGAGGGCAGGGTCCAGTAGAAACCCAAGACAACAAAGATCACTAAAGCATGGGTAGTCATTTCATGGTTACAGTTTTCACTAGTCCCAAAATGTCAGAGAAAAATCAAAGAATATTAATAAATAAACATTTTCTTGCAGTCCTTGTTGTTTAGTCGTTCAGTCGTATTCTTCTCTCTGTGACCGTATGGACCGCAGGATGCCAGTCACATCTTGTGTCTGCTTTTGCATATCCATATGGTTTTCATGGCAAAGATACAGGAGGGGCTTGCCAGTTTCTTCTCCAGTGGACCTCTCTGCTATGACCTGCCCATCTTTGGTGACCGTACATGTTTAGCTCACAGCTTCGTTGAAGAATGCAAGCCCTTTCACCAAAACAAGGTAGTGATCTAGCTTATAGTCCTAAAAACATCTTACTGATGGGGGGGGGGGGGGGGGGGGTTGGGGTCATGGGGCTTAGGCTCAGGAAGCAAATATTCAATATTCATAAGGAAGGATCTTCAGTGTAAGCATATCAGTTATTTAGTGGTGGACAACCTATTTAATTCACCTCATATGTGACCCCAAAACAAGGTTTAAAATATTCTTCAAATAAAGAACTGTGTGTATATCCCAGACATGCATACATTTCTTTACCATTTTTTATCTTTAATACTTCTGCTGGAAGGTTGTTCCACTTATCCACTACCCGTTTTTCCTAAATATCTAACCCCCAACTTCTAATAACAAAGCTCATCCATTTAGACGATAAGGCTGCATATATGTAACATATGAACTAGAGAGCTCCTTATTACAAACTATAGCCCCTATTCAATTGAGCAGTTGTAAGTTACTGGAGCCCGTAATGGAGCCCGTGAACTAATTTGCTATTCAATTGGCGTCTTTTAGCTACCCGCAAACGATTTGCGGGTTAGAAGCTCAAAATCCCTGCGGTTGTTAAAATTGTCACTCTGACCCATCTAAGCCTTTGATCTTTCAAGCCCGTAAATCGCAAATCGCTATTCAATTGCTTCAATTCCTCAAACCCGCAAATAGCAAATGTAAAAGTAAATCCTACAGGACCAGATAGGACTCGCAAAGGGGTTAAACACCTGATCATAGCACTGTAAATGCAAATACAAATCAATACCTCATGTTAAAAGATGGGGAAAGCGATGATAGGCATTAGAATTAATTGCACAACAGACTCAAGCTCGCAAATCTGCAATAAAAAAATATTATTTTTTATGTTTCATTTCTGTGTTATATCAATCTTGGTAATCAAGGAGTTAATACATATCAGGCCACTCACATGGACTAGAACAGTATCGTCATTCATTTTTATTATTTTGTACATTTCAGGATTGCGAGTGCGATCTCATATCGGACTTCTAAACGCTAAATGATTGACGTTTAACCTCCATGTTTTACTGACATCATGATGATGGTCTCATTTACTATTGGCTGTTTCTAAATCGGTAGTTACGGCCTCGCTTAATTGATCATGATCATGCTCTGAAATCCTACTGTGCATGGTTTACAGTTTCAGCTTTTGGCCAGTAACTTGCGGGCTTGTTCAATTGAATCACTCTGTAATTGTAGCAAATCTAAAGCCCGCAGACATACGGCCTGTATAACGTAAACTTGCAATTGGATAGGGGCCTATAACTTTCATTTAATTTCTGAGAGTTACTTTTAGTTTTCAGGTTATTGTTTAAATATTGTAACAATAATCAACAGATGCTAAAAGTCATCCTTTAGGTAAATGCAGAAACACTGCGCCTAATTGTGGAGTTCTGTGCAGACATGCCGATGTCATGGTACACTGCTGAATTACAAACCGAGTCAGATTTAATTGGTTCCCTGTGATATTTGTGCATTAGCTGATTAACGTTGAAATGTTAGAGAGTAAGAATTTACCTCCCTCTGTGTTTGAGACATTTTCCCAGTGCCCTGGCTAAAAGGTTTATTTTTTGCACAAACCAGGAAGCTTCATTAGCTGGAAATAGAACTATTCCAGAAAACTTGAAGAGTACTCAAAGCTGAAATGGTAAATGTATTAACTGGGCATATTTTATACCTGTATCACAACACAATTAAAACATCAGTAACTGTTCCTCAATGAAGAGCTATACCATGTATGGTCACCCAAGATAAGCAGGCCATAGCAGAGAGGTCAGACAAATTGCGGTCCACTGGAGAAGGAACTGGCAATGCACTCCTGTATATTTGCCATGAAAACCTTATGGATTTGCACACAAGATGTGTCTGGTGTGCATCAGTCCATAGAATCAGACACGACTTAACAACAACAACCTGTTCCTGTAATGTGTAAACATTCAAGCTAGGAAAGAAAAAAAAAACTATTTCCTATTTTTGTAATGTGTTAATATTGTTTTGCCTTGAACACAACACATGTGTAGCGCTACATAATATGTTGGTGCGAGCTACGAGGGAGAGACGTTAGTACTCGCCCGTCGGGGTTGTGTGCTCGAACGCAAACAATTAAGCAATCACGTAGTTACGGGTTCAGATGGAGCCAATGGAAAAAGAGAAAGTTAGCGTTACATCGCTGTCAAAGGGGAAGGTAGATTTCGAAGTCCTACGGGCTTCATGTACAGTTTGCGATCTGACCCACATTCCAGATATAATGCAATATTAATAAAGCAGTAAATATGATATTCTATCACATGCAAGTTACAGTATATGTATTAACACATTGATTGCCGGGATCGATATAACACAAAATATAAACATGAATAAAGTATTTTTCAGGGCCGATTTGCGTGCTTGAGAATGTTGTGCTATTAATCCTAAGACCTAACATCACTTTCCCTTTGTTTTTATTTGCTTAAGAAGTGATACGTATTGGACTTTACCCCGTTGTGAGTGCTTTCGAGCACACATTGGCCTTTGGGCTCTATTTGCGAGTGACCACGTTGCAATTTAATAGCTGAGTTGAACAAGAAGCAGTTACGGGCTCGTCACAACAAAGGATATACTTTGCTCCACATGTAGCCTATTCTCGGCCGTCCTGAGTGTTAACACGTTAGTCTGCTGTGAGCAACGTTACAGGGCTAATTTAATAGCCGTAACATGTAAATCTCGAGTTACGGGCTACATTTTACAATGTAGCCCCAATTTAATGAGGCTGCTGGGTACAGTGAACCTACCAATAGAAACACTACATTTGGGTACAGATTTTAACCTTCAAGCCAACAGCAGCACAATGCAAAGATCCACACAGCAGTGTCTGGTTCCTCCTGCTTCCTTGTGCAGGTGACTACATATCCCAAGATCTCTTGCTACAAAAATTGCTATCATTAGATTGTAAGTTTGCGAGTTTTCAATCGTGTAAGGTGCTTTAGCAAAAGCTCCATGCACACTAGATTCTAAACGCAAAGACAGGGCTCGCCACTCTCTGCAATGTCTCAATTTTGTGTACTATGTTGGTGCTTTACAAATAAAGTTATTATTATTAATAATGATAATAATAATGAGAATCATAGATGGATACAATATATTATTTGCCTGTGATCGGCCAAAACAGATTATGAATATTATGCTAATTTTAGCAGGGATTTACAGGGGTGTTAACACTGAAAATCAACTGCTTGCAAACTCAAGAGATTTAGTAAGCTTTAGGCTAAGTATATTAATGTTTATTTTGGTATTTTTTTCATGCAAAAATATGTTTGCACACACTACTTATTCTCCTCTATCAGATGCAATTATAATACATGAGACTTAAATATGCCTTGGGAGAAGAGAGTTGTATCCATGTATAATGATGATGATTATTATTATTATTATTATTATTATTATCATTATTATTATTATTTTAGCAAACTTGTATTTTTGGAAGTATAACCCTAGATTCAGTTATTCACAACTGCTGTTGTGCTCAGATAATCGCCTGCTATTCAGCAATACACACCAGCATTCTTCCTAATACCCTTTGATATGCCAGATGCATGGATTTCATACTTTCCACCTTAGCTCTTTCTGGTACTAAAACTGAATAACCTCTGGGAAACTTAAATGATTAGACATGCAAGTCTTTATTTGACTGTGTCATTTGTCTGATCAAAGGGAAAACAGTGCTCATTTTATAGTGCAGCTGAATGACTTGCAATGCACTTTTAAGGCCCCAGAAAATCTTTGAGATTTTAAGTGCCTCCACTGTCTCCAGACTACAAACAGCCTTCTCAATCTTTCTACCGGCAGTGGTGGATTATATGAGGTTGCTGCCTTGTGAGCTAAGACTCTTTAGCTTGCCTGTGGTTCTGGGGCAGATTCAAAACTCCAAACCAAAGTAAATGGAATGGATGTAATAACCTCTTTATGGAGAGACCATAAAAAGCTACAGGGCAGTGTAAGCAAATTAAGTCATTTACTAGTTTTTTTTTAGTGATAGATTTGTAGTGCAAAATGGACGGCATGATTGCTAAGCGTTACAGACTCCTCATCAATGTCTTACATGAATATGAAGTTCTATGTCCAAATAGCTTTTTTTGGCTGAATATGTATTATTCTGTGGCTTCTGAATGGAATGAAACTTATTTTTTATACTTCAATCATTCTGTCATTCAGACAAATGTAACAAGATATAACATTACTAAAAGGGAGAGGGGACAGAGTAAAAAGAAAATAAACTCGCTCTGTGTTTTATGGCTTACAAACATTTCTTACATCACTGGAGTAATGACATCATATTAAGATGCTTGAAGTGTGTGCTGTTCCCTGAAATCTTGATCATAATTACAGAGTTTTCCTTCTGGGCTCATGCATGTCTGGGCAAGTCTTGAAATAAGCCTCCTCTGGTTTACTTGACTGTTTATGTGGTCGAATGCCAGGACATACCAAACAGCAGAATTACAGAAAACGTCACATGTTTTTCTTGACAAGCATTAAATAATATTGGGATTTCGCTTCTATATTTAACTCTTTTAGGAAAACTGGTTCTGCATTGCAGTTGCAAATTAGTTGGAGTCAATTTTATATCCACTTACCTAAGCACAAGGGCCCTCATTCAATTGCAATTTGGCCAATTGAATTGGGCTCTAAAAAGGCACATAACATATATTTTTTAAAGAAGTTTTTAGTTAGTAAAAACCTTGATTTTGGATAGATGTTTACTAACTAAAAACTTCCTTAAAAAAATATGTTATGTGCTTTTTTAGAGCCTTATTCAATTGGCCAAATTGCAATTGAATGAGGGCCAAGGTCATTAAATACAACTGCAAATACAATAGTTTAGAATTAGACACTTGCTTTGGCTATTTAAACAGTTTTAGAAAAGCAGAAACAGCAATATTTTAAGAAATAAAACTAAACCACGTGTTAATTGATTTACATATATGTTATAAAATATGCAGTAATTTGAGGAGACAGTTTATTAAATAGTGTACAAACATGTCTTACCTATTACTTTATACTCTAATTCATGACAGAGGGGGACTGTATCAATACAGATCTGAGAGAGTTATTTGAGTGTGACTGAACATTACATTTTGAGAATAACTAACAACAGGTCCAACATATACATATTTCATTGTAGTGCAAATGATGGCTCCAATGAATATTTCACAAGTTCATACAATATGTCCATGTCTGGGACCTATCCTGTTATATGCATGCACGCACGCTTCAGTGCTGGGAAGCACGCTGTGGACGTCCCAATGTAGCTGTCTGTAAGTGGCCGGTAAATGATTAGGGGTTTTCGGTTTAAGGTTAGGGTTAGGGCCAGTAAGTGGTGTAGGTGGTTAGGGGCTTAGGGTTAGGAAGCTACTTTTAGGGGGTTAGGGTTAGGGTAAGAGGGTTAGGAGGTTAGGGTTCGCAAGGAGTGTATGGGGTTAGGGCTAGGGCCGGCAAGGGGTGTAGGGGGCTAGGGTCGAGGGCTTAGGGTTAGGGCAGGTAACTGGTGTAGGATGTAAGGGTTATGACCACCATGGGGTGTAGGGGGTTAGGTTTAGAGGGTTAGGGGCTTAGGGAGTACATTGGGACAAGGGATGGGAGCCCACCTGGCAACAGGAGGCTTCTCGTGCCATGCATGCACATAACAGGAAAGATCCCATGACTGTATTATATTAAAAGCTGTGAAGGAATTAGATACAAATTATATTTGTAATACACCATTCAATATATATAGTTTAATTTTTATACAAATCATGGGTTAAATGGAAGATTACAAGATAACATTTTAGCAAATCTGAGAATTTGTGTGACTAGTTTTTTCTCTCTGGTGAAGTATATACAATTCTACTTTCATACCAAATGCAAGAGAATAAGATTAGGATATACGTTCAGGTTAATGTCTCCCGCTCTGTATGGAAACCAGGTGGAAAATGCATAAGGAGACTAAATTAAAAAGTGTACAAAGCTTTCTTACCTACAACTTTATACTCTAATCAGTGAAATTGCAAAAAGGTAGCGCAATTCCCTCTTAAACTTTAATTAACAGGCATTAAGACTGAAGTGTTTGTAGTAATATCCAACTCCATTATGTTTCTCCCTTTCACATATTCGCTTTCTTTTTGCTTTAATCTTAATTTTGCTACCTTTTGAATTCATCCCCTTCACTGGCCAGCAAATGCAGCTCCATGGTTTACCCAATGAGATGATCAAATGCTCCAGTAACTATACACATAAAACTCAGTACACAACTCACCCTAGGTAGGTACACCAAGGCCACATGTACAACTTTCAGATTGGAAAACCATTTTGATTGTGGAAGGTTAGAGAAGTTTAAATATTATTAATTGGTTAGCGAGTTATGTGATTTGCCGAAGACCAAAATAATATCTTAGAGTTTGACATTCAATTTTGTGTGTGGTATAGAATCTTTACTGTAGACAATATGTGCGAGTCCTTGGGTGGTAAGCTAACTCATCTTTACTGCCAAAACAAAAAAATCAGTCTGTATTTGATTTTTGTACTCTAGTTGACATCGTTCTCCAGTGAGAAAGAGCTGCACTTCTCAGTTCTGGCATCTGGACAAAACAGAAGCATAATCCACAGGGAAAGTGCAAGAGACATAAGAATAGGCACATATGTAATGTGTTAAAAGTCCAGTGTGCATGGGGTTTCAAGGAGATTAAAACCATACCAGTTATATTTATTTACACACTCTCAGGCTCGGTCTGCTCGTTTTTTTTCCATTCTGTACCTTGTAAATTTAACTCATTCATTTTCTTCCTAATCAAAATATGCTTATTTTTCTTTCAATTACATAATTTTGGAGATACTAGCCATGTGCCACTTAAAACACTTAGAAAAAAACTGAAGTAGGCTAATTGTAAAACTGTGGGAATTTTTATTCAAGCATGTCAGTGATGGGTAATGGTGCATAAAATATTTTACATGTAAATCTTTTTTACAAGATCTATCTTATTGACCCAGAAAATGTAAAATGAATAACGTAAAAAGTACTTACATATTTGAATTGCATTTCAGGAGACAATTTCATTTAATTTGTCTAAATTTCATAAATTTAAAAAAATAATTTTTAGTGCAGTAAATTTATTCTTAAATGCATCACTTTTTTTCTTTTGCTTTAGATAAAAATAAGATATCAAGTACTAAAATTGTTTTGCCATTTTAAAAAACGACATTCAGTAATGATACACTATAAGTATAGATTATTTAAAAAAAATATGTTAAGGAACACAGCCGGCTGGACTAGAAAAGGTGAAAGTTTAGCTAGTTTAGCAAATATTTTGGATCTAGAGGAGGTGGATCAACAACTAAGCAGAATAAGGCAGTGACTGGAACGAAGGTAGCGTGCAAAGTTATAATCTTAAATTCCCCTTGCAATAATGGTCTACAGCTCTATGAGCCAAATGTATATGTACAGAACACAATACCAACGGTAAACATTAATGTAAAAGCAAATATTATGAAAATTTTAATTTCTCTCCCCATTGATCAATAAGTGAAGTCGATTTTTTTATTAAAAAAGGGGGGGTTTGGTGGCTCTAGGTGTAGACTTATTTGTAATGAACCATTAATAGGGTGCCACTGAGGGTAAAAAAAAACATATCAAAAGAACTTAAGGAAAGGTTCCCTCCTAGTGCACACCTATTATTCCCAATTGTGTTGAAGAGACATAAATAAATAAATAAAACTTAATTTTTAATAACTTAGTTAAAAACTTCTGAATACATTTAAAGTTTTTAACTAAGTTATTAAAAGTTAAGTTTTATTTATTTATGTCTCTTCAACACAATTGGGAATAATAGGTGTGCACTATAAGAGGGAACCTTTCCTTAAGTTCTTAAAAAAAAATTTTATTGCTGAATGAGTATTATGGTTTACCAATGGGAGAATGACACCCCACTTGGAAATTACCCCTCCCCAATGAATTTCCCTCTCTGGTACCTGGCAATCAGTTTTCAGCAACAATACATCGGCGTCTTAGTCATTGGATTTACAAATGACCCAATGACAAAAGCGTCAATGCGCTATAAATAATAACATGGGTCAGAGTAGCAAATAGGGGGTGTGACTCTGCCTGGGAGTGGGACCACAGTATGTGGTTGGCTACTACATGTACAATAATTGGGAGGGCACCTGTCTTTTATCAAGAGTAGATGCTATCGAGACATGTATTATGCTTTTTATTAACATGGTGAAAATATCTCTCTTTATATAGAGGTTGGGTGCCATGCAGCCCAGTCATTATGACACAAATGAACTCATGGTTATGCATAGGTATTTTATTGGTGTCATTTTTTTATACAATTATCCATTTAAAAAGTTAAATTAGTTCTTGTTACTGATACCATAATGTGTTGTTCTTCATACTTATAAAGCTTATATATATACATGTGTGTGTATGGAATTTTTTACACAATTATTATTTTTCACTTAACCATAAAACATGAGACAACAGTACCTCATACTGACATATGCTTTAATATATAACTTAAGAAATATATGTCTGATTTTTAAGACAATGAGGAAATATCTGGATTTGGCTAGAATCAAACTCACAACCACAAGCAGCTGCATTAAATTCTGAGCTATTTCACCAGCTATCACCTATTGCTGTTGCTAGAATATGACTAAGTAGTTACAAAAAGGCAGTCACTCCCTGATTCAATCACTGAAAGCTTCTGCACCTGAAACAAATTAATTCATCATTGTTCCACGCGGTACAGAGCTCATTAATCATTCAGATACTGAAACAGCCAGACTTCAACTGATCATAACGCCACCAATTCAGTGTAATTTTTTTAAAAATTAAAACACTTTTTCACTATGATAATTAGCAGAATTGTAAACCATCAAAACATATATATGGGAAGATCCCCACAAACCTTAAATGTCAAATCAAGTCTACAATAAACAGACTAATCAGCAGTAAATAATAAACAGTCCCAAAATATTTAATTGTGTCTTTTTAAACACACCTACAATCAGTTAAAAATCCTTTTCAAAATGTGTACAATGTATCCTGATCTTGTGTCCTGTGCAGGCAGTGCATGTTAAATAATAGAGGTTCATGAGGAAAGGGGAAGGTGCCAGCTTGAATATGCAACCAATTTTGTAACCAATCTCCATATGTGAGATTTCAGTAGCCTCTTCTTTATGGGCACCCTGTACCAGTACTTCTGAAATTAACCCAACTGGAGTAGAGGGGAAAATTCCATTAGTAGTCATATCAGGTCCTAACCTGGGAGCCCAAGGGAACATATCTTCAGCTAACCATTCATGTTCCTACTTCCACCTATAGACCATCACCAAACCATGTCATGTTTTTATGTAACAGCATAAATATAAGCAATGGATATAAACCATTTTTTGGGAAAATAGACATTTTTGAAGACTCTGTTTATGAGTACAGGAATCCATGTTGGGTTTGTTACATCACATTCTGAAAGCTCCATAACGGGGGCTTGTATATTTGTAGTTAACAACTAAAGAATGGGTGAGAAGGGAACAGGCAGAAGTCCAGAGCCATTGTTTGATAACTGGATAAGACATCCCTACCTCTCAATAGCCCAGAAGCAGGATGTTGCATAAAGGGATGCAACCATAGCTTTTCAGAAATGTAAAAGTCCCTCTAACAACACAACTTCCACCAACACAACTTCCACCAAGGTCCAAAGAGAAATCGGATTTTATTTTTCTAAATTACTTTTTTTCTTCTTAATCATTAACTTTTATAACAACTCCTTCCAATACACTGTGTGTATTTTTCCTGTATTTATGACAATGAAAAACAGATAAATGTGCCCCAATAAGGATTGATTAGACACGAAAAAAATGTGATCTAGGCAGAAAATGTGTACCATTATAGGAGTCCAAATGCTTCAAGAGGGAACTTGGCATTCATATCCCAATATATTTTTAGTTGAAGTAATTGGGGAAGATAGAAATAGGGAACCTCTACACCCGAATGTTATTCTACTGACATATTTAAGGTTTGACATCTGCAAAGTTTACTTCAATCGTTAGTACTCATGTCCATTGTATAATTGTATACGCAAATAAATGAAAACTGAGTTACTCTATTAGAAGCTTGTGCCTCTACTCTTTCCTCTTTTTGTACATGACGTTATTGTTAAATTCAGATTTGTGTTCTTATCCAAGTCAGTTGCAGACATTTTAATATTTTATTGGTTAATATGGTTTAATTATATAGATTCGTATCTTATGAAATGTACAGAGCTTACAATATTCTGATTTGAAAGTGCAAAGATAAGATAGAAATTGCAATGTAAAAATTATGCATTCACATTGAACTCATTAAGTGTAGCAAAACATTATATTGTACCATAAAAATGATTACATACAAATGTAATATGTTCTGTAAATTGTCCTAACGTTGACCCGTGTATAGTACTGATTATGTGATCTATGTTATCTACATTTTTCTTTTTATTTAATGTTCTTACTTCCCTTTGATGTATGCATTGTCAATATATTATATTTCCTGACCTCTTTCTGAAAAATCACTGGCTCATTTATATGGGTATCGAAAGACAACAGAAAGCTAAGATCAAATGTAAAAAGAAGGTCAAAAAGTTAACTACCATCTGCAGGAAAAGTAGTTTGATGCTATCAATACAATGCATTAACCAATTGTCCTTTTCTTATTTAAGGTCATTGTAAAAAGGAGACTCTCTAAACCAGATCAGGTTTCATTGCATTAGTTTTATAATTATTTCCCACAAAGGTTTATTTTGTTCACAGCAGGTAAGGTTAAAAATTCTGGTTAGTTTCTCCTCGAACACACAAAACCAATCACCCCTCTATAGCCGGCATAATATGCCACTACACATCAAACCGTAAAACGGACTTATACCCCTGGTATTGTGGGTTCAGATGGGACACTTGTGTCCATACTAGTGAGCTTTTTCTTTTTTTTACCTGAAGATTAGTAGAAATTCACACCAAATTCATACTGTTTACCTTTACATTTAAAGGGTCACTGTCACCCCAACTGTATGTTAGCTTCATCTTAAAGAGCTTTAAAAATGTGCTATACATTGTACTAGCCTTTTTTCTCTCATATAATATCATTGCTGGGATACTTAGCTTTGTTTTTCACTCCTCTTATTCTAATGTGAGGCACAATATACTAAGTTGTGACTCAGAGAACTTGATAGGCATTGGGGAATGGATCTAATTAAATAATAACATTGGGGCATGTTGCTTTTTATCCACCACAGAGACACACAAGCCAACTGTGATAATAATTAATACACCAAAGCAGTTAATTATCATTCGGAACTGCTCAATTGTATAAATACAATATTGAATATCTGACGAATAATTCACTTTGGTTAAAAATATCACATATATAGTTCTCAGCAGCGCGACCTTGCCAAAATCAGTTGGTAGCGCAACGTTAAAACTGTGGCCTCGCAAAGCGGTTGCAGCCAGGCAAGGAGCACCAAAGGCGCTCCTTGCGCTGGTGGAGAAGGCGCTCATCCCTACGACCCTGCACGACTTGCCCATTTTACCTACAAACAGCAGAACTACACATCAACAGAAAACTCAAATGCACAATTCACAGTGCGAGACCCGTCGCCTCTAAAAAATTACGGACTGTAACACTTACAAAAGGTACAGTGGACCCTTGGTACTTGTCTACCTCAATATGCATTATTTACCTTATTACTTTTTTCACCGTTTTTATGAGTCAATTTACATTACTCCTTATGGGAACTTTGTGCTCTGCCTTTTCGCCATTCGTCGTGCATTCTGGAACCAATTTGCGGCAAATACCAGGGGTCCACAGTATATGCAAGTTTCATCAGAGAGGTGGTCACCAGGGAGGGAGGACACAAGGTGAGGGCATAAAAGGTGAGATAAGAGGAGGTGGAGGGGAAAACATTTAGTTGTGCCTCTCCAGTTGACTGTGTATATGTATATATTTAAAGCATTGGGGTTATTCTCTCATAACCCCCATACCCCAATACATGCTGATGACCCCTGCCAGTGTAGTGTGGGGGGAATAATTAGCCTGGAAACTTTCAATTAGCGGACTTGTCTTTGAAGCCCAGTCTAGTGGGCATGTTAAACATAAACGGTTTCAAACTTTTTATCCAGTTTAAAAGAAGCCATGTTAAGTAGTTGTAGGCCAGTTTGCACAGCCAGTAAAGTAGCATGTGCCAAATTTCCCAGGTCCTTCTTCAACTGTATTACAAGACAGGTGAAGAACGGGTGCAAATTATTCCTTTAAAATTCTCCTCAATGTACAATTTCTAATGTATGAATCACTCATTTTTCATTTAGGAAAAATGCACTTTTTAAAAAGTGCCTATATAAAGTAATTACTAAAGAATAAAAAACCTTCTTAAGATTTTGTAAACTCACCATAAAGTTGCTCAAAGATGTCATGTCAAATGTTTCCTCCTAAACAAAGATAGACGTCCTCTCAATACTCCTTTCTGGGTAAAAATATACTATTAGTATGTATTAGTGTTGCCTGAATTGCTAAGTCTTAACAATTTATTTTTCTTAGGAAGAAAACTATTTTATTTTGAGCACTCTTGACCTAAGTAGTGGCTATTTGCATATAAAACTTATCTTTTTTTAAAGTTTTTGTATAAAATAAAAAAATTGGCATTAAACAGCGTAGCCTAAAAACATGAATTTTCTGGTACTAAGGAATTGCATCATAGCGTTGCCTTATTTCCTTCTTATATTCTAAATTTTTAAATTGGGTACAGGTCCACCACCAATTTTCTGGCATTGGTTAAACTGCAACCTCTTTACCCGTGGGAAGTAGCTAAGCTTCTTGGTGCGCTCACATTGTCCCAATGCAGAATTTGGTATTCTGTATTGAGATTTGGTTTGCCACAGCTTGTTTGGAGCATGTTCTGAGCATGTATAACAATCTTTGTTTGAGCACCTTCTGAACCTGTATGACCTTCTTAGCCTATTGGATGACCTTCTGAGCCTATTTACCTTTTGGAGCCTATTTTACCTTCTGAGCCTATTTGACCTTTTATAAAGTGTATCATTTGCAGTATTCTTGCTAATAAAACTGCTTTTTTTAGAAACCACTGCTGGGCCGGCAAAATCGATTTTCCAGCAAAGCCCTGGAACTGACGATGCCAGAAAACCAGTGGTGGACCTGTATTGAGTCTGGGAATAACAACCCCTGTCCCAATATCCTCATTGTATTGCTAGACAAGCCATAGATAACATATAGATTACAGGTATATAATTTCCCTTCAGTATAATCGTAGGTTGCTTATTACCATCATTTTCTTATCCCATACCTTTAATCTATGATATTCTCTTACAAAAAGGGCTAAACATTTGTTTGTCTCAACCATGTGGAACACTAAAGATTAAGGACCTAAAACTGTACTATTAAATATCCCTTAAGTAATGGAACTAAGCTAAAGAAATTTCCTTCAGTGTTATCTATGGCTTAGCTAGCAACACTATGAGAATATTGGGGCAGGGGGTGTTATTCCATAATTGAATTGTTTTCTCCCTAAGACAAATAAAATGTTTCCTTTTACCAATGACAGCTCTCCTTAAATTCTCAATTAATTCAACAAGCAGTAAAGGAGCACAAGCAGGGGTTATATTGGACATGGCTTCCTTGGGGCGAGAGCAAGCATGGGTTTAGGGACTGGGGGGATGGTACAAACCCCCCCCCCCCCTGATTTTTCAGTGTGTGTGTTTATGTGTAGAGAAGCAGTTGTGTGGTATTTTTATACTATATGCGGTATATCCCCCCCAGATTTTTTGGCTCCTACACCCATGAGGGCAAATATTGTGTTAATTATTTTTTTTAGTATGTGTTATAGAATCATTTAACCTTTTATTCCTCTTCTGAGATTTGTTATAACTTGTGTATAAGATGCCTTGATTTCATACCTATCCCTGTGTTACATTGAAGCAGTCCGAGTTGTGTTACAATTGATGTTCTTGTTCCTTTTTAGCTGTAATAAAAATTCAGGAGCTTGGTTACCTGGGTCATTAAGAATCTACTTATTGCACTTAACATTTTTGAATGGTATAATGTAGTGAAAATAAAATATAAAATTGGGTGCCAGCCAGACTATCTGAGGAGACAGCCAAACTTTTTTTTTTTATAGGAAGGAGCCTGCAAAGGATGTTCATATACAGTATGAAAAAAAAAAATTAGGACCCATGCTTCCAGAGTTTTTTCTAGCCCTGGTATATTATTTTTTCATAGGTGTACTCCACCCTACTCCCTAAAGATTGTATCTGGCTCTTAAAAAAATAATTTTATGTCTTGGTGCCCAAATCTATTTATTTTGGTATTTTAATGCCTTGTGCTGAAGTATGGAAAAATTCCAAAGTATTCAGGCAGAGTTATGTGTTAAACTACCCATACTTATAGCGCTATGTGTAGATGTAACAAATAATTGTTGTTAATAGTTGTTTTACTTCTTCCAGCCTTTATGTATAAAACTCTAATGTTATATTCACAAAATAGAGATTTATATATATATATATATATATATATATATATATATATATATATATATATAGTACCAATCATATGCAGTTGCTTTGGTGTAGGTAGTAATTATGTGTTTTGTGGGCTTGACTTAAAAGGCCAATTGTATAACAACTTTGCTTATGAATATAGGAGCCCATTTTGTCTTTGTTACATTACTTTCTGAGCACTTGATCTTGAGGGTTGACGGAGGGGTGGGGAAAGAAGGAATATGTTGAATAATTGGATCTGATTTAAATTTATACCACACCCCATCCCCTTCACAGACCCAGAAACAGGCTGTATGCAGATGCAAACATTGCTCTCACACATACAGCTTCCACCAAAGTATCATGTATGCTTCCAGGGTCCAGCAAAGGCATCACAAATATTATTGTTTTATAATTAAAAACTAGCCTTTTTCCCTGTTTAATTATGATCTTAATCAGACTCAAAGTTTTAAAACACATATTTGTTTTGTTGTACAGTTCTCTTTTAAGTGTTCTGTTGCCCTAGGATCAGTTTTTTCAAAATTAACCAGGAGTGGAAGGATTGTGCGATGGAATAAGGAGAGAGTGAGATTTAGAGAGTTTAGAATACAAGAATGGTGGAAAAGGGGAAACAGAAAAAGGAATGGGGGAAAAAGACAGAAAAAGGGGCAAATAGTGAGGCTGTAATGGAAGGAAGAGATAAAGATGATGGAGAAAATGGGAAAACAGGGGAAAAAGGAAAGTTAGTGCATTGGGAGGTGAAGGAAAGGGATAAAAAGAATGTGGGGCAAAAATAATTGATAGAAAATAAATAATTAATCTCTCTCTCTCTCTCCCTCTCTCCCTCCCTGTTCTATCAGTCCCTCATACACTATTTTTATTGTTTTTCTTTTAGCCCCAAATTTTACCTGCATCTTGGTCTCAGTAGGCCTCACTAGTTATGCCGAATTCTGGGAGTCATGCCCTCCCTCCCTGTCCCTCACCCTCCCACCCTATTTCTGATTACATTTATAGTGGAATGGGAATCACCTGACTTTCCTACTTGCATATATTATCTCACCACTAGGGGCAGACAACATATTAAATGCTAGAGCCCTTACCTCTGTTCCTTCTCTCTCCCTCTAAATGAAAAACCTTTCTAACTTTCACTTCTCTTTTGACCCTTTTTATTCCTTATCTGTTTAATCTTTCTCTGATTTCTGTCCCTTCCATACCCTTTAGATTGTAAGTGGCGAGTTTTCAGTCTTCTAGGATGCTTTGGGAACAAGCACTTTCTGCAAAGATTCTAAGCTCAAAACAGGGTCCTCCATTTTTGGAAGGTTGTTAATGCTGTATTTTTCCTTGTTTTTTATCCCCTGTATTGCGCTACGCAATATGTTGGTGCGTTACAAATAAAAGTTAATAATAATAATAATAATAATAAACTTGTTTGTGTGACAGTGCGCCCTTAGTTGCATTTTGGGAGATCAGACCAAATATACTATAATACTGTAATGCTAAATTAACATACACAAAGTCTTCTTGAGCTACAATGACTGATATAGGTTTTGATGCAGCCTGCTTTACATATTTATATATCTAGACCAATGGATTTATATGAATAATATTATATAGTCACAGAATGAGCAGGGGTAGTTATATTTACATATACACTGACTGAATTATTTATGCACAGCTTTACTTACGTTGGGAGATAATCATGTATAAATTATTGGCAACTCAAGATGTTCTCTCATCACCAAATCTCTTTATAAGATTTCTGAGAATGTCTTTGTTACTTTGTGGTGCAAAGCTACTGAAACCATATTTCTTGTACTTGCCTTTTTATTTCTATTGAACTGCACACTAATATGACCTGTTCCTTCTGGGACTTGTTAAACA
This sequence comes from Discoglossus pictus, assembly GCA_027410445.1. Taxonomy (NCBI): domain Eukaryota; kingdom Metazoa; phylum Chordata; class Amphibia; order Anura; family Alytidae; genus Discoglossus; species Discoglossus pictus. The sequence goes on from CM050163.1 coordinate 126,959,195, forward strand.
GTATATGTTTATTCTTTCTTCTAGACACAGCAGCAAACGCATTAATCATGACCTGCCACCACAAACCCAGTTCCCAACCAAGTGCACTTCAATGTTTCTACATTCATAATGGCATATCCAAAATCTTGATATAACCCCTTTAGCTCTAGTGTATTAAATCACTATATCTGAAATGTATATACCTAGAAAATAATTTGTTACACCTCAGAATATCTAGTTGTCTCACAGACTAACTGCTGTGTAACCTTCTCACCTCTCATTAATAATTTCCTGAAGTAAGTTATAAAATACAGGACTGCAGTAACAAAAGCATTGTTTTTCTTTTCTTTAAGTGCCTTTAATAGCTAACTTGTAAGGGTAAACTCTTTGGAATCTATTTCACCTTCTTAATCAAGAAAACCATTAATGTTTCAGGTAGTGCTGAGCATATTTGTTAACAGCCACCTTCATTTCCCAAGGGAAGAAACTAAAATAAATACCCACTCTTGGTTCCATAACTTACACCTAATGTTTTGCTTCATTCAGCCATACACAATAATGTGTGTACTGCATGTTAATATATACCGTTCCATATGCCACTGCTACATTTCACTCTAAATACGTTTTCCCTATATAAGTGATGTTTTTTTTATTTATAACCATGACCATTCCAGTAAACTAAAAATCATTAAAAAATATTTTAAAAGTATTTTTTCTCATTTATTAATGCTAAATAAGGATTCTGCCTTTGCAGATATATTTCAGTATTAGCAAAATATATCATTCATATTATAATATAAGTCAAAGTTTTGAATTGGCCATTTGGAAAGCAGTATATGTATGCCATTTTTTGAAATACATGATCAGCTGCCTCTTTTCTCACTTTAAAATCATATTTGTTCTCTAATTGAATAAACCAGTCCTATATTCTGGAATTTGAGAGTCCCACACACCTCCTCTTTTATATTTGGTAACCACCCCTGCAGTTAACACTCCTACAATTAAACAGTTGTTTCATTATGTGGTACCCCTGTAATGCTTCAGTTGGTTGGTACTTGCAAAAATATTTTCCAGGGACATATTCAATTCTTCACTGTTGGTGGTTGATTAATGCATTCTTGTTCTCCTGCTTGGGAAACTATAAATTGAGTAAAATAAGAGATCTTACAAGAACAAGGGACGATAAACTGAAATGTCAATAGAGTTCCCAAAATAAATTGGTGGTACAAATGAGGAGTACTTAACTGACTTAAGAAATGGAGGATCATTGTATTTATTCACCATTTACAAAACGGATAAGTTAAATGAGCTTAATGTATACTGTCAGTAGAATATCATGTGGATTGCATAAATTTACTTCCTTGTATGAAATATCATTATGTAGAGCAAATACCTGTCACCCACAGGGTAAGAGCAAATTAAGTGTTCATTTGATTAATGCTTCTTTCCAGGGAGAAAACTAAAAAAAGAAAGAAAAAGCACGTCAACTGTTCATTTGTAAACTAAGACTAACCTATAATATGAAACTACAAAGCCAGCAGTTCTTTCAGTATAATATAATCATTTACATTTGTTTGCCACTCAGTTCATTGGTATGAGGCAATAAGTTAGTTGTAAGTCTTTAACATTGTATTTAATATTTATAGTCAATAGCATTAATGCTCAAATTTAGTGGTTCAGAGTTGGGTCAAATCAAATATGCAGAGGTGGAAATAAAATCAGATAAATAACCAATACATATCAGCATAGTTGTACTGTATGTAAAAATAAATGTGTATACCTTTCTGTAGAAAGGTATGACAATAATATAACATACTAATATTAATAACTGTAAATGAGTATTAGCCTTAGTATGGTGTCTACATTGTGTAATAGACATGGAAATACATGACTGACACTGGGTAACTCTCTACTAAGATTGACAATATTTTAACTCAAGGAGGAGTTAAACAAATGTGTAGTACAGTAGACTACCAGTTAACTGGAAATCAGGCACCCAGAACTCTCAAGCAACCAGATAATACTGTACTTTAACAAAAAAAAAAAATTACAGGGATTTACAAATACCAGGAGACAGGTTGTCATGCCACAAAATACTTACAGGCACCTAGATGTCATACACTGTATGGCTCTGCAATTCAATGTTACCTGGAAGCAGACAGGCATGAGTGACTGAGCAAGTGCAGTGTTGGTGTTACATTCCCCGGGTTCAGTACTGCACCCACCAGCCTAACATACCTGTGTGTAAGTGAGGAGTGAAAGCTACTGCTGCTAGAACAACCCTCACTGACAAATATACTTAGCAGATCATTCTATGTGCAGATAATCTTGGCCTCTTTTAATAGTGACTCTCAAGCAACCAGGAACTACATTTATCCGGCATCTACCAATCCCCATGGGTGCCGGACTACTGTTATTTTATATTTTGGTCAAACTGAATTTACATCTTGTATTATTTGGATGACATGTTTAGAACACAACTCAAATGCTACCCATTACATACAGCCCCCAAAGCTCCTTTACTGGCTTTACTATGTCCTAGCTGTTCATTTATTAAGTGAAGTGGCAAGGAACCCTGGAAAATTAAAATCTGAGTTCTTGGGGGAAAAAGGATACTGTAAATATGGGATATCAGTGTACCTTTAAGCTCACTTTAACGTGACACAATGATATGGTGTCATTACATCAATGTCTAGATGATCATACTCCTAGTCTGGAGTCAGTGCTCATGGACAAAAATCCCCTCCCCATCATATTGATGGAGACAAAAAGGGCTAAGATTAGGGAACATATTTAAACAGAATATACTTTATTGACAAATACTAATATTTCTTGTAATGCCCTCTTAGACCATATGCATCATGTTATTGATCCATAATTAACCATTTCAGACTTTTTAAAGTGTTTTTATGTATAATTTAAAACTGGATGATCTATTTTCATCAATCTATTCTCTTGATAGTTTTCTTAAATTGTAGTTACGTTAAAAGTCAGAAAAATCTTAACCTTTAAGAATTCTGTAGCAATTTCAGGTTTATACAGTACAATTCCTGCAAAGAAATTCACACCCTCAAATTATTCCTCCCTAAAATAATGATGCTTCATATTACAGCTAATGAAAAATGTGGCCATATTTAGTATTTGTCAATATTTAATTTACAGCAGGAACATAATCTATTTTAATATTCATTTTAACAACACAAACATATATTTTAAATTTGACAAACATAAAATATAGGCATAAAAAATTCAAAGTTAAACTTCTTACAGCAGTTTAATATTTTATCTGAACAGTCAGTTCATTAACTTAATTGGAGATTAATCTATCCTTCTGTATATGACTATTGCTAATGAAAACTGTTTATTACATATTAAAATGATACTGACAAAGGTCATGTTAAAATGTTTCAATACTTTAGTTCATTTTTATTTTTTGGAAAAAAACAAGTTTGCAGTTTTTTAAGCGCCATAACTCTAGGTATTCCTTCCTGCTGTAAACTTGCTTTTCACCAAGCCCGTATGGCAATCTGTACTATATTACCGCTCCATGGCCTCCATTCCATGGCTCCTCTATAACTTATATGGCGGGGGGGGGTCTGTCGGTCTCTAGCTCCATCATGTGCTCAGAGCCTGCTCGTAGTAGACTCTGAGTCTGAATCTCATCAGTCTCCACAGCAGCTCTACAGAATGGTCCCCACTTACTAATACACGACACTAGCCCTAACATCCATCCTCTGAGGACTCCCATGCCAACTAAGGTTTTTTTTGAGTGTGCCTTCAACTTTTATACTAATATCAGACAATCAGAACCAATATTTGAATTAATCCTGCCCATATCTGATTGGTTAAAAGTCTAACCAATCATAATTTAAAAAAAATATACTAAAGAGGAATTCTCATAGCTTTAGGATGTAATGAACTCCAACTCATAACTACAACTAACATCTCAAACTCAACGAAGCCATTAACAGACAACTGGACTAACAACTTCACAAAAGACAGTTTATTTTTGTTAGGTTTCATACAATTTGGATGCTTTGTTCGTACATCCTTTGGCATTCATTCATATGACATTTACGATCATTTTATAGCAGATAAATATAAGACAAAACAAGCTCACATCACATATATAGTTCTCAGCAGCAGGGGCTTGCCTAAAAACGTTGGTAACGCAATGTTAAAACTGCTGGCGGACAGGAAATGAGTGGCGAAGGCGCTCATTGCTCTGGTGGAGATAATCGCCATAGGCGCTCAGCCCTACGACCCCATACGACTTTGGCGCTCACTGCCCTGTTGGAGAAGAGCGCTGTAGCACTTTGAAAAAATCAAGTGGAAAAATTACGGCCCGTAACACTTTGCAAACAGGAAAGTTGAACTTAGAAAAAAAATATAGGACCGCAGCACTTAGAAAAATAAATACGAAGTTAAGGGCTGAACCGCACACATACAAAAACAACAAAAACATAAAGCAAATAAAAAAACAACATTTAAAAAAAATCAGACACACCACGGGGGGACACTGGGAGTGAGGTTGCATGAGAATTTAAACACAATTTGCCCAGTTTTGGCACTCGAAAAGCGCCTAAGCGACAGGAAAAATGGTGCCCGAAAAAAAACTAAAACGAGGCTACACGACCCCTAACCACACAAAACACCGCCAGGCACATAAGACTGGAAAGCGGGACTTAGAAAGAAAAATATGAGGTAAAAAAATACAAAGTTAATGGCCGAAGCACGCACATCCCAAGAAAACAAAAATACAAAGAAATTAAAAATATAAAAAAAATAAACATCACACACAGCACGGGGCGACAGCCAGGACGTCTGGGAGTGAGGTTGCACGACAATTTAAACACAATTTGCCCAGTTTCAGCACTCGAAAATCGCCTAAGCAACAGTTAATATGTCAGACCAAAAAAACGAAAACGAGGCTACACGACCCCCAACCAGGCAAAACACTAACAGGCACATAAGACTTTTACCCAAGAACGTACGAGGTACAAAATACACTATTAGGAAATACGGAAAATGCTCCAGACCCGCGTAACACATAGGCAATCGCCGCCATTTTACAACACTAACTTGCAACTAATAACATTACCATTCTAACATCCTTATTAAATTGCAATTTGGCCAATTAAATAGGGCTCATTATAAGCACAGAGCATATTTTTTTTTACAGAAGTTTTTAGTTTAGTGAAGATCTTGCTTTTGGATAGAAGATCACTAACTAAAAACTTCTGTGAAACAAATATGCTCTGTGCTTATATAGAGCCCTATTCAATTGGCCAAATCGCAATTTAATAAGGCTGTAAAATGGAGCTTTACACAACTAAACAAACGCTTTGCCCTCGCACATGCAGTCTATTTACACTGCACACTTGCCACATTGCTGACATTTACACCTCATGTCCGCAACAGTCCAAATGTACATTGTATGCTACAGATTGTTAGCTCTTCAGGATATTGATTGCTGGATATATTAATTACAAATAGGTGAAGTGTATTAATTTATTATTTAATTAATTAATTATTATAAAAAAATATATTTATATATAAAAAAAGAGCAGGGTAGACGCTCGCAATGAGCGCCAAAGTCGCTCAGCGCGGGGCTCACAATGAGCACTGAGGGTGCTCAGAGGAGCAAAAGTACATGAGGGGAGAGGCTCGCAATGGCACCGAAGGCGCTTAGCACGGGGCTAGCTATGAGCGCCAAAGGTACTCAGAGGACCAAAAGCCTTACATTCTGTGGCAAACAGCATTACCTGCCTTACAATTTTATTACCGTCATTTTTTGACGGGCAATTCGCTAGTTTGTTATATTAACCATGTTTTGTCAATGTTCCACATTATGGTTAGTAAACACTGGAAGGTGATGGCTGAACTTGATATGTCCACACTATCAATAATAGATGTGTCGGGTAACACCACCTGTTTAACACAAAGCAACACAAGAAATGTGAGATGACAATTAGATTTACATAATGTATTAAATCACTTTAACACATCATTCCATTATTGTGCCCTTTTCCTATGTAATAGGTGTTTTTGGTCAGTTTACAAAGGTTCACATTACAAAAATAAACAATGGATTTGGGGTTTATTTGTATTGTAAAAGGCTGTGATTCCCATTGGCAGTAAAATGATTCTACAACTGAGAGAGATTTATAGAACCATTAATGCAACTGCTTGGCTATTAAAGGGTCACATTACTTAAAGTAAGATTAAAACAGCAGACAAACAGCATAACACGAGTGTGATTGTTCCACTTCTAATGACTTGCAGATTATTCTTATTCCTGCACACTTTACACTTATGCAATATAGACACAATGGCCCTCATTCAATTGCTATTTGGCCAATTGAATAGGGCTCTAAATAAGCACATAACATATATATTTTAAAGAAGTTTTTAGTTAGTAACCATCTATCCAAAAGCAAGGTTTTCACTAACTAAAAACTTCTTTAAAAAATATATGTTATGTGCTTATTTAGAGCCCTATTCAATTGGCCAAATAGCAATTGAATGAGGGCCATAGTAGATATGTGTTATTTTAAAAGACACATGTAGTTTTGGAAAAAAGCTTGATATATTTGTAAAGTATGTAACATACTAATAACATAAGCAGCTAAGTCATGAGTATGAAAACATTTTTAAAAGAAAATCTTAAATTTAGCTGGCGCTGCTTGTGTCATGATGGATTTCAGCTTGGACTGCTAGTCTGCCTGTAGCTTGTGTTGTGCTATTCTATTGGAGTTTATTTAGTTTTTTTCGATATTTATACTGTATTTATAGTGTCAGTCTTTCATTAGAGCTGTGTAGAGAGTACATGGTTCCTCCCATCCCCCCCAGGTGTCCAATACTGTCATGAATAAAAATGTCTGCTGCCATAAACTCAAAACTGAATAGAATAGTTAGAAATCAGTACCTGTACTTATTTATTTTAAACTTGCTTAAGTCATTTTACAGAATATCTAGCTACATTTGTCAGAAGAGCATACAATAAACATGACACCTCAGTTGCCTTTTTTAGTCTTCCCCAGTGAGGCATCTTAATGGACTCACTAAGAAGAGCGTTAAAGCAAGTCTTGCAAAATCACGACACAATGCTGTGAATATGCATATAACTTTAATAATGGCATTTTACATTAGACTCGTACATTTCCCTTATACTAATAACCTAGAAAAAAATCTGAATATGTTGCTCATTGTATTGAAAAGTACTGTTCCTTGTATTTATCTTTATGCTTAACAGTAATGATAAACACACATATTCACAAATATACTAAATTAAAGGGATATTCAAGTGAGCTGAATTATGAATGCATCTGATAGAGGGGAATTAGTAGTGTATGAAAACGTGTGATATAGAAAAGTTTAGTTTACTTACAAAATTATTTGCACAAAAGTCAAATCCAGCTGTTCACACCCATAGGATGCTTACATAAGCCGGGTAATCACAGGAAATACAGCAGGGTACATATTTTGACCTTTCTGGTACAGAGCACAGGAAGTAACTGTTGCAGTTCTTGTACTAAGCACATGCCAGAAGCCACTGAGGTGAAGAATAATACAATGTATTAGCCTGATTCGGAATTTGGATGTTATGCTAATTCAGGTAGAATTTTCAAAAATAAAAATAAAAAAGAATAACATCATTGTTCCATTGTGATAACCTGCGTATACGGAACTGATGCACTGTTTATTTGGAAATAGAAAATATTTGCAAGTTAAAGGAGTGGTTCTCCCAATACCACTCTTGTCTAGGTAGACACACTAACTATTCAAGAGTCTACATTGGAAGCATACTGCACTTTAATTTATCTTAGCTTATTCGTTCTTTTTATACTATATGGATATGGATATTTCAGAATTTGTCAACATTATCAAGTCTGTAATTGACTTTTCTATTATGTTGATCTACCAAAATGAATTATAATCTACAACATATAATTTCTTTAATTTTAAATCTAATGTTTCTTTATAAATAATACATCCAATAAAAACAAGTCTAAATATTTGAGCCCTGATATAATGCTTTCATTTATTTTTAATTCAGCTCTACTCCATTTTTAGTCCTTGTTCTGGCATAAGTAAATCTTAAAATTAGAAGAATGACATGTTTCCTGATATGTAAATAAATACCATATTTTACAGGTTATAAAAAATGTCCAAGAGAGAAATTTCCCTTTGTTGCCAGGATGAGCTAAATAAAGCTGTAAACAATTTTCCTTTAAACAAAAATGACACTAAAATTACTTTCACTGCTGAGAAATATTGAGGTATAAACCATGTACAACAGTAGACAAAGGAATAAATATGCTGTGTCAGACACGACTTGGCAAATTTAGTTATGGAGCAGTAAAAGTGATATAAAAAGTGTTAGTAATATATAAAAGTATCTATCTATCTATATATTTTTACTTTTTAAAAGTTATGTTTTGCAAAATAAATAAATACTTATCAAGGCCCTCATTCAATTGCAATTTGGCCAAATGAAAAGGGCTCTAAATAAGCACATAACTTACTTTTTTAAATAGGTTTTTATTTGGTAAGCATCTATCCAAAAGCAAAGTTTTCACTAACTAAAAACTTCTTTAAAAAAAAAAATGCTATGTGCTTATTTAGGGCCCTATTCAATTGGCCAAATCGCAATTGAATGAGGCCCCAAGTAAATACATAGGGCCTCATTCTATTAGCGGCCGTAAATCGGCCGTAAGGCTGCGATTCCTTGCGGGGGTTCAGTTAACTCGCGATTCTATTATACGGCCCCGCAAGGATCTCCTTTTACGGCCGGCCGCATATCTTGGAACTGGCCGTAAGCTGTGAAATATAAAAACTCAAAAATAAATTCAAGCCTGCACTGTACAGCTCTGTAAATACTAGGGATCATATTGGGGGACATGAGGATTAAAAGGAACCCACTCTCAAGCTTGCACATCAGCCCAAACCCGAGTTCAAATTAACTGTTTATTTTCCGGCTGCGGCGTGGGCGGGTCTGAGGTGCTCCAAGCACTCTGGACTTTTTACATGGATATTTTACGGATATTAAAAATAAAATATTTTACGGATTTGAGTATAGGATAATTATGTGCTATTTTTTCTAACACCTAAAATCCCTTTATAGTCTTCTCAAAGTGCAGGATGGCTTTATTTGAGCTATTTTATGTGCTTAATTGGTGCTAGCGAGACCTCTTTCCTGCAAGTAAGCTGCAGCTCGCTTTTAGCCTTGCAGAGAGGTTTCCCGGAGCAATTGAATTGCAAATAGGAATTTCTTACGGCCGAAACTCTTGCGGCCGTTTTAGATCAAAGGCTTTCCTCTGGCGCGAGCGGCCGCAAGAGATAGCAAGGCACCGGTTGTAAGGGAATAGAATAGCAGAATAGCTTGCGGCCGGTCCTTGCGGCCCCGCAACGGCTGCGGCCGCTAATAGAATGAGGCCCATTGAATCCAAAGGGCCTCATTCAATTGAGATTTGGCCAATTGAATAGGGCTCTAAATAAGCACATAGCATATTTTTTTTAAAGAAGTTTTTAGTTAGTGAAAACCTTGCTTTTGGATAGATGTTTACTAACTAAAAACTTCTTTAAAAAAATATGCTATGTGCTTATTTAGAGCCCTATTCAATTGGCCAAATTGCAATTGAATGAGGGCCAAAGTCTTTACAGTCAACACGTTTGCATTTTTTTGAAGAATAAGTTTTAAGCATGCAGTGGGGGAATTTACTAAGCATCTCAAGTGGATGAAATGTGCATCCCTGGATTTATTATGCACTATTTTCCCCTCATCTCAGCCATCTGAGATGCTCAGTAAATTCTCCTGATGCAAAAAAAAATATATAAAATACTTGTCTACACAAGTTGAATAGATTGAAAGTCCGAATCCTAGCATCCTAGAGCTTCAAGTAAAAAGTATGAAGTCCTCAGGCCTGCATTGTATCCTTTCAGGAAGTAAAATGTAAATTATTTTCTTAAAGTTTCTCCTACCAATCAGTGATGACTGCAAGATTCAGTTGAAGGGCTCAACATGAAACCCAAACAAACACAGAATATTTTTTACAGGTTGTTTCTTGCCAGTGCTCTATAATATTGCATTTCATTGTACAACAGTATGATATACTTTCAATTACACTTTCAGCTAAATTATGTTTACTTTCCTCATAGAAAGCAACAATAGTGTGTTTCCTTTTTCAAAATTAAGCTGCTAGAGTAGGATAAACATTTGAATGTATTATTGTCTTTGAGGGCATGTCCCTGTCATTCGATGATAATTAATAACGCGGTCATATATGTCTTCCAATGAGATCTTGGGGGTTATTACTAAGCATCTTTTCACCTGAGATGAGGTGACAGCCTGTGAAGAGTTGAGAAGGGTTATATTGTCCTATAGGTAATAGTGATTAATAAATCAAGAGATTAAATGACATGCCCTTGAGATTCTTAGTACATCCCCAGAGCTTTACATATTCTCTTTGTTCACACATAGGCATTTCCTGTTAATTTCAAGAAAGTTTGAATAATTTTTACCAATTACATTTTATGCAAAAAGCTATTTTTGTAAATGTAATTCTTATTATAAATGCATGGTAGAAAACAAATCTGCCTTCCATGTCACTTCAATTTTGTGTGCAATAATTCTTAAAGAAGAAGGATGCCACCAGTGGTGGAGTTAGAGAATGGATGACCCTGGTGCAAAAGAATTGTGCCCCCCCAAGCAGGGGTTGTAAAACTTTTTTTATTCTGTGCTGGCTCCCAGCCCCTAATACCAACTAACTTGGTCCCTCTACCCAAGACCCCTTCCAATAACAGCTCCCCTCACTAAGACTGTTTCTCATAACACCCTTTCCCAAGACCCTTTCCCATAGCCGCTTCCCTCAAGACTCCTTTCCATCGCTGGGCCCCTTCAGAAGCTCTGCCCCTGGATGCCACACTGATTTGAGAATCATTACGGTACCACATAATGGGAGCTTCATAGGTGTCTATAATAAGTTTCCCAAGAGATCAAATATAGAGAATCATCTAGGAAAAAAATCCTTTGTAAATGGGTTAGAGAGACTTCAAAAGCCCAAATGTTTCTTCTTCAAGTGAAATGCGAATAGATAATCATCTGTATTAATTGCTACAAAAAAGTTTCTTTCCTGCAGGAACAATATGGCAATATATATATTTTTATACTGTCACCTGCAGGCTCATACTTACTAAATAGCCTGGCAATTTATGTTTGGTATCATTTTGAGGTTTTTGGGAAGACCCCCGCTGCAAATATTAGACCTGATATATGGTGGATGACTGGTGCATATTCTATGTTAATTCTTTTTTTTTTAAATGTGTTGACCTAAAACAGTACTGCCATTCTATCACCCACCTCATTACTATTATTTCATTTTCATCATACAATGGATCCATATCCCAATTATCCATTGTCCTCTGGTCCAGGCACTACCTTGTTGCCACTTATTATCCCATCCAAATAAGTCCATCTTTATAACTGTTTCTCACTGCTCCAACCTAATATTGTGTCCCTCCCGTGTGCCAATCCCCTCTAGGTTGTAAGCTTGCAAGAGTAGGCCCTCACAGCCTTCCATACTGTTTGGGTGACCTCCTAATAATTGTGAGTGCCTCCAACCATATAGTGGTTCGTATAGTGAATAAATATTCTGACTAACGGAACACTATAAAACTATACCATCAGTGCAAGAAAGGTAATTCTAAAAGTAAACTATAAATTATATGAATAATCCTGCAAGGAGACATGGAACAGCTTACCATAAGCTGATTTTGTGCAAAATGGTGAAATAAATAGCTATATTTTGCTTCTCTGTTTTAAGTTTAATTTATTTGAGGGCATTTCTTTCTGTTGAAAGTTGATACAATCATGTATTTTCTTATCCTTCAGCACGACTGGCCACATTTCCTAAAATAATTCCTGCTTTTTTGCATTGTAATTGTTGGTATGTTTGATAATAGTTTTTTTTCTTTTCTCAAGAAATACAGTACACAGACTTCCGTGAATCTATTTTGATCTTTATTATAGTGATCCTGGAATGTGTGGAATACTCACTATCCTTGTGGTTAGGATATTTTTAAACGAGTGCCCTGTGATGCCATTTTTATATCTCTCTAAGCCACTCAGTACTTGCTTCCTGTACATAAAAACACAAGTTATGAAGAGTTAGGCTTTGTAATTCCTTCAGTAGGCATGCAGTGTAAGAGACCTTCCTTTTTTGTAGCATAAATGACTAATAGATGTACTACATCGACTTTATATTTTTATTACAAATAGTTCCTTCAATAAAAAGTGATTTTATAATATGTTATAGTGATATAGTTCAATTAAACATATTTGGAAAATTAAAAGTAATGTTAATTATAAACTTAGCAGCCTCATTGATATTTAATACAACCTTTTTTTTAAGAAAGAGATTGCCTTTCCAGTCTAAACTTAGCTAAGTAGCTGTGTTGCAACAGTGCATACTTTTATAAATTAACTCTGCTCTAATTTGGTAAATGAGTGGGTAATCTTTGAATGGAAATGTAAACTAGCACATAGAAGCATCAACAGAGCTGAGCTACTACATGTAATTAGGAATTAAAGCCATGCTCACAAAAGCTTCAGATGCGGCTTCCTATCCTGTTGACAAGAGTAGGAAATTATGGCCCTCAACTACAAAGGGTTCAACTTCTAAAATTGTCCTATCCTTTCCTTTTCCTCAATGTTTATCCAGTTTACCCAATTTATCTTCTCCTTTTGTTTTTAATCATCCATCAAACAGTTTGTTTTATGGTGCAGCTCTTTTAGTTACCCATCCCTTAGTTAAATCATTTTTTTTTTTAAACTTTATAAAATCCTGAAAAAAGATGGGGATAACAATAAACTTTTAAAAATGGAATAATAGTTTCACCAAATCAAGCACAACACATACAGTATAGTAAACTTTACCAAACATGTTATACACAAATGTATAAGGCTTTAGAATCAAACTGTTTAATAAAACTGCCATTTCTAAGAACTGATTTATATCTTGGCATTGTAAGAAGGTGCCTATAAGGCACATTTACTAAGCCATTATGAAATAATTTGCTTTGCAACTTAACCAATTAGCGTTTTTTTTTTTTAAGATAATATCTAGTAACCTGAGGTTTTAAACAAATTTCATGAAGTGCAGGAACCTTTGTCTTTGTACTTATGATTTCCTAGTTTACAGATTTTTTCAAGATGGTATAAAGAGTGACAGGAGTTTGAGGGATGCTGCTTTCAGAGCATGTAGAATCAGATTTATGTATGCATGCAAATACATGTTTTTAAATAAGTAATAACTCTCCAACATAATTAAATCTGACTACAGAATCACAGCCAATGTCAGCTTCTGTACTTTCATTCTCATTTGTGTGTTTTTAGTGTGCTTTTGTTTTACTTTGCAGGGCCAGTGTGTTTCCATTTGTTATTTTACATTATTAGAACACTGGCAGTAGTTACTGACACATTCCTATTGTGCAGATAGAGCTTCCTCTCTTTAATCACTCCGGGAGTGGGCCACTAGAAACTAAAATAGCTGATCCCTCATAATTGCATAAAAAGTAATAAATTAGAGGATGTGTTGTTATCTTATTTGTATTCTTAATGCTTTTTGCTTATTTTCAAGTGATGTTCTTCAAAAGAGTATATTTTAAGGTTATGATCACAGTGGATTTATCATGGTTACAAGGGTACATTGCATAGATATTCTCACAATGTATTTCTTGAGACTTAGTGGGTTGTTTCTTCAATCACATTCTTTAGGACATTAAATACTGTTATTTCTTAAGCTTTAGCAAGCTTTTGAGAGTATGTTTTTCAATTGCAAGTGGCACTGCTAAATGTATTACTATATGTTATCCCTTGTGAACAGAAAGTGCTACCAGAGTTGCTGAATTAGGCCTCCATTCCATGGCTCAAATTCAACAAAATTAAGGTGTTAGCCTGTTCATAACAACAGCTTTGAAACATCCAAGCTTCTGGGTAGCATTTTTTGTGCATTTATTGGGTGTTGGAAATACCTCTAGGCTTTTTGATACTTGGAAATATTTTTTGCATATCATTACGGGACAGGGATTTTGAAAATAGTTGTGGGACAGGCATTTGAGTCTTAGGAACATTTGGAGCATTTCTCAGAGGTTAGATTTAGGTGTGTGTGATTTACGATTTACTCAGCTCCATTTTTACAGAAGTCATAAAATGGAGGCATTAGTTTGCCACCAGCTCCTCACTGATAAGTAGAATAAGTACCACAACTAAGGACTTGACAAATCTCGAGAGCCAGGAAGCCATGGTTTCTAACATGTTGTTGCTGGCTACTAATGTTTTGGTTATCATATGTATATTTCTATATATAATCCATAACCTGTCTTCTAAAAAATGTTTGCTCCTAACTAAACTGTCTGGCTCCTAAATTTCAGATATATTTGTCAAACTCTGATCTAATTCATGCACAGTCACCAAAACAGAATGAAGTATCCAGATTTCCTGTTTTCTATAGGGCTATTTAACAAACAGAGTTATTGGAGGGAATTGTATGTCCGATCCCCACTTCGCTTATCCACGTTCACCCAAAATGTAATCCATGCTTGATAAATATACCGCTAAGAATGGATATACAGTGTTGTCTTCTTTTCATGTACCTGCAAAGGATTGCCAGATTGCACTTTAGATTGTAAATGGCGAGTTTCAAATCTTGTAAGGTGCTTTGGCAAAAAGCACTTCCTGCAAAGATTCTAAGCTCAAAACAGGGCCCTCCATTCTTTCAATTTGTTATTACTGTATTTTGCCCTATTCTTAACCCCTGTACAATGCTAAGGAATATGTGGGCACATTACAAATAAAAGATAATAATAATAAAATAATACTGGTAACATTAGATTCCAGTTAGATGATTTCACTTTTCGTCTGTTGTAATATTTTTATGATCCAGTGTAATAACTTTATGGAGTTTTGCAGTGCACGTGGTTAAAAGTGGTGATCCTCGTTCAAACTTGTATGTACATTTCTACAAAAGAATCCTTTGTGAGTTTGGAGAAAAAGATACTGATATGTGCATGTGTGAACATAAATATGGACCAATTGCTTACGTTACATATTACATACAGACCAAATGTCCTATAATACATTGAAATGTCATACAGAATGATTCATTAAATTGTTTGCCAGCTAAATGAACGCGGCATATTTATAGTTTGTGTAAAGCTTGGCAGGAAGGCAAATAATTTGCAGGAAATAAGCCGTTTTACATCTTCGTTAGTTGATTGATGTTTATAGGTAATGACATTTTAATAATATCAAATCAATATGTCTATCAACTGCTTGCAATAAACAATTCTTCTATATCAGGAATGCCTCCATTTAGATGGATTTTGTCTCAATTATAGCTCTATCTCTGAGTCATGCCATCAGGAATCTGCCATCTATTTTGCAAATCTAGCCTCACACAAAGTTTGTGACATGGACCATGTTTCAGGGCAGCAGTGTTTAGGTTAGGATGGACAAATCTTTGGCAAGCTCTCAACAATGTGCACAATGAAATGTATTTTTATACATCTGTAAATAAGCTCCTACACGTTCCAGTGGAGAACATTTATAGACTCCTTTTACGGTCAGCATAGATTGCTTAAACTGTAAGCCTTTGTTCTTTATTCAGTTAGCAGGGTACATCTTGCTGGCCTTGCACATTAATACATGCATTTGCCAATATAAAATACTTCGCATTTGCCAATATAAAATACTTAATATATAATTAGCAATTCTATGTGTTCATTTCATACATAAATTACCAGACACTACCATATTGTTGCTTGTCTGTTCACTCTATTCTATTATTGTTATACTATATCTCAACAAGTAACAGATCCATTTGCAGCTTGCCTTCCTTTGGTTTTTCATTTTGGGCTCTATATTTGCATGGGTTAGATCTTAGTCTCCCTTCCTTGCATTCAAGTAAATAGAGTTATAACTGCAGAATGATGCAGAAACTCAGAGAGTAGGTATTAACACATACATACATAAAGTATAGAGAAGACCAAATTTGTAAAATATAATGCCACCTTAGATCAAATTAGATTTAATTTGCTTGTTTAAACAATAAAAATAGGAATACAATATAAAATAACCAATAAAATGCAGTATAATCCATTAAGTTTGGTCTGGATGTTATACTGTGCACTTGTGTGAGCTCAGTTTGAATAAACAAAACCCAATTATAATATAGATATTAATTCAATCTGTTTCAGTTTGCTCACTTATTCTGTTTTTTTTTTTTGGGGGGGGGGTTAGCAGCTGACATAATCCACCTTCTTTAAAATGCCCACTTCTTGAATCAGCATAACAAAGTATCCACCATCCATTACACTGGCATGTTGATATCTTAGTTATTGTTTCTTGCAGTGACAAAAGTTTTGTTACCTAAATAGTAATAGTGCATAGTAGATTTGATCAGATAGTTCCAAACAGTAATACAGTGACGGACCACGGTTTTCATAATGAGCATCAAAAGCATAATGTATCCTCAATAGAGATATTACTGTGGGTATTACATATATTCATATAACTATTGTTGCATATTGAATATGTAAACAATATTCCTTGTAGTATTGAAGAATGCATTAGTTAATTATTGTTAGTATTTAGTAGTTAGTATTATTTTAATACATATCCCTATAAATCTGAAATGGAAACTTTGCCAAAATAAAGTTACTGCTAGTACAGTATAGTGCAAACATTAAATTATATAACCAATGTCAAGTTATTTATTAATTTTCCTTAAGTTATAAATTATTCTTTGAAAGCTACTATAATGGATCTTTCCTTTGTTGGGCTGCAATCATACTGTACCTTTTGGTTACAAAGGAAATTAAAGAGTTGTGATTATTGTGTGCAAATTATAATAGTGTGACAGTTACATTCAGCAAGTATTGATAAAATAATTGGAATGTTTCATTCAATTAATCTAATTCATTCATTTTTTGGATCCTGCCCTCTATTTCATTTCTCTCATACAATCAATAACAATAATTCAACTAAAATAGGTCACTTTATACATCTCCAAAATATGTCGCTATCTTACACAAGACATAACTAAAATCGTAATCCGTTGCCTCATCGTATCTTGCCTCGACTACTGCAACTCCCATCACCCATCTAGCTTTCCTCCAATCCATAATGAATGCCACATCTAGACATAACTACCACACCCAAAGCTCGGATCCTGTAGCACCTCTCCATCAGTCACTCAGGTAGCTTCCCAAAGCTTTACAGAATAAAATGTAACATTTGAAAGCTCTTAACAGCAGTACGCACCCTGCAGTTTGTCTCAAAACACTCACCAAGCAGCCTCTTTGCCCTGATAATGACGTCCTTCCTTCCTCCTCTCTTGTCACCTCCTCTCAATCCTGCCTTCAGGACTTTTCTCGAGCTGCATCTACTCCGTGGAACTCGTTTCCTGTCTCTAACCTTCAAAATGTAATGTTTAAAGAAGCTTATCACTTCCAGCCTTAGCATGTACTAACTACATTCTCTACCAAAGTTCTCACATACAGACTACATTATAACACACAACACCTCCACTTCCTCTGGTCACTGCCGTCTTGCATCTACAGTATAACTTTCCTGTCTCACACCCCACCCTTACCTTCTAGATTTTAAGCTCTTCAGAGTAGGGCCCTCAACTCTGTGACACTAAATCTGTTGGGTCAAGCTGTTTGCTGGCCCATTTGCCTCGTACTAGTATTGTACTTGTATTGCTGCTTACCCTAAAATGTGCCTATACTTTTGTAATTTGCTAATTGTACCCACTGTGCTTTATTCTACTTTGTTAATAGCTCTATGAAAAATACTGGTGCTTAATAAATAAAGAGTAATAATAATAACCAACAAATCACATAAAAAAATAGATTAATACATAGTATTTAATAAATATAGATAAATAAAATAAATAAAAGGTTGATTATGTGTACTGGATAGTCTGTGTTATCACCGGTGGGGATGTAGGCAATGAAGTTGCCATATACAAATAATCAAAATAGAAAAATAACTTCATATTATGTTATTTTGCCATTTAGTGAAGGATTTCACATTCATTTTCAGATGCTTCATTCACAGCTTTTTTGATTTAATGACTAAAGCCACCATTTTCAAGTGTTGACTTTATTTTGTATGTCATGACCAGCCACCATAAGAATCCTACCAGTTAAGCTAAGATTCAGAATCTGAAGAAGCAGAAGATATGACTTTGGAACAGGAAGGAAGGATGAATCATCTGCAATAAATGATATCTTCCCTCCCCAACCCAAGAAGCATAGCTCTCATGCATATATTCTAAACTGGGTCTTACACTTTATTGATCAGGTGCATATGTATATCAAAATAATTTTGAATCTCCCTCCCCAGCTGCAGACGGACATTGCTTGACCAGTCTGTTTGGATGTTGTACTGAACAATAGAATGGTATCAGGCAATGTCATTTAAAATTCCCACCCTTACCTTTGGTAACCAATTCCTGATCTGCCTGTGTCGGCTCTGTATCAATTGACTGAAGGTAAAGTGAATGACCATGGGTCGGGTGATGTGAAATGGCCATTTACATCAGCACTGACTACTGAGTTTATGGTAGGGATATGGAGGAAATTAGGGTAGGATGGGAAAACATGACTGATGGAGGTGATTGACATTCCAACAGGGCAGAAGGCACAGCTCAGAACTAGGAATTAACAATTTTAGAAGTATGTATAAATATACCGTTTCCCCATTTGAATTAAGAAATACAACTCTTAGACAAATATTCTTAGATGAGGTACAAAACGTATTACTTTTTACTATTATTATTAACCTTTATTTGTAATGCGCCGACATATTCCGTATCGCTAAACAGGGTACATACAATCAAAAACAAACTTAACAAAATAACAAAAGAATGGAGGGCCCTTTTACTACCAGAACAATAGGAAAAAAGTCAAACAATAACACAAGGCAAGCATTGCACAACTTCAAATTTTGTCTCCCAAAGTGTCAAGATCCAATTATATAGGTGCCTATGTCAGCGGGTTTCTCTTTGGTCGTGTTAGGGGGGTTTGGCCTGCCCAACGTAGTGGTTTATTCCTGTCCCCCAGCTCACAAATCTCTGTATAGCCAAAGAGCTGTTGTTATTGGTGAACAGCCTGAATTAATGTCTTGCCACCAACCCCAGGAAAAAATGAATCCCTCCATAGAAAAGGTACGTATGTCCTATGGACAATGGAAACACAAAGATTTGGAATTAGGTGCTTTCAATTCTAACAATCGGTGTTGCATCCCCAACAAGATATTCCCACAGCATAATGACCAGATCTTAGCTCTTTTGTGGAGGGGTAACTTCTTATGTACCATGATACTTTACATTATGGGATAATTACAGTTACAATTGTTAAGCAACAGCAAGACTCACATAGGCATTGCCAATCTCCTTGTTCCATGTACTGTCATTGACTCACATAGGCATAGTTTATTTTCTTGTGCTATGTCCCGTGGTGACTATGGATATTTTTTATTTGTAAGCATTCCAATTACTTGCTATTAAAAAAATAAAAATCTCCTATACAATTAACTTAATGTGGTTCAAAATCACCTTTATTAAATTGCAAATAAACCGTTAACAACTTTTAATGCTTTGATTTCCTTTAATAGTTACCTAATATATATTTATATTTTTGTACAATAAACGATCCGAATCAATTAATCAATTAAAATTACAATACTGGAAACGTTATTCAAATAAGTTTAATTTGTACATGTAATATTTCTAGGCATGAGGATCTCAGCCCAGTCCTCAGGATATTGCAGGCAGGGCATGGTTTAGGGAAAACTGTAATTGAATACTAATGAGTTAAGAACATTAGAAACGTCATCATTTTTACAAATGTTCCTCTGTTCAAGCTGGATAATCATTAAAATGATTGCCTATTACGATCTCCCCAGAGGAGTAGATGGACTTTACCTGTGCATAATAGGAATAGTCATACAACTGCAATTGTTCTGCAATTACACAGTAAATATGGAGGAATTGAATACTTATTATACTTATTATAAGTTTGAA
Source organism: Discoglossus pictus (assembly GCA_027410445.1). Lineage (NCBI taxonomy): Eukaryota > Metazoa > Chordata > Amphibia > Anura > Alytidae > Discoglossus > Discoglossus pictus. Next base: position 126,979,267 of record CM050163.1, read on the forward strand.
AATACTTAACTTCTGTAATTTCATTTTTCTTGTGAAACTGGGTGTGCAAAACAAAATAAATGCTGTTTTGTGATATTTTCTTTGACCTGCATGCCATTCATCATGAAGTTCAACTTCTGCACATATTAAACTTTGAATTAGTTCATGACATTTCCAGTTGCTATCCTAAATATGAGGATTTCTGCAGCAGAGTTGCATCATTAGTAACACATGTCTGGGTTTCAGTAACTACTTGAAAATGAATTAAAATTCATTTTAGAATAATATTGATCACATTCTGATATCTCCTAGTTTGGCATTAGCATTATTAAGAGCAATGTTTCCAAAATGTAACTTTACATTTCTACTTTTCTACTTTCATAAAAACCAAAATATTACTTGGGGACTCAAGGAGGATTTGAGATGTTGCATGATATATCTAGGTTTAAATAGATAATCATTCACAATTTTTTTGTATTGGCACTGAAAAAATAGGACAGGATTTTCACTTTTGAAAATATGTGTATATTTCAATTTAGGAACTCCATTTCACCTGAATGTCTACATTGATAAACATTAATAACTAAAGTAGATATACAATAATAATTAACTTATTATAATTAGGAAACATATTGAATGTAAAGAACCACTGAAACATGAGATGAATGTTTTAATTAGGCATTGATCATTAATAAAAATAATATTCACTGATCTAATTAAAAACAATGTTTAATATTAAGTTGTAATACTGAATATTGCAGCTGCATGACCCCCCCCCCCCCCCCCCCCTTTCAGACTGGGCCACAGGGCAGTATTCCAACATGATAACAGCCCCAAACACACCTCCAAGACGACTAATGCCTTGCTAAAAAAGCTGAAGGTAAAGGTGATGGATTGGCCAAGCATGTCTCCAGACCTAAACCCTATTGAGCATCTGTGTGGAATCCTCAAACGGAAGGTGGGGGAGTGCAAGGTCTCTAACATCCACCAGCTCCGTGATGTCATCATGGAGGAGTGGAAGAGGACTCCAGTGGCAACCTTTGAAGCTCTGGTGAACTCCATGCTCATGAGGGTTAAGGCAGTGCTGGAAAATAATGGTGACCACACAAAATATTGACACATTGGGCCCAATTTAGACATTTCCACTTAAGGGTGTACTTACCGTATATACTCAAGTATAAGCCGAGTTTTTCAGCTTTTTTTTTAAGGCAAAAAAGGGCCCCCTCGGCTTATACTCGAGTCACTCCCCCCCCCCCCCCCCCCACCCCCGTGTGTCTCTAACCCCCCGTGTGTCTCTCTACCCCTGTGTCTCTTTCCCTCCCCCCTCCTCAACCCCCCTCCTCCACCTAAACCCCCCTAAATACCTCCCCCCTCTCCCCTCACTTACCTGCTTGTGCTCCGGCCTCCGCTCCTTGACCCGGCGGCACCCGGTATATGCTAATGACGCGGCGCGCATGTGACGTCACATGCGCACCGGGTCAAGGAGCGGAGGCCGAAGCACAAGCAGGTAAGTGAGGGGAGAGGGGGGAGGTATTTAGGGGGGTTTAGGTGGAGGAGGGGGGTTGAGGGGGGTTTAGGTTGAGGAGGGGGGTTGGGGTTGAAGGGGATTGAGGGGGGAGGTTGAGGGTGGTTGAGGTTGAGGAGGTGGGTTGGGTTTGAGGGGGGTTGAGGTTGAGGAGGGGGGTTTAGGGGGGTTGAGGTTGAGGAGGGAGGTTGAGGATGGGGGTTGAGGATGAGGATGGGGGGGTTGAGGATGAGGATGGGGGGGTTGAGGAGTGGGTTGAGGATGGGGGTTTAAGGAGGAAGGTTGAGGAGGGGGTTGAGGATGGGGGGGATGAGGAGGGAGGTTGAGGATGAGGAGGGAGGATGAGGAGGGAGGATGAGAAGGGAGGTTGAGGATGAGGAGGGAGGTTGAGGATGAGGAGGAGGGGTTGAGGAGAGAGGATGAGGATTGGGGGGTTAAGGAGGGGGGGTTGGGGTTGAGGGGGGGTTTCAGGTTGAGGAGGGTTGAGGTTGAGGAGGGTTGAGGTTGGGGAGGGGGTTGAGGATGAGGATGGGGGGGTTAAGGATGGAGGATGAGGATGGGGGGCTTGAGGAGGGTGTTGAGGATGGGGGGGTTGAGGAGGGAGGTTGAGGAAGGGGTTGAGCATTGTAGCAGAGTGTCATTTCTTCAGTGTTGTCACATGAAAATATATAATAAAATATTTACAAAAATATGAGGGGTGTACTCACTTTTGTGAGATACTGTATGTGAACAGTGCTTTGTACTTATATACTCTCCAAAATCATTCTTTTTTGTCAAGTTTTCAAGAGCACAATAGGAACTGGGCAAAGAAAGATGGATATGGTGAGAATGGAACTATGGTGTCTGCACTTAAATGCAGAATTACTTTTTTTATAGTTTTTTACTTTCATTTTACAATCTACAGCATATGTGTCTATGTGGAGTTTTTAATTCTTTATTATGTCTCACTTTTCAGTATTCTCACATAACAAACTGGAAAATATGTGGTAAATGAATATAAATCTAAGACCATATAATATATTATTCCACATTTATGTTTTTTTATTTTCCACTAGTCTAGTAATTTGACAAAAAGGTTTTTGTTACATGCCAGATCTCCTGGTCCAGCTGTTACTACCACTTCATCTCACTCTTTTCACAGCTTCTGGAAGTTCCTGAGGTTAGCTTTTAAGTCATGCCAATATGGAACAAACCCCTGAGGAGGAATTTCAGAGAACACATGTCAGTTCTAAAAACAGTGGTCTCTAAAATTATATTCAGTAGTACAATTATAAAACACAATTAAGTATAATGAGAAAGCTGTTAATCAATGTCTTTGTTCTTTACAAGCAAAATCCATTTGGATTTTCCATTTGATGTTGTAGCATAATATATTCTGTGTTAATTGAAATTCTTTAGAATAAAAAACACAGGATATAATTATCATGCAGTTCAAGCAAAGCTTTTCTGTAGCATTTATATTTCAGTAAAAGAAAATGCTATTTGTACCCTATTTCCATTATATTCCATCACTTTTCTTGCCTCTGCTAGCCACAGGATTATCACACATCATATAATTCACTATTGCATAACCATTCGACCATTAAAACCTCCCATTGATATAAAGAATTGTACAACTGTACAATCACAAGTTCTTTTCATTCTTGCTCAGAGCAAACTGTCATATAACTTAACCTCAACTATGCTAATAGCTGTCAATCAATTAATCACCTGTGTATTAATTCTCCTGATATGTCTTGTAATGACTTGAATTCCTCTTCAGTTAAGGCAGTTGCCATGTCATTGAGATATCTCATCCACTTATAGCTCTTATATTATGAAGATCCCTAAGAGAACCAACTGTAGCAGATGGTATCTCCTAAAAATAAAATAACTTTATCAATAGCAAAGTGATCTACATATACTTATTAAATATGGTGTAATCAGATGGTAGATATACCAGTGGAGGTATTAACTCCAAGGTTTTAACGCCCACTTTGATAAACATACCCCAATTAAAACGGATAAAATGTTTGTAATTTAAAACAATTAAAAGGCACCATCACGAGTCTCACTTTAAAAGTGGTTACATCTCCAACGTTGAATGCTGAAGTGTCAGTATTTGCTAGCTAATACATCTCTGCCACACGTTCTGTGAAGTTTTGTGGTGTCTGTCTCCATTTAAGTTGTGATAAGTACAATTGTTACTGATTGTTTATTTTTGACAAGACCACTCCTGAATGTTTCCTGATTCTTGAGTGCATTTATCCTAGAATTACATTTTATTGTGTAGACCATTTAGTTTAGACTATATTTCAAATGATAATGAATATAAATGGCAACTGAAGATCTTTGAATCAGGAGTATGTTCTCCAATTATTGTTGGAGAAGTTTACAGGCATGAGTATCAGAATGATTTCTTCATATTTTGGTAAGATTTTAGTTACTAGATTGTTGTTGATCCTTCAGGCAAGGTGCTTTCTTTTTGTTTTTCAACCATGCATGATTTTACATTTATCAATCATTATTCCGACTTTGATTGCAAGCTTTCACAAGAGCGTGGACCTCATCTCTTCCTTTTAACAACATGCCATCTTGTCTTATTTATGCTGTCTTTAAATGCATGTCAAGTTGTATCTGTATGTTTACTGTACCCTATTACTAAAGAAGATGCTGATGCTCAACAAAAAAAAAGAAGAATAATAAAAATATATTACTTATTTTTTTAACACTATATATACAGGGTTGAGTCACATTATCATGACCACCATCTACTTTTGCTGCCAGCAGCACGTAGCCAATGAAATAAGGTTCATGTCGTGAGCTGGCTTGGTTGGTATATAAGGTGACATGTACGCATTCTGCAAATATACCAGACGTGTGTCCAAAATGACATTGCAGCGAACCCTGTATTGGTCTCCAAAGCAAACGGCTGGTTACTGCACCCATGCTGACAAGGGTTCATTGCAGAAACGGCTTCAATTTGCATGACAGTACCAAAATGGGATCTCTTCTGATTGGCAAAGGGTTACATTCTCTGATAAGTCATGTTTTCCACTCCATCGACAGAAGTTGGCATGCCAAACGCAAAACCTCAGAGAACAAACAGTCCGTAACCATTGTTGGAAGAACACAAAACTGGTGTCAGCAGCGTTATGGTCTGGGGAATGTTTTCTTGCCATTGTCTGGATCCACTCATACCACGGGATGGCACTCTCAACTGATTGGGTTATCTATCCATCCTTGCATATCAAGTACACCCATGCATATCAAGTACACCCATGCATGTTGACTGTCTTCCCTGGAGCGGATGGGATCTTCCTGCAGGGCAATGCAACATGACATACGGTCAGAATTGTATGGGAGTGGTTGTAAGAGCACTGAGAAGACTTCCAAGTACTTTCGTCGGAACCCCATCTTGCACTTCACACCACCTCCATTGCCATGTTCACCATATGGATCAACACTCACTCTTCAGCTGTCGGATGCACTGCTGTCTGCATGGCCCATGCCAACCTACAAGCATCTTATTGACTCACTACCATGCCGTCTTGCTGCTGCCCGTGCTACAAATGTCAGACATGTCCTGTTAGACAGGATATTAGCTGCCGGTCATAAAAATGTGACTCAACTGTGTATATGTGTTAGTCGTGTGTTTTATTTAAGTATCTTGCAAGAGAGAGTAGTGTTGAAAAAAAAATGTTATGCACAAACAGGGCATTAAAAAAGAATCCCAGTTTAACATGGAATGAGCATATTACTATTGTATTTAAAAAGGATTCCAACTGAAGTACGTGGGGATTTTGTGTGTGAACAGCAGGGAGAAGACTTTTGACATAAATGGATTCTAGTCCATAGTTTATTATTTTACTAGCAACATGCCCGTCAAAAATGCTGTTTGCCACACAATGGGAGCCTCTCCCCCTCTACTTTACTGGTCTCACATTCATCACGAGCCTCACAATGAGCGCCTTCGGCGCTCATTGTGAGTCTCTGCCTCTGTCTACTTCCACCCTTGTGTCTTATTTCCCCCCTCCTCTCACTCCCTTCTGTCTCCCCCCCTGTTTTTTTACCCCTTCTCCCCCCTGTCTCTTTCCCCACCTCTCCCTCCCCTGTGTCTCTCCCCCCACCTCTCCATCCTCTGTGTGTCTACCCCCCTCCATACCCACCCCTATGTGTCTCCCCCGTCCCCTTTGTCTCTTCCCCCCACCTCTCCCTCCCCTGTGTCTACTCCCTTCCTTTCCCTCCCCTGTGTCTCTCCCCCCTTTTCTCACTCTTTTGTGTGTCCCCCCTCATCTCACTCCTTTGTGTCTCTCCCCCCTCCTCTCACTCCCCTGTGTCTCTTCCCCCCTCCTCTCACTCCCCTGTATCTGTCCCCCCCCCCTCCTCTCACTCCCCTGTGTCTGTGGGCATGAATCGCAGTTTGACAACTATTATATGTGATAGTTCTGCCTTCCCTCAGGCTGACCAATGGGTTTACAACAGTTTCCAATTAATACAACATATTATGTGCATTTCAGATAAAAAGTATTTTACAAAGCACTCAGGAACTTAAAGGTGAATGGAAAGTTTCTGGATTTAACTAGGATTATAATATACCTTTGTATCTATTTACTTTTATGTATTTTATTTTATTAAGAATTGCTTAAAAGCTTTTTTTTCTGCCTAAAAACATAAGATCTTGTATCTGTTTGGGTCTGCTCTCTATAGTTCATGCAGCTTGTGAATACACAGACTGTGAAGTGCAGTGTTTCAAATTAGCCTGTCGGTGACCTCTCTCTAAGAACGAGGAACCGATTGGTTGCTATTAGACAGTCCAACCCCTATACGTAGAAGTACACTGTCATCATGAGCTGCAGAGGGAAGAACCCAATTAGGAATCAATTGTAAGATATAGGCTATAAAAACAGAGCTTTTAAGCACTTCTTAAAATAAAGTACACCTAAGTAAAGAGATAAACAGGTTTATCATATTCCTAGTGAAATCCAAAAACCTTCCATGTTCCTTTAACTAGCAGCATCTGTAAAGATAACCCCCTTATCCTTATATATAAAATAAAACACAAACAGTGTTGCTTACTATCAGCCTTATTAAATTGCAATTCAGTCAATTGAATAGGGCTCTATATAAGCACATAGCACATTTTTTACAGAAGTTTTTATTTAGTGAACTTCTATCCAAAAGCAAGGACTTCACTAACTAAAAACTTCTGTAAAAAAAATATGCTGTGTGCTTAAATAGAGCCCTTTTATATTTGCTGAATTGCAATTTAATAAGGTTGTATATTTATAAAGTCCAGTAAAGGCCAATCACATTGTTCTCTATCTTTTCTTCTTTAGTTGATAGAATGTACATTAAACATATAGCACCGATCATATCAGATTACATCTCTCTCTGTCGGCCTGTAACAACCAGGCCTTCTTTCCAGTCTGGCTTACTCTCTAGAAAAGGGACCACCGCCACTCACTTTCTCTCTCTTTCCAAACATTATGGGCCCTATTCTATTGCCCAATTTGTAGATTTATACACCGTTAAAATCACTCTTAATATTGTTACATATTCAGCAAGTATTACTTTTTGGCACTAATGAATTCTTAAGTTATTAAAATGCATATAAACATTGATAAAAAGATGAGTTCAAGGCATTTGCAAGTAGCTAAAAGAATATGGCCCTATATATGCTTTTTATGTATGGTAACCTACAAGACTTTTTAATAGTAGTATGTTCAACTCGCAATCAACTTAAAACATGAATATATTGTATCTAAAATAAAAAAAAAATACAAAAAGGGATTTCCATCTACATATACCACTTATCAGTTCTTATTTAGGTAATTAATCCATTATTTGGATGTTATAGGGCCTCATTCAATTGCAATTCGGCCAATTGAATAGGGCTCTATATAAGCACATATAATTTTATTACAGAAGTTTTTAGTTAGTAAACTTCTATCCAAAAGCAAGGTCTTAACTAACTAAAAACTTCTGTAAAAAAAATGCTATCTGCTTATGTAGAGCCCTATTCAATTTTCCAAATCGCAATTAAATAAGGCCCATTAGTCTCTGGATGTGAATTTCTGATTAATGACTCATCTCTCTGAAGGGAGAATGATTTCAGTAAAGTAACTGGGTAATAACACGTAGCCTTATTCAATTAGCTACTTGCAAATGCATTGAACTCATAAATTTGGCTTAGGGTGTATTTTTTATAAATGTTTATATGCATTCTATTGACTTACAAATTAATTAGTGCCAATAAGGAATACTTGCCGAATATGTAGCAATATTAGGAGTGATTTTAAGTGTGTATAAATTTACATATTGGGCAAACAGAGTCTAAGCCACAGAAGCCACAGAGCTAAGATAACTTATAGAATTCATAGGCTAATAATGTGTCCATTATGCTATGTCCAATTTATATATCCTACATATACTTCCTACATACTTCCTCCCCCCAAAAATTCAAATTAGACGGTTATATTTTTTGCCTCATTTGTAATGTAAGTTAAGGTAGCCGTTTATTGATGTTTTTGGGTAATCTTACTAAAACCATTGTTTATGCTTGAGGTAAACATATGTATCAGTCTGGGTATTTTACCCTATTTATTGAACAAGACCATTCTCATAATATAGGCAAACTAGGCAGGTACCTATTATATAGTACTCCACTTCAATATAATGCTTCTCCATTTAGAGAAATTAGTTTAGTTTAGTTTTTTAAAATGCCAATTAAATAACAGTAACAGGCAATTCTAGGACTCAGGAGCACCAAAGTCAAAGTTCACATTGGGCACCAAGATCGCATGTGCCAGCTTTGGTGGTCGAAAACATAGAACCTGTAGAAATATGTTAAAACGTGTAATATAATTGTGTGAAATAATTTAATTTAATTCAATATTTATATGTCAAATTATTAGCTATGCCTTAGGAAAAAATATTTTGGGATCCAAACTCTACTTATTTTGTGCTGAAACTACTAAACAGAGTCCTTCTCATAGAAGCCCAGTCTATTTGATGTTATAGCTTTAGGGCATGCCTAGCATGAATTGTACATTCTCAATATAGATCAAAAGTGTGTCCAAAAGATGCTTTATTATCCATGCAAGTTACAGAAATAATGCATGTTTTCTGAATATGGGGGTCACACATCTGGTTTCAAGTTGCAGAGGTCAGACATTCAATGCCATTACATCCTTTACTTACAATTCCTGTCATTTTTGTCTGTGGACAATGTGCTTTCTTGAATTTCCTACAAACAGTAGTTGCAATTCTCTCTTGTATGCAAGGAAATGTAATTATATTGTCTCAGTAGGAAGGCATTATTGTTAAGCTGATGAGCCAGATAATTCGACACTGAAGCATTGTGAGGGAGTCTTGCTCTGTGTAGTAGTTATTCCATCATTTCTTCAGGAGTTAACATGAGAAATACCAGTGCTCCTATTTCAGATATATTTTGTATAATACTTATAATGATGTTTTGTATTGATATATATTATTTTGATGAGACATGTGTATATTAAGGTTTTATGCTGCCCTAGACCCTTAACGATTGATAAGTAAATTATACTATACTATATTTAGTAACTATCAGCCTTATTAAATTGCAATTCAGCAAATTCTAAAGGGATCTATATAAGCACACAGCATATTTTTTTTACAGAAGTTTTTAGTTAGTGAATTTCTATCCAAAAGCAAGGTCTTCACTAACTAAAAACGTCTCTATGTGCTTATATAGAGCACTTTAGAATTTGCCGAATTGAAATTTAATAAGGTTGTATGTTATTACAGTGCACTTTTGGACAATATTGATACTTGCACACTAATTAAGAGCTATCACATGTTATAATTGTCAAACTACGAGACGTCGTCACGCTTTGCGTGGTGCGTATGACTTAGGCAATGAGGGGGGAAGGCGCTAATTGCATGCGAGCCGCGCCACGAGGGGAGCCGTTAAGGCACTAACATGCACAGCACTTGGGGGATTAGCACCGAAGCGAGGCGAGCAGTGGACGCAATGAGATGAGACAATGAGACTTAGCCTACAAACACTTAGGAAACGCGGGATCTCCTTACAGACTTATTAAATTCACATTCGCCCAATTGAATATGGCTTTATATAAGCACATAGCATCTTTTTTTTAAATAAGTTTTTAGTTACTGAAGACCTTGCTTTTGCATAGAAGTTCACTAACTAAACACTTCTGGAGGCTACATGACCCTGGACCGCGCAACACACCGCCAACCGCGTACCACTTTCACACAGGAACGTACGGGGTACAAAATACACTAATACAAAGGACGCCAAAAACTCACAAACCGCATAGCACATACACAAACTACGCTACTTTACACTCCGAACTTGCACATCACAACATTACGTATCTAAAGTAGCGCTTTACACAAATAAACCAACGGCTTGCCCTCGCGCACACAGTTGGGACATTCATAAAAATATCTCCTCAGGCCAGCAACAGTCCAACTGGACATTATATGCCGTTGGAAAATGAAAAAAGATTGTTAGCTCTTCAGCCTATTGATTGATGGATATATTAATTACAATTAGGTAAAGTTTATTAAATAATTAAGTAACTAATTAATTGATTATTGTTTACAAAAATATAGACATATGTATCTGTCTTTGTGATGAGCGCAGAGGCTGCTCAGGAGCAAAAGTACACCAGAGGAGAGGCTCTCAATGAGCGCCGAAGGTCCTCACAGTACAAAAACCTTGACATTGTGTGGAAGCAGCATTGCCATGGCTTCAAATTTTATTGACCGTAATTTTTTGACGGGCATGTCGCTAGTACTGATATATTGTTTTGTCTGGGTGCTTTTGAATGTTCTGCTCGAGTACTTACCTTATGTGTGAATTCTTTTAGTAACAGAACTGAAAATCTTTTAAAAACTGCCCATAGATCAAGGGCAAAAAAAATAGAAAAGTAAAGAGCTTGACATTTGTCTTTTCCAGGAAATTCAAAAGAAGCTCAACCCAACATGGCAAGTACAGCCTGTCACCAAATTAAAGTATCAAAGAGTTTGTAACAGATCTGAACGGGAAAAACAGACCATGGCACGTCGGCCAATTATTGTATAATAAGAATTACAGAGCACAGCTAAGAAATTGGGACTTGACACTTCACAAAGCAATAAGAATTTCTCAAGCAGCCAAGTTCACAAGTAGTAGCTGACAATCTTGACAGGAAGGAACATTTGTATGAAGTGATAAAAGCTGGCATATCTCACAAAGCTAAGAGAACAATAAATGAAATGATAAAAAAGAATATACATTAGACAGATGAAAAACCTAAATGTGGTGCAGAAAATTGTTCTGTCTGGACTGCAAGGCAATTGTCTGAAATAAAATGTTTTTCAATATATGTTAACAAAGAGAAAAAAGGGATTTTATATACTGTATATTCTTGCCGGATTAATTATTATTTTAGTACTAATATATGCATGTTGTTATAAGAAACTACCTGTGTATGTGGCAAATATTAATAATCTAACACATTATTTACCATTATTCTCCATGTTTCTATCTTTGCAGGTTTTAGGACTACCAAAACCTTTAGTGAATGTTAGTGAATGAACATATTAATAAGTGCTAATATATCAGAAGGTTTATTAAATTATAAGAAGTAATAATATGCAAGCACAGGGTTAATACCATTGGACTGATAAACATGCTGGCTGTAGTAAAATGGTCATTATCAAAGTGCTTGGATAATCCACTAAGTGATTGTAAATATGTTTTTATAGGACTGGGAAAGTGGCCGGTAATATTTGAAATGACAGTGTAACCAGATGCTAAGCCTGTAATAGCGTACACTCCAGATGACATACTCTAGTTACATGCTATAATACATACTTATTCGTATATGTTTATAAGGAATAAAACACTTGCCAAACAAACTTAAGTTATGCAAAACAGCTACATTTCTTAGCAGTAAGAACTTTAAATTATTCTATCCGTGTCCAATAAAAAAGCATATTTGCAGTTGGTTAAAATGATTTAAAAAAATGTAAATTACTCTTAATTAATTGATTTTGAGTGCTGCTATTCTCTGGCAGTAATTAACCTCTTATGTGGCTTTCTCGTGACTCAGGTAAATAGTATGTCCAGTATGTATTGGTTAGCAAAAAGGGCACACAGGAATACCCAGTTTAGTGCTCCACATGCGTTCCTGCATACAGGGGCGCTATGTGAAACAGCGCTGTTACGATCTGCTTCTTCAAGGGGGCTTGATATGAACCTAGTTCAAACCAACCCCAGCAGAATCATGTAATTCCTGCTTCTGAAGAGGTACAGCTAGAGAATACTGCATACAGGTTACTAGTGGCCCATGGCAAGACCACTCCCCAAGTCCGGATACAACACACAGAACACAGAACACCCTTGTGTACATTTGTGTTTGTGTGATGTCAGCCCATCTGGCTTGCAACCTTGGGCTATCAAAGCTCTTGAGATCAAATTCACCAGATATCTATAGCTGGCTAGTGAACAAACCTTTATGTTAAACTCAAGTGTTTGCTTAGGATTACTTGAAGTACATACATCGGTCTTGACCCTAGGTCTGTATGTGTGAGTGTGCAATGACCTGTAGCTAACTTCTATGCAGAGCATTTCTACCAATTCCATATATGTTCTATATAACATTTTCCCTCTTATAATATATTATAACTAGGATACATAATAGCCATGTACAGGCAACATATAACCACACAATAGCACATAAACCCAATGCAACAATGTCATGCTCCCTTGGCCATATTCATAAAATACTGGAAATATGAGTCCTTAAACAATTACATCATGAAAAGCGCTAAACATGGCATTCTATTGGAGAGTGCTAAGTGGGGATTTAAAGGGCTAAATGAGATTTGACTGCACTATAGCAAAGTTTAGAGCTAAGCGGGAAATTAGTGGGGAATCAGCGCTATGGGTGGTAGCGTTAATTAGGGTATACTTTTAGTTGGTTGAATCAGAATAATGACACCTGGTTTTTAACTTATAAGCCTGTATGATAATGTTGATTACTCCTCTCCACTGTGAAAGTTAATAAGACTTTCCCAGGTATTTTTTAATAAGCAGCCCATTGCAGATATACTAATGTATATGTAGTGTTTTTATATTTATCATATTTTGGGGCCTTCTGCATCTTTACCCAACTGTATCCAATTATCTGAAACAGATGATGCTTAAAAATAATTTTAAATATATATATATATATATATATATATATATATATATATATATATATATATATATACCGTAATAAACTCTTTTAAATACCGTAACATAAATTAACAAGAAGTTTAAGACATGTTTTGCAGTGTTACTACGCTAAATATACTGCAACTGAAACTACAGTATTAACGATGGTACTGTTTTACAGTAACTTATGCTAAAAAAAGAAAGTCTCTCTCATATTATGCTTACATCCCTCTGATCAGGTTTTACTTCTCTGCATGAGGATGTTTTCCTTGCCTGTGTTTAAAGCCTGCTGAGTGGAAGTGGGCAGAAACACAGGAAAAGTCCAAGATTTAAAACTCTCATTCCAAATCTGTAAATTGTCCATTAAACATAACAAGTCATCGATGTGAACCATGCACTGTGGCGTTACAGAAACATACTGGGATTCATAAAACACATAGCAGTAACACACATAAATATTTGTTGCATTGATGTATATTGAAGAGTCTTTCTCAACTACAGTATGTACGTGTTACTTCTTTTGTAAAAACGAGTTTGGTTTTGTAACATGTTTGAAAAGATTTATAGCATGGCGTTTTCACACAAAACATAGTTTATTGACTACTCACCTAGGATTATATTTGTAGGAAGAAGGATTATGAATGTATGAAGAGTTAATGATTAATTATTGTTGAACTGTGATTATTTATCCTACAGTTGAGTGGAAATGTATGTAAGAAGCCATATCTTATACTTTAAACCCATCCCTTCCCCCATGAAGTTGGAGAAAGCATTTAAAATAAGGAATGCCATGTAGTAAAGGAAAAACATGATGTTTAGATGTTGTAAATTCGCCTTAAACCTGTGCAAAATGGAAGTAATGATCATGTGCTTCCTTATCAACCCGGCACTTCCTTTTTACAGAATCCCATGATTACATGTCCACCATTCATAGGGGATAATGGAGAACACTTATCTAGGGATATGACCTGTGACATACAGGGAAGCCAACAAGGAATACTTATTGTAAAGATATGTTTGTATAATGATGTTTTATATTAATATGTATTATTTCATTGAGAAATGAGTATATTATGGTTTTATGCTGCCCTACACCCATAAAGATTGATACCCTCTATTTTAAGTAAATTATAATATACTATTAGCCACATTAATTCTCAGAACATGCAAAACTGTAGACCGCAATTTGAATTTGACCTGAATTTTGACCAAATCCTTCGATCTGTCAAGCCCGTAACTGTTATGTTCGAAAATCGCTATTAAATTGCAACAAATTCACTGGCGTTCAAACCCGTAATCCGCAAATGGAGCCAAAAAGCCCATGGGTACTAGAGAGGATCCGCAAAGGGTTTAAGGTCCTATTCGTAGCACTGTAAATGCAAATATCAACCCACTACTGTACTTAATATTAAAGTGATGTTAGGTAATAGAAGTAATAGCAAAATATTCTCAAGCTTGCAAATCTGCAATATAAAATACTTTTTTAATGTGTAATTTCCGTGTTATTTCGTTTGCTGCATTCAATGAGTTAATACATATAATGGAACTTGCATGGACTAGAATATCATATTTATGGCTTTATCAATATTGCATTAATTCTGGAATAATTGAAACCTGTAAGGCTTTGAAATTTAACCTCCAGTTTTCAATGACGTAATGATGACCATCTCTTTTACCATTGGCTCCGTCCAAACCTGTAACTATGGGTTTAACTAATTGATCATGTTCACTTCCACACATGCAATGTGCGCAAGAATGCTTTACGGGCTTGCGTCTCCAGCCCATTGGTCGCGGCATGGTTGAATGTAATAACTCTGTAACGCAGCAGAATTTCAAGCCCACAGGCTTTGCAGGTGTCCTGTAGCGGTTACAGGCTTCAAATTTTATGTGACTATAAATTTAGTAACCATGAGCCTCTTTCAATTGCTGCAATTTAGAGATACGAGGTTGCAAGTAGACTTTGCAAGTTACTTTGTTATTCAATTGGCTTCCGTTTGCGGGCTCTGAGTTACAGGCTCCGAGCTGCGATTTATAGCGATTTGTCAAAACGCTAGTTACTTCCCTCAAAGCCTTTGATCTTTCATGTCTGCAAGAGTTGCGAAGGCAAAAATGGCAAATTGCTATTCAATTGCTCCGATTTTTCCTCGCTAACCACTCCGTCAAGCCCGCAAATGGCTAAACTTGATTTCAAGTTTTATAAAGTTTTATATCATTAATATTGTGTTTTTTTTTGTCTTTATATGTTAGTCTTTACATACAAATTGGCATTAATACTTTACCAGTGGAATTACACAGTTTTGTTACTGTTTGTATTACCAATGGACTGTAGTTTCAAGTTGCAAAGCAATGCTCAGTATGGCAGCAATCACAAACCCTACTAGTCTGTTTGATTTGGAAATGTATTTCACTTTTTCTAAGATACTTCCATTAGCTAAAAATACAGTAAAATTACAATGGTTTTCAAAACTAATTTGGATTCTTTGTCTTATATTTTTGTGGAAACAACACAGTATAATTTGTTTGGGAAAAGTGTTAAGCTGCTAATGAGCCATGTTTCGGCAGTAAATAATTGAAGAGAGCATGTACAAACTCAAGTGACAAGTGATTATACAGGTTAAGTGGATAACACAGTTTCTTTGTTTTTCTTATTATGTTGGACTAAAATGAGAAATTGTCAGATGATATAAAATGGTGCCAAATAGATTTGTTACAGCAATCAAATCTGTTTATTCCATGCACATGTATTTGAACAGTTTTACAATCCTATAAATATTGGCTTTGTGTTTTGGCTTTCTATGCTTAGTTTGGACCAAAGTGTGCATTTCTGTTAGGGCTGTGACTGAACTGGTATAAACTTGTAATTATTTTTTTTTTGTACAGTATTACAGTATTTTTGTTCACAGTTCTTGGTAAGTGGTTAGAAAAAAACTTTCAGTCTCAACATAATTCCTTAATTAAAGCACCAGCAAGGGTGCCAAAAAGTATCTCTGTAAAGAAGAAACAATTGTTTTATTTGTGGTTATATTGAGGGTAATTCCTGAATATGTATCTTTTGTCAAGTTATGGGTCACATTATTATTTATACTTTTTCTTTTTCTTTTTTTCCACAAATATCCAGATTTTAGAGGGTATTATAATAATAACTAAAACATGTATATATTTGTTGTGGTGTTCTTACATAAGGTATATTTCTGGGTTTTCATTTTGACCATGCTAATTGCAGTGCAAGATAAGTAAATAAAAGCAAAAAAAAAAACATCAAGAATAAAAAGCAGTGCACTGAATGCAAAGCTGTCACATCAAAATCATCGTGCATTTAGGATTTCTTAATCATCTTTAGTACCTACTTTCATCAGGGCTATTAGCCTCTCTCTCTTCCCAAGCCCTCCATTCCATGGCTCCAGTAAAACTTCTGAGAGGTTGACTCGTTACTATAGGAGTTTTGAAAAGCAACCAGGGCGATTCTATGGCTTCTGGGAAATAGAAACCCATAAGACTTGCCCCCAAGGAGGTTTGCCCGGAGCTCTCTAGCTCTAACATGTGCTAGCCGCCTACTTGCAGGAGACTCCAAGTCGTAATGTCATCAGCAATGCTACTGAATCTTACCCAGTAACTTCAACCCACTACACTAACACCCTCCCTTATCCATAACTATCTATATAAACATTTTCCCATGACAGGAGAGGGGTTAAATAAATATACAATTGAATGCAGGGGGTTTATGACTCTGCCTCTTATAAACCCACTACCTCCTATGGGCCAAGTGATACCCCTTCATAGGCGCTAGCCCCTATGAGTGAAGAAATCCCCATGATGCCCCGGCAATACTCACTACCCTGTATGAGCCTGGGAAACCCCCAGGGTTGCCCCTTCATACCCACTACGTCTATGAGTCAGGGGATCCCCCAACTAAAGTATAAGACCCCCATGGCAACTACCATTAACCACTGTACCATAGAGGTCTCAAAAGATCCCCATTGTATACTAAGCTTTAACTATGAGGTACCTCATGGACCCTCATGGCACCTAACTTAAACCCCTATACCATGAGGTCCTTAAGGACCGACCATGAAACCCCTCTTACCGTGACACGGGTCAGTATTGAAACCCCATGAGCACTAACCCTCCATAAAGACCCCCCAAAACCCCAACACAATATACAGAAAAAAAAAAAACTAATGACACCTAATATTAATCCCGATACAATGGGGGTCCTTATGGACCACCATCCCACTTTACATTAGCCACTATACCATGAGGTCCTCAACGGACTCTCATGGCATTTAACATTAACCCCTATACCACGGGGGTCTAACAGGCCGCCATGATAAACTAATATATAGCCATGAGGGCCCTCTTGGACCCCAATGGCACCTAATATTACCATAGAGATCCTCATGGATGAGCTGCATCCAACCCCTGGTTCAACGGGATAACACTGGTGTAGATAATGTGTTTGTTCAAAAACAAGACTTTGATACTTGAGTGAAAACCTGCTCACTACATGTTTTCATTGAAACTGACCTAAAAGTAGAAATTAGCCCCTCTTAATTAATGGTACATGGAACATAACTGTCTTATTTAAAAGAGCATGTTTTAAATATTACAAAAGTCCCTTTAATTACATTATTTGATTTCCAAATCTCTGCATTGTTTTTTAATTGGAAGTCCATGTGCAAATTCACCCATGCCTCCTAGTAGGTTAGAATAAGTTAAAATGATAATGAGAGGCAGCTTACTAGTGAGATAATACCTATCCAATTTGTATTCTATTTCTTGTGAGACTCATTCGCTTCAGTAAAAAGTAATGTCAGATACTTGAAACAAATATTTAGCACAAGGCTTCACTTACATGGTATCCTCGGGCCATATATTGTAGTAATTGAATGAGCTCTTACAAGGCTTACAATTCTGTTCTACACAGATCATGTAACTAAATATGCACTAGGGCAAACAAAACAAAGTATATCAGCATATATTATATAAATAAAAAAATAATCTTGTTTGTTTTGTTAATACAAAATAATCAAATGTAAGGAGTTATAGACTGTTACCTAATCACTGTGAAATACACATAAATCAATCATAGTACGTATAAGCATAAGCGGCAAATGTGCCAAGATGTATTAAAATAACTGAAATTATAGATTTTCAATTATTGTAATTCTTTCAAATATTGGAACTCTGTATAATGTAAAGGCATGAATGCATACCAAACTGGTACATATAAATGTTTATGGTCATCTTCATTATTGCCATTGTGTAAAGCACTTCAAAATATATTTGACATTTTATAAAAAATAATAATAATAGCCAGAAAAGCAGCAAAAATGCATTGCTACAAACTAACAGCCTTATTAAATTGCGATTCAGTAAATTTAAAAGGGCTCTATTTAAGCACACAGCATATTTTATTTACAGAAGTTTTTAGTTAGTGAAGACCTTGCTTTTGGATGGAAGTTCACTAACTAAAAACTTCTGTAAATAAAATATGCTGTGTGCTTAAATAGAGCCCTTTTAAATTTACCGAATCACAATTTAATTAGGCTGTAAATGTATGTTTCTTTAACATTTGAGATCACTATTAGAGGAGACCCAGAATATTTAAGATCCCTTTAAGCAGACCCAAAACAGATTACTGCTTTATTATTTATGAAAATATTTTTCTTTTGCGTGTGTGGTAACTTGTCTTCCTTGAATGGTAATTCAGGACTTCCTCAAACAGGCCTTTGTAGGAGGGCTGAGAATCTTTACTTCCCTCCCACAATTGCTAAAGGAAGTCATGCATGGACAGGATGTGATGTAAATTACATCATCTCAACTAAGGATATATCCAGGCAGGAAACTTGTGCTTGGGCCTGTTTTCTTCCTTGATGGTGATGGAGGTGATGTCAATGGTCTGACCGTGGGTAAGATCAAGCGTTTGGGGAAGGGAATTACTATATATATAGGTAGATAGATTTAAAAGGGGGTGTTGCTCCGTGGGTCTGGGCTGTTGTGTTTGTAATACATTTATAGTATTGTGTTATCTTCCTTTTAATAAATACCTTTTAATGTAGACGAACCTTGTGTAATATTAATTTGGTGATACACCACAGCGTGCTATTAAATATATTTGTAGAGCTAGTGAATGGCAAAATAATTTGGAGCTGTCCTTAAGGTATGTGACTCTACTTCTGTTGTTCAGTCCTTCAGTCGTATGATCATATGGACCACACCATGCCAGGCACATTTGTCTGTGTTTCTGGTTGTTCTTATCCATTCTGGTTTCTTGGTAAAGATACTGGAGTAGGTTGCCAGCTCCTTCTTTAGTGGACTGCAAGGTATGTGACCTGCCCATCTTGGGTGATCCTAAATGGTTTAGCTCACATCTTCATTGAGGTACACAAGTCCCTTCACCACAACAAGGTAGCGATCCAGAAGGGGATGTGAGTCTATAGAAAAACCAAAAACGTATCTTGTAAGATCAGTCCTAGGTGATGCTTATCTGAAACTCTACCCTGATGAATTTAGAGCCTAACTTTACTCTATGCCACAGCCAGTAACAGAGGGCGCCTACTCTGTTGTGGACCCCAGAGCTTTACACCTGCTGCACCTGCATTAGCTCCTCCACTTGTTAAATAATTTGCTTTGTAACATAATAAATTGCACCTTCAGCTCTTTTAACGTTTGACATGAGCATCTTGCAAAACTTATATTGCTTAAGAACGGTTTCAGAATTGACACGGCCATGGAAATCTTTTACTACATAATCTAAGGAGATGTTCACAGTCTTCAAGTAGCTGCTTGCTCAAGATCCTATGTTTGGTGCATTCCATCAGTCTGAAAATCCTAAACAGCATGCAGCTGCAGGTTACACAACGTGTAACATATGTTTTCTGTACCTTGCCTGGAATGCAAAAGTCATGGTTTATACGCAACTAATGATTCTAAATCGCATATTACTTTATACTGTATGTTTGAGCACTCCAACATTCCTGCAAGATCATGCACAGTTTTGCAATGTGCCGGGCCTCTAGCACTTACTGGTTTACATAGTGTTCTAAAATTAAAATTATAAGTACTGTTCCAGGAGAGGGGTTTTACATAGCTCTAGGATGTTATGTCAACATTATGGTAAAGTGGCATGAAACAAGTAAGTTTGCTGATATTAATGTAATTATGTCACTAAGTTTAGAAGGCTTAGTATGCAGAGGATTTACTGAAGAATTTCACACTGATTAAAATTTCCTGGAGGGTTATGCAGAAATCCAGAATTGCAGTTTCAGTTGTGTTATGAGAAACATTCCCTATAAATACCACTTAAAATCGATGTATTGACTTACATTGCACCTGTTTGTTTGAGCATTTGCACCATTGCCCTGTATTCACTAAGCTTTGCAGGGGCTCCAAATTGCTTTACTGAAAGATGGAATGCTTTATAAAGAAATGTGCTAGGCCTCTTAGAAGCATACCCCAAAGTCTACCCCAATAATTAATCTGAGAGCTTTTATAAGAGACTCTAAGGGCCTCATTCAAATGCGATTTGGCCAATTGAATAGGGTTTTATATCAGTACAGAGCATTTTTTATTTTTACAGAAGTTTTTAGTTAGTGAAGACCTTGCTTTTGGCTAGAAGTTCACTAAATAAAAACTTATGTAAAAAATATGCTCTGTGCTTATATAGAGCCCAATCCAAGTGGCCAAATTGCAATTGAATGAGGCCCTAAGGCTTATATTTGTATACTGTGGGCCCTATTCTTTTGCCCAATTCGTAAATTGTAATATTGCTACATATTCAGCAAATATTACGTATTGGCACTAATGGATTCTTAAGTCAATAGAATGCATATAAACATTTATAAAAAAAACACCCAAAATAAAATTTATGAGTTCAAGGCATGTGCAAGTAGCTAATAGAATATGGCCCTGTGAAGCTACACTTATATCCAATGCATTATTTAAGGGACTGTTGCAGATCAAGAACTTTAAAACATTTCTATTAGCAGCTGAATAAGCTACGACTATAAAAATATTTTTTGAGAAAATCAAATTTTTTGGATACTCTGTTTACATATAGTAGATTACACCTTGTCATGTTTCATCACTTTCTAATAGCTGGAGCCTGAGGGGTTGCATATTAATGTTTAGAGTAGGAGAATTGGAGAGGTGGATCTTACATAGATTTTATTGAATGTGAAACTACCCTCTTACCCCTCACATGCTCAGAAGCGGGCAACAATAAATGCAAACTTTGCTCCTGCATGTAAGATAGTGGTTGGCTACATTAAAGGTGAACATCCCTCTCACACTCACAGAGTATCACCTGGGAACAGAATAAGCATCAAAATGTATTTATTTTTTTCTAATTAAAAACTAATACATTTATGACTTATATATATATATATGAATATACACACACAAATAAGCAGGGGATTGTCAAACACTGGTGTGCATGAAAGGGGCATTTACATTTCCGGAGAGCTATGTTGCATTGAATGATGCAAGGGGTCAGCTTCTGTGCCATTGAGAGGGAAGTGTTATGTCTACGTCAATATTAACCAATTATCTTAACGAAGGCTCTCTATCCCCTCATCCACACCCTTCTCTGAAAACACACACACGCAAAATTCAGGCAATCAGGATGTGATGTTATAAACACAAAATGGATTCCTGCACTTATAAACAGTCTTCAAAAATCCAGTTTTCCCCCAAAAATGCCTTATGCCCACGGCTTGCACAGATGCTGATATTTGTAGTTTGGTACATATGTGACCAAAACATATTTTTCTTGAAATGCTGTATCCCCATGCAAGGGCCGCGGGCGAGGGCCTCAGTTGCTGGCATGGACCGCCGAAGGCGCTCCTTGCCAGCAACTGCGACCCTCGCAAACTTTACGTTACAATGCAAACAACAAGACACAACAACTTCGACACTCGCCTACTTAACGTCGCAACGCAAACAACATACAAGACACGTTAAAATTTATTACGACCTCTCAAAAATCGGCCGCAACTCGCGAACATGAAAAAATTCAAAACACAATAAATACACACAGCACATACATAAAAAGCTTACCTACACCAAGAGGGAGCATCCAGGACCTCAAAAAAACAACTTACACCTTCATTTAACTAAAAATAAAAGAGTTTAGACACTAAAAAATTCTCTAAGCGAGAAAAAAAATGGCCGCCGAACAAAACGAAAACGAGGCTACAACACACTAAACACGCAAAACATCACAAGAAACTCGCAAAACACCACAAAACACCTACGGATATTCCGCTAAGACGCATACTACACATTACTCGCCATTTTATGACAATGCGGAAGTACACGACAACGCTAACGGTTTGGTCTCGTGCACGCACACTATTACACTGCACACATTCAGCACGCTTACACAGCAGATCCACACCACTAATGCTGCAGCAACATCAAAACACATTCACAGCTCTTCCACACAATGCTTTAAAATAGGTAAAGTATATTCATTTATTAATGTATTATATATTTCATTATTACACACTAAACAGCATTAGCTACCTTACAATTTCATGGCAGTCATTTTTTGACGGGCAATTCGCTAGTTATTAATAATTATAAGTGTTTTAACAGTGGGTAAAATGTGAGCCAAAAACTATGCAGAAAAGAGACTTTATCTTAAAATGATTTCGAGAAAGGTAATCCATTTTTTTCCCCAACAGTGGTGATATACCCAAAATATTTAAAAATCTTAATAATTATTATGTGGCTACCTGGAGTCATATAATTTGTAATTATTGGGCATAAATATTAGAAATTTTTCCATTGACGAATGTTTTTTCAATCATAGAAATCTTGTATTATCTGAAGTGTGAAGAAGATAAGGCCGCTGAATCACAGGGGTGGGGATATCACAAAACATTGAGCAGGAAATGTGAGACTAAGTTTTATCAGAATGTTGTATCAAGATTAAGATTATTCTAGAATGTTTTATATATATACAGTATTTTAATGAACGTGTCATAACCGTGACTTTTTATTATGTTTGAAGAAAATACAACACTATTGTTTAATTTAAATTTTTATGAAATCTGAATTAAACGATTAACCAATATCAATAGACCTTACATAGATACTATTTTAGTGTGGTTAAAAATATTACCAATGTACCTTATTTTCTTTGAAGGAGTAAAATATTATTTTAAGCTTGGATATGGAAGTTTTCTGTATTTTAAGAGGTGTATAATATCCCTACATATCTATTTACTTTTATGTGCTTTAATTTATTAAGTGCTTATAAGCTCTGCTTTTACTGCCTAAAATCAGACAAATAGTCCATATATGGGTCTGCGCTCTGCAGCTCACAAAGACAAATGCTCTACTGTACTTGCTGTGCTGTGTCTCATACTAACCAATTAGTGACCATCTCTCTGCAACATGCTGCTAAGATGTGGCTAGGACACTACCCTACAGAGTCTGTGTCTGCCAACGCTGCAGTCCACAGGCACATGGCAGGACTATTTGATGATTTGTTTTAACATGTTTTAATAAAATAAACTACATTAAAATAAATAGATACACAGGTATATTATATATTTAGTAAAATACCAGGAACTTTCCATATCTGTATAAAGGCTGTGTTGTTTTTGCAACTTTTTATACCAGGAGAACTTCAGGAAAATTATGCAGTTGTGACTATTTAAAGTAACACATCAATATAAAGGCTTTTTTAGAAGTCATTTATAAAGGCTTTACAGCAACTTTGACAACAAATTACAGTAAACTCCCCGTTATCCGGCACCTATGGGGATTGCCAGATAACTGTAGTTGCCGGTTAATCAGGAGTCCACTAATTTAAGCGTCTAAACCACCCTTAAACCACCAAAACCCCTCAAAATGCCTTTAAAAGGCATTGGCACCTAAACAGAGCCATTTAGGGCCCAAAAATAGAAATATAATTTTTTTTGCAGTCTCGGATTGCCGGATAGTGCCGGTTATGCCGGTTTAGCGGGAGTTCTTTGAAAATGGGGAATTTATGCCGATGCCGGTTGCTTGAGAGTCCCGGTTAGTTGAGTGCCGGATAACCAGGAGTTTACTCTATATGTAACTACCAAATCATACATGGTAACATTAATAAAAGTCTATTAATACAACATAAAATGATAAAGTGATGTTTTTTAACCAGTTATTATATGTATACACCAATATGACCTTTAATGCAGGCAAACACTGTCTTCAATGCCATTTTTTCCTTAATTATGATATATCGGACTGTTGTTTAGATAAGCTATATGATCTTAAAATGATGTAAGGAGACAAATTCTGGCAATAATAACTTCATATGGGTTTTATTATCTTTTATCTTACATCTGTCTTCTAAAACACTTTCCCTCAGGGATACTGTCGAGCATCTTTTTCAGTTGTTTACAGAATTTACCAGTATAGATTTTGTAAAGATATTCTCTGTGTCATGATCCAGTGTGACATTCTGAGAATCAATTTATACTGAAGTTCTCAAATATGTTGTTATATACACCTCATTTACATATGATGAATCTATAATGTGAATATATACTAAACAAGTTGGGAGGAGTTTTTTTTTTACAGTTCGTGGAACAAGGAGGGATTGGTGGTTGGGATTTGTTAAAGGGAAATGCGGCATTTGGGGAAGAGGGAAAGAACAGCACCAGTTGACTGCATTTTATGGCATGGCAAGCCTGAAGAAATGTTATTGGTCAGACAAGGATCTTGCCTCAAGTGCTGACTCAACATTACTAAGAAAAAGAGGGTAATATAAGTATATTGAAGGATCTGGTGTGGACAGTTATCTCTCCTCCATTTGGCTCTGTGAGAGTGTGCCGAGTTGTGCACGGCCTAGGCTGCTGGATTAATGTAAAATTACAAGGACATAATAAGATCATTTGTTTAACTCATAAGAAACTATTAGTGTTAAAACATGCTCTTGTTAAGAATGTGTGGCTTCACTGTGTGTCAGAATGCTGTCAGTTATGCAATTAGTCTCATGATAAAGGGCTTAGCCGGTGTGTACTATACATGTGTACTATACTTATATACATATTTTCAAATTATCAGAGATCATGTTGTAACAAATCTCTAAAACGATGCTGTTTGAGCCAGGCAGACACGGCATGACAGAAAATGTGTGACTTCACTGTTGCTTTAAGTTTGGGTTAAATCCCACCAATTTGTCATATGTGCAATTAGTTTCATGATGGTGACTTATAGGGATTAATGTTTGGATATTATCATGTTTTAAAAATATTGTAAAGTATGTAATAACAAATCTCTGTTTTATTTGAGACAAATCATATTTCTGGTTTATTGGCGGTCTTGGAATAAGTTTGCAAACACCCGGTAATGCCCCAATATACAATGTATTCACACAGTTTATGGGGAAAAAAAAATATTTGTTGCACTTGACATCTTTAGTACATACCCCGTAAACCCTGTCTTGTTCCACAGACTTCCTGAAAATGATAATTATGAGGGGCACAATGAAGAAAGAAATGGGCCATACAAAGGTATTTCCCTTGTAATTTTGGTCAGAAGAAGGGTGTAATGGGTCCCTATTTTCTTTGTCGTACAGAAGAAATTAATATGGCATAACATTTTAATTGAGGGGTCTCATTGCATGATAATTGCAAGATTATTGCACTGTTTTTGCACTTTAAAATACTGTATATAAGTGTATAAGTATCTGTATGTGATGCCCTTATGTGATAAACTTGAAGTGACAATGCTGGAACTAATAAATGGCACTTACAAAGGGTGCACATTGGCTCTCATAGGATCAGGCTGCACATTGGCTCTTACAGGCACAGGATGCACATTGACACTTAGAGGCACAGGCGGCACATTGGCAATTACACAGGCTGCACATTGGCTCTTATTGGAACAGGCTGCACATTGACTCTTACAGACACAGGATGCAAATTGGGGGAGGCAGGATGCCCACCCCCTCCCCCCTAGAGCAGGGCCCCGGTGCAATGCATTAGCTGCACTGGCAGATAGCTCTGCCTTGGTGCTTTTTTTTTCTTATTGAAAAAAATATTTAATTGTGTTACAGCTATTGCAAAAATAAGTATCCTTCATAGTATATGATTTCAAAAATAAATAATAAATTAATATAAATCTTTGACTTTTTCCTTTGGTATATTCCATTCAAAGTTTGTACAGTCTGTGTAACGCATCTTCAGTTTATTTCTTTGGAAGATTGTACATTACAGATCAAAATTATTAAGAATAATAGGTTAATATAATATAAGTATATTCATTACATTAGACTGCGTTTTATACCACCATCATTGTCAAATTACTTTAGTTAAATATCTCATACCATATATTTTCTCTGCATAACATTTTAATAAATAATTTGTTACACAGCTTCATCAGTAAATAAAAGCATAAATATGACTTATGGGTGGAGCAGAGAAAAAAGAGCTATCCAGCTAGCACAGTGAACGCTGTGCAGAGGCCATGATCAAAACTAGTATCACAGCCTCTTTATAGCCTTTATGGCATTCAGTAAGCGATGTTTCCTTATAACTTTTCATCTTATTACAGGCCCCTTCATGATGAGGTGAACCAGTAGCTACAATAGCTAAGTAATAAAGGGGCTGGAGAGTTTATACTAGCTACACAGATCACATTGTAATAAAATAGTGAATTATTTGAAGAGTTATGATACTCAGTTTTCTATCACAGCTATTCATGATCATTCTTAGTTCATCTACCTCAATGAGCATTTGGGAATTGCACACATACAAAACATGGAAACCTCTTTCCTCTCTTATTTATCTATATTACTCTATATCAGTGGGCCGCGCTGAGTGCCATTGTGAGGCTCTCCCCTGGGGTACTTCTGCTCCTCTGAGCACCACTGAACGACTTGGGCGTTTATTGCGATCCTGTCGTCTGGTCCTTTTTTTTTATATATATTTTTTAATGATAATTAAGGAATTAATAAAATCATAAATGAATATACTTTACCTATTTGTAATTAATATATGCATCAAGCAATGTCCTGAAGAGCTAACAATCTTTTTTGATGTTCCTGCAGCATACAATGTACATTTGCACTTTTGCTGAGCTGAGGTGTAAGTCATCAATGTGTGAAGTGTGTAGTATAAGTAGTCTGCATGCGAGAGCGCAAAGAGTTTGTTTAAATGTGTAATTCTGTATTTTGGAATGGTAATGTTATTAGTTGCAAGTTAGTGTTGTAAAATGGCGGCGATTGTGTATGTGTTACGCGTGTGTGGAGCATTTTGCATCCTCCCTTATAGTTTATTTTATACCTCGTACAGTCTTATGTAGAAGTCTTATGTGTCTGGCGTGTTTTTGCATGTTTATTGGTCATGTAGCCTCATTTTCGTTTTTTTCATCCACCATTTTCTTTCGTCGCTTTTGTGTGTGGAAACTCTGCAAATTGTGGTTCAATTGTCGTGCAATCTGACTCCCAGATGTCATAGCTATCCCCCGTGCTGTGAGTGGTGTTTTTTTTTGTATTTTAGTTAATTTTGGTGGTGTTATTGTAGTTTTTCTATCTGCGTGGTTCAGCAGTTGACCTCATATTTTTTTTTTCTAAGTGCCCCGAGTCGTACTTTTTATTTTAAGTCTCGTTTTCCTTGTTGCAAGTGTTACGGCCCCTAATTTTTTAAGGCATTTTTTTTCAAACTGCTACGGGTCTCTCGTTCTAAATTGTGTTATTGAGTTTTGTGTTGATGTGTAGTTCCGCGGGTCATAGGAATGAACTCCTACGGCGCTCATCTCCACAAGCGCAGTGAGCGCCTTTGGCGCTCCCTGCCTAAGTCGTACGGGGTCATAGGGATGAGCGTTAGCAACAACCCATATTGCTGAGAATTATATATGTGATGTATTGTGTGCTTCCACTTTAAATAGCTCTTATCTGCATCTACCACCATCTGCCTACTCTGAAAACCTGTAACTTTGTGCATTACTACACCAAATCTCTCACCAGCTCAAGGACACTGTCAACCCCCACTAAAATAAAATACACCTATGTCCCAATACCACATTTCTTTCAAAGTTGTCGCACGCATCCTCTACATTCCATATAGATATCTATAATGTCTAGCGTATTTATATTTTCTTTCAAATATATGATAATAATCCGTTTTTAAAGCATTTGTTACCCAATCTCTCAACAATTGCATTCTTATTCTACTGGAATAACAGAACACTTTACCCTCTTGAACAACATTCTTCTTTCTATAACTCTTCTACTGAAACGACTGCTCTACAGCCATGTACAGTATATCCATATTTTCTTCTAGCTGTTTACCATATAATATCTGGTCTTCAGCCTGCATTTTCTGTTGAGATAGCACTTATTAATGCACCAAGTGACCTACTCACAGTGAGTCAATCATATTTTTCAGTTCAATTAAAAACATTTTTTTTTAAATAATATTTAAGTTTTTAATGTTTAATTAATGTTTTAAGCATATGTTTATCTTTACAATCTTCATATCTGCCATCTCCAGGATCTTGAAAAAATTTAATTGGTAAAGTAATGAAAAAGTAATTAATAGAATAAAATGTTCTGAAAAAAAGTTTTGATCTCATATGTTAAATGTATTTAATTCAAGATAGATATAATTTTTTTTATGCTGTGAAATGTATTTTAATCTCTGCTTGGATGGACGAAGTAGTGTATGTGTCATTTCCTGTATTATGCATGATTATCAGCAATATAAACCAAGCAAGTTCAGACTTGTTCAGATATTGTATTTTTTCTAAAGGGTCATAGAGAAGACACCATAAAATCACAGATGTACGCACAAAGTTGACTTTTTATTCTGCACTACCCAACAAGATTGTATTTATAGATACTTGGTTAGAGACCAATGTCGTACTAAGTAAACAATTTGTAGGGTTCTTTATTGGTCATTTTTATATTTATAGTTTTGTTTATGCAATAAAGACATTTTTTCTACTTAAATTCCAGCAAGTGCCAGGAATTATTCTTATTTCTCAGTCCTTCAGTCTTATGTAGTAATATATTGTTGCATTACAAAATATTTTTTATGATTTGTTATTGCTTTAAACACCCATAAAATACTAGTGGTATACAGTAAGTGAATAACAAATATAACAGATTTGATGGCAGATAAGAACCAAAAATTCCCAAACTACCCACTCAGTCTACCAAAAAGATGGACTTAAATAAGCCTCTGGGCTGCCTTATTCTTATTTCAAGGATACTCAAATTCCTT
Organism: Discoglossus pictus; assembly: GCA_027410445.1. Taxonomy (NCBI): domain Eukaryota; kingdom Metazoa; phylum Chordata; class Amphibia; order Anura; family Alytidae; genus Discoglossus; species Discoglossus pictus. Next base: position 127,008,185 of record CM050163.1, read on the forward strand.
AAATGTGTTTGACCCTCACATTTTCAATGAAAGACGATTCCACTTATCCCTTACACTTTCTGTAATATAGTTTTTTCCCACATTATCTCTGTATTTTGCACCATCTAAATCTTGATCTCTCATTCTTGCAATACACATTTTCTGGAAGATACTTACCTCTAGAACTTTGTTAAATCATTTCATATATTTGAAGGTTTCTATCATTTCATCCCTCTCTTCTCTGTCCTAATCTAAAAATATTAAGGTCATGAAGTCTTGTAAATGTGTCTTTTAGATCATGAACCATTTTACCCTCCTTTTTTTTTTTTGTAATTTGTTAATGACTTTTTGAAGATACTGTCTCAGAGCTGGACACAGTCTGTTGTAGAGGGGGTTGGCATTGATTGGCCTTTTTATCAGGCCAATCTGATGTTATTGACATCCCCACCTGGTGGTGGGGAAGAATATGTCAACCAAAACTGTAAAATAAAACAAAATCAAATTAGGAGAGTGAGCTGAAAAAAACAAAAACAAATGGGGGTATACCTATAAGAGTACACTCTCTGCAGCCCACTGGGAGATAAACTCATCCATCCTTGCAGTGGACAAAGCCAGGTGATACCCTGCCCAGATACTGAAGCACACCAGTACCTGGAACATGGCTTTGCATGACAGAGGAACCCCCTCAGTCAAACACTGCATCCTGGACTTATATATATAGCCAGCTTGACTAATGCTGGACACAGTGTATTGTTTACAGTTTAACCTTAGATTGGCCCTTTTATAGAGCCAATCCATGGTTCCTCAACTCCCACCTGGTGGTTGGGAGGGCTATGTCCAACCTTTATTTTATCCATGTATTTAAACTGTAACTAAAAACAAAATCAATTTAGGAGGGTGAAACTAAAAGAAACCAAATGGGGGATACAGAGCAGAGCACACCATTCACAGCCCACTGGGAGATAAACTCTTCCATCCTCCCAGTGGACAAGGCCAGGTGGTACTCTGCCAAACGCTGCTTCCTGGGTTTATATCTATAATAGCCAGATTGAATAATGCTGGACACAGTATTCTAGATGACGTCTAACTAGAGATCAATAGATTGACATACTATTTTTGCTCTGATATTTTCTCACTTAATACTACCAAACATCCTACTTGATTTTACTGCAATTTATTTAAAAAAATGGACAAAAATGTGTTGTAATAAATTAAAAAATGTATACATTCTTTAATTTGATTGATATTAACAAGTGTTGGTCTAGTAATATCATCATCTTAAAACCAGTACACGAAAAACAGTACGTAATTACTGGCATTTTGAAATTTAACGTAACAGTATTTTAATTTGTATGTGTTAATTTACATTAACGATTTGTAAAGGTATCAAGAAGGAAAGATAAAGGATGAAACATGAAGAAGATGCAATAGTTATGTGACTATGTGAGTGTATTATTATATCCTATTACCCACTGCAATTAAAATAAAATACAATTACAGTGGCAGAGCTAGTGAATGCTGGGTCCTGGTGCAAATACCCCCCCCCCCCCCCCCCCCCCTGCAACTTCTCTATCCACCCTTTGACATCAATAAAAAGCCCAAATATATGTATATTATCAGATCACCCTCAAAGTGATGATCTCATTCACTGTTGTGGACCCAGGGCTTTGCATCTGCTTCACCAACAGTTGTTCCATAACTGGACATTAGTAAAATCCTCACACAGGTTGTCCGAATCCAATGTATTCCATTTCCTACTTGCTAATAGTCAAGATTTATTATTTAAGTTATATTTGGGTTTATAATTTCTGGAAGACTTGCACAGAGTGTATGCAATGTGAAGAGCTGCGATATAAATTTTTGCACACAGCACATTGTAGCAGTGTGAATCATCCTTTGATCTTTAGTAAATAACTCCCATTGGCTGTTTATGAAGATGAGTGTAATAAAAAAATTGAAGATTTATTAAATAAATAATTACCAAGCTGAAGATGTATTAAATATGTAAAGTCTGCTTTATATATATATATATATATATATATATATATATATATATATATATATATATATATACATACACTTGTGATGTAACTGATGTTCAACTAAGAACAACTTGTCTGATAACCCATACCCAGTCACTCTGGAAAAATGGAAAGTGTAAAATACTAATTTATTTGCTAAGAAAAACAGAACCCAATAATTTCTTAAAATCTCTTAATATCCATTGATTTTATTACAAGAGAACGTGTGAGTACTTGGCAGTCATAATTGTAATATAATCAAATATACAAAAATGCTCTCTGTTTACTCACCTGTCCAGTTCACCTAAAGAGCCCTTGTTGAATCTTGGTCATTATTGCAAATGTTGATTATTTGCATTTGTTATCAATTATATAATATATATAAGTTATTTTTGTCATCTTTGCAACACTCAATATTTCATGATTACATCATTTATATATAAAATAAATAAGCATGTTTAATCTATACAATTATAGCACACATTTCAATGGAATTTTATTTGTAAAATCACATTAATATTAATTATATCCATGCTATATATTCTCTTTCTTACAACTAGGTGTTTGTTTGTTTTTTTGGAATAAATATTATAAATGACCTAAAACATAATTTTTGCTGAAACCCCACTTATTTTTGCAATGTGTTTCTATTATAAACAATATGACACATAAGAGGCCCATGTAAGATTTAAAGCATATGTTTAAGATCAAACTGTGTCAGCAAAACAAAAAACCCATGACTAAGTTGTACATATAAAGTCAACTTTGCAACTACTTAACACACCCAATAGGCTGAATTAAACAAAAGGAAACTAGAATTCAGTCACATTTCCTGATAGAATTATGATTTTGTAGAACATGATAAAAATATAAATCTTAAATAAATCTTAAATAAATAAAGGATTATTTGTTTGCTTGTTTTTTTTGTTTTTCTTTAATAGTAATTAAAGCTTTCCTACCACCAAATCCAAATCACTTCCATTATTTGCAGAAGGGGTATATGCTGAAAATAATTTAATGAGTCAATTCATGTATCTCTATTAGAGCACAGTCATGTTCTAATAATTAAGGTTCTCTTGAATGTTCCATTATAAGCTTATTCTTCATGAGCATATCATTTTCCAGTTGGTTCAATGTATGGGTTTGAAATTTTTATATTTAAGGAGGGATTGGGGGTATATTTATTTTTTGCCTATTTTCATGAAATTATATCAAACCAATAAAAGCTGAGATATGTTGAATTGTGGGGTGAGGACATGATGTTTTTTTCAGTAGGAAGCTTTCCTCACTTTTAGTAAAAAAATTGGCTAAATGGATTTGTTTGATCATTGGCAATGTAATAGGATCTACAAAATGTGCATGGCACTTTTGGAGTTTTTGTTTGATTGCTTAAGCTGTTTTTGAGATATAATATATTTTAGAACATTTTAGAGATATGTGCATGTGAGCATTTGTCAGATTCTATGCATTTTGATTGGTCAGTTATAGGCCCTCATTCAATTGCAATTTGGCCAATTTAATAGGGCTCTAAATAAGCACATAACATATATTTTTTAAATAAGTTTTTAGTTAGTGAAAACCTTGCTTTTGGATAGATGGTTGCTAACTAAAAACTTCTTTAAAAAAAATATGTTATGTGCTTATTTAGACCCCTATTCAATTGGCCAAATTGCAATTGAATAAGGCCCATAGTCAGTTGATTTTTTTCATCAAATCTTTTGGTGAACGTTTACAAGCAAGTGAATGTACTAAAATTAAAATGTATAAACATAAATTTTTGTACTCAAAAATTTCTAAAACAAAAACTCACTGCAAATATTTTACATAATTAAATATTCGGGCACCACCACTGGCAAACTGTTTTACATTTATAATGAAAAATGAAATTGCAAAACCTTTTTCATTATAATGGGAAACTCTAAAGGAAAAGACTTCATGACCTCAATTTGTGTAGCTTACAGGATAGAAAGAAGAGAGCTCATAACTTAGAAAATTTTAAATATATCAAAGAGTTGACTAAAGGTCTTGAGGGAAATATCTTCTAGAAAGAGAGATATACAAGTTTAGAAGCTGGAACATGTGGTGGTAATGTGAAAAAGTATTACTTTATAAAAGAGTAGTACTTAAATGGCACAGATTTCAAGTGCGAGTGGTAGGGTCAAACGCATTTTAGGAATTTAAGACTGCCTGCATAAGGCTTTCCTCAGGATTAAGTAAGCCAAACTTTTAGGTACATAGAATAGGCACAACAAATGGAAAGTATACACATCAGTCAATCACCACCAGTCAGTTACGGGAAAAAAACACAGGCCAGCATTTATTTTCAAAAAGTTTAATTGAACAATACATTTTACGTGTATAACCATGCATATTACTTAATACATACTTTGACACAATTCATTTTAGAGAACATAATGGTCTCTTTAATCATTTGCAATTTGTAATAATTCAATTATTTCAAGGACTCTGTTTAGGTTTTAATCATTAAAAAAACACAAATATCAGAAGTTTATAAATACATTTTAGAAAAATAAATTGTAATTGTCTTGTTTAAAGCTTCAAAACCAGCCTGTTTGTGGAATCGAAGTATAACATTATCTGCAAACCGTCAGCTTTTTAACAAACAAAACCATCCCCAAAGTCTCTTAAATGATACAAAGGGGTACACCTCAAGGTTTATGAAAAATCATATATTTGTTGTGCTCATGTTTATCCTCCTAAGAAGCCCTTTTTGTGACAGTTTTTAAAATTGTCTGCTTTTTAACAAATTGTCATGCAAAACAACTCTGTGTATATCAGAAAATTTGAATTAAACATTTAATTTTTCTATTCTTGATAGCCAGCCGTACTTACTATAAATTATGTTCTGTTTTGTTAGAAAAGAGCAAATACAATGCTCTTATATGCGTGGATATGTCTTATATGTATAAGCAAATATGCTGATGTGGCAGTTTATTTTATATAAAGAGAATAAGTTAATTTAAATATTTTCACTATAATAAAATTGAGAAAAACACTTTAAATTAATTGGCAAAAAACTGCATTCAAGTATTGTTAAGGTTGGAGGGCAGATGGGGCATCTTAAGGCTGAAAACACAGCAACATTATTGTCCCTCCCACCATCATGGATGATGTAAATGTTCATATTATATGCAATGTCATAGCTGTTGGCATTATTTATATCATATGTGAAGTCATGAATTATGTCACCTAATGTCTTAGATAACGTCATGAATGATGTCACCAGAATAACAGTTGCAAGGGGTGGGAGGGATATTTACAGCCTTATTAGTTTGTTTTTAGTTAGTGAACTTCTTTCCAAAAGCAAGGTCTTCACTAACTAAAAGCTTCTGTAAAAAAAATATGCTCTGTGCTTATATAGAGCCCTATTCAATTTGCCTAATCGTAATTTAATAAGGCTGCAAGTGTGCATGCAACCTTAAATCCCTAACTTCCTGCATTTTTCCAGCTTTAAGTTCCCCATGATGCACTGCAATCTTAACTATACTTTAATGCTAATTTTACCAATAAATAATATTATATATTTTAAATTCAAATGTTGTTTTATCGATTCAATTTATAGCATTCAGTTAAAAAACCAGTTGTAATACTAGCATTTTCATTTATATACCGTATTTATCGGCGTATAACACGCACTTTTTCTCCCTGAAAATAGGGAGCAAATTATAGGTGCGTGGTATACGACGATATTCATTCTAAACCCCCCCTCCTCAACCTATTTCCCCCCTCCTCAACCTAAACACCCCTCCTCAACCTAAACCCCCTAAATAACTCCCCCTCACTTACCTGCTTCTGTTCCGGCCTCCGCTCCGCTCCTTGACCCGGCGTGCATGTGACTTCACATGTGCGCCACGTCATTAGCATATACCGGGTGCACCGGTTGAGGAGGGGGGGAGGGGTTTAGAATGAGGAGGTGGGTTGAGGTTGAGGAGGGGGTTGAGGAAGGAGGATGAGGATGGGGGGTTGAAGAGGGGGTTTGAGAAGGGAGGTTGAGGAGGGGGTTGAGGATAGGGGGGGGTTGAGGAAGGAGGATGAGGATGGGGGGGTTGAGGAGGGAGGTTGAGGGGGTTTGAGGATGGGGGGTTGAGGAGGGGGTTTGAGGATGGGGGGTTTGAGGAGGGGGTTGAGGATAGGGAGGTTGAGGAAGGAGGATGAGGATGGGGGGTTGTGGAGGAAGGTTGAGGAGGGGGTTGAGGATGGGGGGGTTGAGGAGGGAGGATGAGGAGGGAGGTTGAGGAGGGGGTTGAGGAGGGGGTTGAGGATGAGGAGGGAGGTTGAGGATGAGGAGGGGGGTTGAGGATGAGGAGGGGGGTTGAGGAGGGGGGTTGAGGTTGAGGAGGTGGGTTGAGGAAGGAGGATGAGGATGGGGGGAGGGAGGAGGGGGTTGAAGATGGGGGTTTGAGGAGGGAGGATGAGGAGGGAGGTTGAGGAGGGTGGTTGAGGAGGGGGTTGAGGATGAGGAGGGAGGTTGAGGATGAGGAGGGGGGTTGAGGATGAGGAGGGGGGTTGAGGAGGGGGGTTGAGGTTGAGGAGGGGGGTTGAGGAAGGAGGATGAGGATGGGGGGGCGGAGGAGGGGGTTGACAATGGGGGGTTTGAGGAGGGGGTTGAGGAGAGAGGATGAGGAGGGAGGTTGAGGATTTTGCTTCAAAGTTCTTTATTTGAATTTTTTATTTTTTCCCCTGAAATTTCCTTCATAAAATGAGGTGCGTGTTATACGCCGGTGCGTGTTATATGCCGATAAATATGGTAATATATATTTGTATTCTTAATAGTAGCCAAATAGAAAAATACATTTTAAGTAAGACAAAGAAAAAACTCATTTCAAATGCTTTGGATAATTATAGTAAATTAAATACCGTTATGAGAGGGAATTTACCAAGCACTTTTTCACCTGAGATGAGGTGAGAAGAGCTGAGATAACACGAGAAGGTCTGTTTTTCCCCATAGAAAATAATACATTGTAAATCCGGAGATTGCGTAAGATGCACTTGAGATACTGGAGAGACTTTACTAAGCATCTCATGTTATCTCATAATTTACTAAATACGCTTTCCTATGGGAAATACAGCCCTTCTCATTTTATCTCCCCTTACTAACACATGTTGTCCATTATCAAGTATAGCTTTTCTAATAGCTTACAGTAAATGTGGGACTTCAATGATTTGTTAATCTATTGGGTAAATAACATGGGCAGACTACATATGATTATTGCTCTTGACTAATACAACTTAAGATCAAATTAGATATCCTGACTACAATTATCCCCCCCCCCCCCCCCCTTCTCTGTACACACCAGGAGGAAGAGGCCTTGTTCCCAAATGGCCATATACTCACATCATTCTCATACTCACTTCACATTAATGCTTCTATTATATTCACAGATTTTTTACTCAATACAGTTACATTTTAACAATTACATAATACTGATCTATGCTTCTCAATGTTTTTATGTGATACATTAAACGGGCACTGAAGTCTTCTTATATTAACAGTAGAATAACTAAAATTGATAATATGTATATGTTTTTTACTTTCTAAAAAATGCAGATTATCAAGACTATTATATTACATTTGTTTCTCTAAATCAGTCATTCTTGGTTTAAGCTTTAATATGTCCCTTAGCCTTGATCTGTAGTGTTTGTTAATGTTTACATAAAGCAACAAATGCTGTAATGGACATAGAATAAATCTAAGAATATTAGAACCTTTATATAAAGTAGATTAATGACATTTAAAAGACTAAGGCCCTCATTCAATTGCAATTTGCCCAATTGAATAGGGGTCTAAAAAAGCACATAACATATTTTTTTAAAGAAGTTTTTAGTTAGTAAACATCTATCCAAAAGGAAGGTTTTCACTAACTAAAAACTTACTTAAAAAAAATATATGTTATGTGCTTATTTAGAGCAATATTCAATTGGCCAAATCTCAATTGAATGAGGGCCTAAATCCTTATTATTATATCTTGCAGACATGATGTACACATCATTGTTCAGGCACAACAAAGCAAACAGAGGGGTAAATGTCTGTCCACTGGATGTTCACTAAGCTGTCAAGATTTCCATGCATCACACACTCTTATGTCAATCATTACATTTACTTATTTTGTTACTGGCTTGCTCTACTTGCAGACGTGTGCCAAAAATGATTATTGTTTGTATTATTTACAAGTCTTAATTCTATTCCTCAGTATAAAACATGTATTTGGGATATGTATCAAGAAATGTTACCATTCCTACAATTACTTTACCCATTAAGCTGATATATAAAGCCTACAGCAATAAAGTATTCTTCTGCCAAACAATTACATTTTTATGAAATATGAAAACATATTTTGCTACAGTATATAGACAGTATTTCAGTGGATTTGAGTATTGTGAGAAAAGTCTACTGTATTTTATATTTACTTAAAAATCTAAGTGCCAAGTTCCTATTACTGTAAACTGTCTTTATTAAAATGTTTAGTTGATGGGAGAATTATTACCATTCCTTCAATTTAATCTCATATGTAGTATTTCTATGATTTTGATATACACATATTCATATAACGAGTGAATGGAGCACTTGCATATTTTACATTTTCTAGTTTTATTATTGATGGTGGTGTATGTGCAATTTAAAGTAAAAGGTACATAGCACAATAAAATACAAAAAGTGCTGTGCAATACACACCTTGTCATGTCATAGAAACCTATAATATATCAAAAGTCTATCTGATAAAGTAAACTCCCTTTGTAATAAATGTGCTTACATGTTGCCATTGTGAAAATGCAATATCTAAATTGATATATACAGGGGCACAATGGCGGCATCAACCGGTTGCAAAAAAGTAACTAAAATCTTCATGAACAGTGGAAACCTTAGGAAGGATTTCAAGATAGACAGTCAGTGAAGCGTTTCAAATGAGCAGACTAAGGGCCTCATTCTATTATCGGCCGTAAATCGGCCGTAAGGCTGCGATTCCTTGCGAGGGTTCAGTTAACTCGCGATTCTATTATACGGCCCCGCAAGGATCTCCTTTTACGGCCGGCCGCATATCTTGGAACCGGCCGTAATCTGTGAAATATAAAAACTCAAAAATAAATTCAAGCCTGCACTGTACAGCTCTGTAAATGCTAGGGATCATATTGGGGGACATGAGGAATAAAAGGAACCCACTCTCAAGCTTGCACATCTGCCCAAACCCGAGTTCAAATTAACTGTTTATTTGCCGGCTGCGGCGTGGGCGTGTCTGAGGTGCTCCAAGCACTCTGGACTTTTTACATGTATATTTTACGGATATTAAAAATGAAATATTTTACGGATTTGAGTACAGGATAATTATGTGCTATTTTTTCTAACACCTAAAATCCCTTTATAGTCTTCTCAAAGTGCAGGATGGCTTTATTTGAGCTATTTTATGTGCTTAATTGGTGCTAGCGAGACCTTTTTCCTGCAAGTAACTGCGGCTCGTTTTTAGCCTTGCAGAGAGGTTTCCCGGAGCAATTGAATTGCAAATCTCTTGCGGCCGTTTTAGATCAAAGGCTTTCCTCCGGCGCGATCGGCCGCAAGAGATAGCAAGGCACCGGCCGCAAGCCTGCCGGAGCCTACGGCCGTAAGGGAATAGAATAGCAGAATAGCTTGCGGCCGGTCCTTGCGGCCCCGCAGCGGCTGCGGCCGATAATAGAATGAGGCCCTAAGGATGCATTAGTGAGTGCAAAGCTGATAAGAAAAACAAATAAAATGACAGATGATCTGTTTGGGAACTTAAAACTTACACATGAACAAAAACTTTGATTTTCTTTTTGAGTTGGCTAATGGGCAACTTATACAAACACTTGAACTAGAGCTAGTGACTTTGATGGACACATTGTAGGAAAGCAAATTTGATATTAACAGTCACTGGCCAACATAGATGTCATGGGTTGTCAAACTTCCCTGCTTAAAGGGCTAGTATATTTATATATAAATCTATTTAGCAGTTCACCATTAATTAACATTACAAATATATGTGCAAACAGCAGCAAATCAGAGCTTTAGCCAGAAAATATAATTTAAAAACACAGTTTACCTCATTAAGTGTGATAACAACATTTAAGTCTTACCAAGACAACCTAATCAATGTTATCACAGTTGAAATCTTACAATTCCTTTCAATAGTGCTCAGAACAATGATATAGATATGGAGAGGTAAAGCAGTGGCCATTAATGCATTTTTATGCAAATTATATTTTATGGTTAAAGATTTGCTTTACTGTTATTTGCACATTAATTTTAATTGATGGGGAACTAAAAAAATAGGTTTAACATGAAAAGTGTGATCTTTAATGGTGTATTTAACAAAGAATGGCCATAAAAAGCTGTGATAGAATGTAACCTATGTCATCTTCCTTCACTTTGTTTACTAAGATTAATGCATTATTGTTTGTTCTTTTCTTAATTATTTGGTGTATTATTATATTATAATATATCATCTGCTAATGTTTGAGTATTTTTCCCATTGTACATGATACTTTACCTTTTTCTCTACAATATGTTTCTCACATTTTATTCACTCATTTTCTAGTGGTTTGTACATGTTATTAATGTCAAAAAGGGAGAAAAATGAATTGCTTATTTTATTAAAACAGTCATTTTTGAAACCACACAACTATTTTTTTTTAGGAAAAAGTGGTTTAATAGAAGTTGATCACACTTGCATAAGCTACTGAGGGAGTAACTTCCCTGTTCTGGACTATTAAATCATATAAAGTAAGAAGCAAGTGCTATTAAACTCATCTAGCAAGACTAATGATAATAACAACACAGCATTGTACCTTAATTTTCATTTTACAAGGCTTGTCCTGTCTGAAAATGGAGGCTGCTTCGTAATACAATGTAAGAAGCTTTCAAATTTACATCCTTCATGTCCACCTTAAGTGTAACTGTTTAGACCTCAAATAAGTTATATTTCTTGGAATAAAAATGGTTTTATATACATGACTTTGGTGTCTCTTTAAGTCTTGATTGGAATTTGATGTTACAAGAGATGTGTCACTGGGAAAAGCCTGATTTATTTTACCAAGAACACATCATTCAGTCTAAATTAATTGGAGCTTGAGCATGCACAACAAATCAAACTGCAAAGACTGATGGGATATCTGTAGGAGTCACTAGACCGAAAAAATAATGTAACCAAACTCCTGAATATAGTGAGAAAATCACTCCCACAGCCTTGACATTTGGATTAAATCACTCAGATGCAGAAAGGATCAGAAGAGCTGTTGAAACTGTGTGGTCTAAAGAAAGTTGTAAAGCCTCAGATGAGGTATTTGTGATAGACAGGGACAAGCTGTAAACACTGCATCTGGTATGAGGACATTTTATTAAACTTTTGTACCAGACATTCAATGTACTAGACTGAATTTTGGCAGCAAAATGCTATATTTACTCTAACAATGAATTCGTTATTGTATGACAATAATCATTTCTAATAAATGATGCCACCTCCAGCTAATCATATTAACATTATTATTTTAAAAATCATCTCTTACAACCAACATCTAATATTGGAAATGTTTCAAAAGGCAACAATACACCAAAACCATGCATGAGGCAAATAACGTTTGTGTTGTTTATTGCTTTATAAGTAAATGACAATGCTTTTCTCTTTTTTTTAATTATTATATTTTTGGGGATAACATTTTCTGGGCTACTTAGTTTCCAGCTGTTTGAAAATGTCTTACCGATATTTAATAAGTGGCAGGTGCAGTGCTCCACAATGTGAGATATATAGTAATATAACTGTACTTCTAACATGCCAGTGTTTTATTGTTTACAAGTGTGACACTGTTTGCAAAGTTATTTTATAAGACATAACATTTTCTTTTAATACAGAAATACATATTTAATTGAGCATTAAAGGGCCATTTACTTACTATAAGTGCTCTTCATGGTGTGAACGAGATCAAGATTGTATGTTAAAATGATCTATTGCGTTTTTTTATTACACTAATAACAGCTAAAAATGTAGACTTGGTTCTGTTTATAAACACGCTGCTGACTCTTCCATGATTAACAACATCTGCTGACACCAATCGGTGTAGATTTGTGAACACAAGATTTATAGTTTTTCACTGAACTGCAGGAATGTAGGAGTAAAAGTTAACCCCCAAATGTACTCTTTTGCTGATCTCACCAGTCATTTATCTACACAGATGAAATTAGGAAGGGTTAACTCTCTTTATGCTTATGCTCCCTGCACTAAGCTGTTGCTTTAAATCTGTCTGGGGTACTGGCAGAGACTCATGTAAACAGACCTTTATTTTTTTCTGTGAAGAAGGCACCTATTTCAAAAATTCAAAAAGTTTTTCAATATGTTTTTTTAAGGAGAACTTTACAATGGTGTGCTCCAATTTGTGATGAGTTAACTGGCCCTTTAACTGGGTAACCAGCTAGTCTATCTTTATGGTTGTTATCAATCACTTTTCACCACAGCCCATAGTAGCAGACAACAAACAAAATCTTCTCACTCCATATGCAGCACATTCAAAAATACATGGTTATATCTAATTTATCCATATGCACATATAAGGCATGTAGTGTAAACTTCCAGAGCTTCTAGTCAAGCAATTTAGGTGACCATCCATCCTATGACATATTTCATGCAGGAGCAGAACACATTGCTTGGCAACAATTTACATTTATAGTGTTTAGAATATTAATATGATCATATATCTCTCACAATCTGTTCAAGTGTTTAGCTTTGAACAGAGACAAGCCTCCTACCTTGCCTGTTGCATATTTTAAAAGTGTATTTTTATAAATATTTGCTTTAAAAAAGTATATGTACATGAATAGGTGAGAGATTTGCTTGGTGGGTAGAACATGATTGAGGGAAATATTTGAGCCAACTGGAATAGTTGGCCTTGTTTGAAATTGTGGTTGATGAAGATGAAGAGGTTAGTGGTGCTCTTCTCTAAACAGGGATTTTTCAAGAATGTATGAAGCCGTAAATACTTGGAGAGTCTAATGAATGGAAAGAGGGAGAGAGATCCAAAGAGCTAGTGCAGGACAGACCTTAAGATGGACATTGGAGGAGGCGATGATAGATGATGAGAGGCAGAAACCATGGGCAGATCTTAGGACGTACCTGGGAACTAAGGGTGTAGGAACTGGGGGGAATGAGGGGGACAAATCCCTCCCCAGATTTCTCATTGTGTGTATGTTTGCCTATAGTAGCTGTTAAGTGTTCTGTGTATCAAGTGAGCTACCCCCCCCCCCCCCCCCCCCAGCATTATTTTGGTTCCTACCCCCTGCTGACATACTGTTATCTTGCTGTTCATGGCTTTTTAGGTTATACTAAGGATTCTGAAATGTATCCTTGAGGATATGGAACGCCAGTGTAAGGACCAGCAGAGGGTGAAGTAGATATATGTCACCAAGTCTATTTTCCAGGACATGAAAAATGATAATCTGTGATATCAGACTTATCTTAGCAAAAGACACATGCAAAAACATTATATAAATGATTACTAACTGGACCTTTCTTATGAAACACAGCCATTCATAAAATCTTAGGAAGATTCTGCCCAAGGCTTTTAAAAGAAAATTATTTATGGACCACAATCAAAACATTTCTTGAAATGTCTTGCCAGTGAATCAATTCAAACTCAGTCAACCTATGAATTACTCTTTGCTTTATAAGGTGTGGTACCTTGTGTGACAACAAGGTGGCAAAGCGCCATAATAAAGGCTTATTTCATATCTGTAATCATAGTCCTTGAAAAATATATGTTGGGCACAATGTATAGGGCATTTCATGCCTGTGACAATAATATGCTATGTTTGTCTTCCTGACCAGAGGTGAAGGTGCTGAACTCTACTACAGTAGGTCAACCACCTGTAATTTATCAGAATATTTTAATTCTACATCAACATAGATGGTGAACATGTTTTTATTCAAATATTTTATTCCTTTTAATCAAAGTAAGTTTTCAAAACAAACCAACATACCAATAAAAGTATTTTTTTCAAATAATTTAATCACTAGTAAGTGATGCTGTGTATAAGTTTTGTATATTTTTCTAGCACTACTATCTGAACTAGAAAGAAAGGATTTACTGCTTTGCATGGAAATCAAATTACCGTATATACTCGAGTATAAGCAGACTTTTTCAGCACATTTTTTTGGCTTAAAAATCCCTCCTTGGCTTATACTCGAGTGAGGGTCCCACTTACCTGTCCTCCGGTGGAGCGCGGGTGTCCCTCCTCCTCCCTCCTCTTCCCCATCCTCCTCCTTCCCCCTTCCTCCTATCTCCTTCCTCATTTCTCATTCCTCATTCCCCCCTCTCACCTGTTCTTATTAGCCTCCGATCAGCTCCTGCTGCTGATCGGAGCCCCGCAGCACGTCTTAAGCCTATCTCTGGAAACAGCATATGTTAATGATGCAATGTCATTAGCATATGCCGGTTCCAGAGAAAGGCATAAGACACGCTGCGGGGGTTCCGATCAGTAGCAGGAGCTGATAGGAGGCTAAAGAGAAGAGGTGAGAGGGGGGAAGGAGGGAGGAGGATGAGGGGGGAAGAGGAGGATGAGGGGGGAAGAGGAGGGTGAGGGGAGGAGAGGGGGAGGAGTGTGAGAGGGGAAGGGGAGGAAGAGGAGGGTGAGAGGGGAAGGGGGGGAAGAGGAGAATGATGAGAAAAGGGGGGAAGAGGAGGAGGGGGGATGAGGGGGGAAGAGGTGAATGAGGGGCGAAGAGGTGGATGAGGGGCGAAGAGGTGGATGATGGGCAAAGAGGTGGATGAGGGGAGAAGAGGAGGATGAGGGGGAACAGGAGGAGGATGAGGGTGGGAGGAGGATGAGGGGGGCTTAGGGCTCATAATATATGGTTTTGTTGACCCTATTTTCCACTTATACAGCTAGTTTACTGTTTTTCTTTGAAATAAATATTCAAAAACATTTAACCTACTGATGTCTCAACTAATGTAATTATATTGGTATCTATTTTTATTTTTGAAATTTATCAGTAGCTGCTGCATTTTTCCACCGTAGGCTTATACTCGAGTCAATAAGTTTTCCCAGTTTTTTGTGGTAAAATTAGGTGTTTCTGCTTATATTCAGTTCGGCTTATACTCGAGTATATATGGTTTATGCATACAGCTTTTTGTAATTTGGGTTTTACTGCTAGATAATATAAAAAAATAAAATATATTTTAATAGATTGTTTTATTTGTTGGTGTCACTCAGTCGTGTCTAACTCTCTGTATCCTTCTGGATCGCAACACACCATGCTAATCTACTTGGTATTCATGGCAGAGATACTGGAGTGGGTTGCCAGTTCTTTCTCCAGTGGGCCACAGCATGCAGCTCCTGGTATTCCTAGGTGGTCTCCCCTACAAGTACTGACCAGGCCCAACCCTGCTTGGCTTCAGGGTGGTGTAAACCTCCTGGTTCCCTAACTGTAATCAAAACCAGGTTGCAGTGGTGAAAGCACAAAATCCTAACCACTGGACCACCAGGGATCCTTTAATAGATTACTGAAAACTTAAAAGAGGCATAGGATAAAATTCACAACATTTAATTCATTCATATCAAAACTGAACAAAAACAACTAAAGATTTTAAAACATTTTTGTGAGAAAAAATAATTAAGTTAAACGGCCAACGGCAAAATGTTTTAACATAGCTCAGAATACATAATTATAGCCCTTAATACTTATTGTATTCACTTTTGTTTTAACAATAACAGACATTTTGCAGGAATGGGAGGAACTATGGATCTCTATTCAATTCTGTTGAAAAGCACCCCTCTAAATAGCATACCTGACAATGGAACTCAGTGGAAGAGTAACACCCTCACAGGAAAACCCTACTCCCCAAACTACTGACTAGCCATTTATGATTAAATCCTCTTTACACAATTTAACACATGTAAATATAACATAAAATGATTTCATGTTCCTGTCTTGTATAGCTGCTAATGTTGCATCTTTGTTATATACTTCACAAGCATGTCAAGTTTTTACCAAACTACAGTGGTCCTTTAAAGTTGCTTAGGCTTACTTTACATTTGCACAACATGGTGGATTGTGCTTCTAAATAAATGAAAACTAATACACAAGTATGAACATTAATACACAAGTATGAACACTAATATACAAGTATGAACATTAATACACAAGTATGAACACGAATACACAAGTATGAACATTAATACACAAGTATGAACACTAATACATAAGTATGAACACGAAAACACAAGTATGAACATTAATACACAAGTATGAACACGAATACACAAGTATGAACATTAATACACAAGTATGAACATTAATACACAAGTATGCACATTAATACACAAGTATGAACATTAATACACAAGTATGAACACTAATACACAAGTATGAACACTAATACACAAGTATGGACACTAATACACAAGTATGAACATTAATACACAAGTATGCACATTAATACACAAGTATGAACATTAATACACAAGTATGAACACTAATACACAGGTATGAACATTAATACAAAAGTATGAACACTGATACACCAGTATGAACATTAAAAAACAAGTCTGAACATTAATACACCAGTATGAACACTAATACACAAGTATTATTGCTTACTGGCTGATAGACATTTTTCTTACAACTTATTAGCTGCCATGGATAAGCCTCCTGAGTAATTGTAGAATAAATAATAGCACTATTAGAAACAAGGCCGAAAGAAAATAACTTAATACATAACTTGGACAAGCAATTAAAATTAACAAATAAATAAATAAATTTGAAATATGCTCTTTTAAACAAAAAACAATGAATTGCCGCACTGTCGACTATAAAATATTTATTATTTCACTTTCTCATACACCACTAATTTAGAGCAGAAAAATATTACATAAGCCCTTCACTATGCACAGATTAATACAGCCAAAGAGTCCAGACACATAAGTGTAAGAGATTTGTTCTCCGATAAAGATCATTCATTTACAAGTCTGTTCAAAGTGTCCTGACAGAAAAACTTGGAATAAACATAACTTTTTAAATTAACTGTACTGCAGTTTTTCCTTTCATTAACTTTTCCCAACTTGGTGGGTTTTGCACCTGTGGTAGTTTAGTAACCCCTTGCCCCTTAAGACCTTGGCCCATCTAACAAATCAGCAAAATCATTAGATCTGGTAAAGTGTTAGGTTTCTTACAAAATCCCTTCAGTCTTCAAAGTATATTTTGCGTTTTGCTCCCTGGAGTATGGCAGATTTCCAACAGATATGATCCATGTCTAACCAGGTGCAATACATAGACTGGTGAAAACAATGTATAAACCAAAGGCTTGTTGTTTAAAGTCTTTCCGTTCCATTACTTTCAAGTTTATTCTCTCTTAGACACTTTAGAAAGCAGTTAGTGATATGAGAAGAAAGTGTTGTTTGTCTTGGCTGCCTTATGAGTGCAGTTATATGTGGGCTCTGATGCTCCCAGTTCTTGCTTTATTCTGAAAGAGTCCAGTCATTTTATAGAACAAGTAAATGTAACTGAATGAGACATATAGCATATTATATTTATATGTCCTGTTACATTAAAAAAATATATATTTTAAAGTAGTAATCAACAGATGTCCTAGCAGGGGTTCAAACACATTTTTAAGAATCAGTAATAAATTGTAGGAGCCAAGGTGTTCGAACAGGGGGGAAGGGGGGATAAATCCCCTTACTGATTTTTCTATGTTTGCATGTATGTATATATAAGCTATTTTACGGCCTGTATATACAATGAGCTGTATCCCCCCATAATTATTCTGGCTCCTACCCCCTTGGGAGCCAGACTTATCATATTTACCCATAAACACATTAAAAGTGTTATATTTAGGAGCAAATAAATTCAGTGGAAAGTATCTGCCTTCAGTGAGCACTACGGATGGATTTTGTGTTATTATCAAAATATATATTTTCAATTACCGTATTTATCGGCGTATAACACACACTTTTGCTCCCTGAAAATAGGGGGCAAATGATAGGTGCATGTTATACGCCGATATTCCCTCCCCCCTCCTAATCTTCAACCTCCCTCCTCATTCTAAACCCCCCTCTGCATTCTAAACCCCCCCTCCTCAACCTAAACCCCCCTCCTCAACCTAAACCGCCCTAAATACCTCCCTCTCACTTACCTGCTTCTGCTCAGGCCTCGCTCAGCTCCTTGACCCGGCGCGCATGTGGCGTCACATGCACGCCATGTCATTAGCATATACTGGGTGCACTGGATATATGCTAATGACGTGGCGCGCATGTGATGTCACACGCACGCCGGGTCAAGGAGGGGAGCGGAGGCCGGATCAGAAGCAGGTAAGTGAGGGGGAGGTATTTAGGGGGGTTTAGGTTGAGGAGGGGGGTTTAGGTTGAGGAGGGGGGGTTTATAATGAGGAGGGGGGGTTAGAATGAGGAGGGGGGTTGAGAATGAGGAGGGTGGTTGAGGTTGAGTAGGGGGGTTGAGGATAGGCGGGTTGAGGTTGAGTAGGGGGTTGAGGAGGGGGGTTGAGGGGGTTTGAGGATGGGGGGTTGAGGAGGGGGTTTGAGGAGGGGGTTGAGGATGGGGGGGTTGAGGAGGGAGGATGAGGAGGGAGGTTGAGGAGGGGGTTGAGAATGAGGAGGGAGGTTGAGGATGAGGAGGGAGGTTGAGGATGAGGAGGGGGTTGAGGATGAGGAGTGGGGTTGAGGATGAGGAGGGAAGTTGAGGACGGGGGTTGAGGTTGAGGAGGGGGGTTGAGGAAGGAGGATGAGGATGGAGGGGGGTTGAGGATGGGGGGTTGAGGAGGGGGGTTGAGGAGGGAGGTTGAGGAGGGGGTTGAGGATGGGGGGGTTGAGGATGGGGGGGTTGAGGAGGGGAGGTTGAGGATGAGGAGGGGGGTTGAGGATGAGGAGGGGGGTTGGGGATGAGGAGGGAGGTTGAGGATTTTGAATTTTTTCCCCCCTGAAATTTCCTTCTTAAAATGAGGTGCGTGTTATACGCCGGTGCGTGTTATACGCCGATAAATACGGTACTTGCCAAGCCCTTTTTAATTAGTTCAGTTTTTGTTTTATTTATCCCTTTTCGTTTGCGAGTTTTTTCAATCTTATAAGGTGCTTTGAAAAAACGTAAAATTCTAAACTCAAAGACAGGGCCCTCTACTTTTTGCCATGCATTTACTATTGTATTTATTTATTTTTTTGTACTTACCACTGTATAGCGCTACGAAATATGTTGGCGAGTTACAAAAATCAGATGGGAGAAAACAGTGGTATCACTGGGCCGCCAGGTGGCTGGTTAGATTGTTCATTCTATATGCACTCTAATTATATCAATAGTGCAAGTGCTTATTTAAATTAACACAGGAATTATAATAAAACAGAATACATCAAAGCAATACATATTGTATTATGACAACATTACATGACAGGGAAACTGGAGGCACAAGTTTGTTATGACCTGTTTACAAGATTGTAAACATCATAAAAAATGGAAAATGAGTGCTGCAGTTTATAAAATATTTTCATTTAATCCTGGCACGAACTGCTTTTGGTACAAGGTCAGTTTAAGTATAATTAAAGTGTATTTTGGGACACTGCACCAGTTGATTTATAGGGCTTTGTGTACCAAATCAGCAACTCCCTCTACTGGCTGACCCTCTTACAGCTAAAAAACAGACAGAGATACTGACATTATTCATCTTGTACAGGCAGTTAAAAATAAACTAGGCTTAACCCTTGCAGCACTATTTTTTATGCAAAGAAATAAAATGTTGTAGTGTTTAAGCCCTGATCCTCGAAATGCTCTCTTTTGAACCTTTAGAATTTTTGTTAGATAAATGGCCATCTATATAAAACTCTCTTGAATAAGTGGAGGTGTAATATTTAATAAGTTTCTAAGTTAATTGTTTAATCTGTGTTTCATAGCTTGATGTACTTAGTGAAGTATCCGCTGTACTCACCTGCCTCGGCCTGCTCTATATTTCTGTTATGTGCCATGGCCATACAAGGCATGGAAAAAACAGTCTAACTATTTAATTAAAGTTCTGCATATGCCAAAAATGTATCTTCTCTGAGTGAAAAAGGATGTTATTCTAATACCGTTTGCATTGGAGAAAGAAGTCTCTGAGGGCTTATTGGCTTTGGAAAATGCTTTTTACATTAATGGCCTTAACAGTTGAAGCTTTTCTTCATTGTTTAAACTTGAACTATACTTTTCTGGTCAGTGGGTTACATTTCACTCTTGACCTGTCATTTCAGCAGAGCATTATATACAGTCCATAGAAGACCGTGCTGCACTTAGAATTGCAATTTATCCTTTCATTCCAGAAGCAAGTGCTTGATAAATGTGTCTATAAGGATTTAAAATCCCTGGGACAGGACCCCACAGCTGCAAAGAATATTTCTCTGTCATTGTTTGAAATTCTGCCCTATGTTCTTCATTACATTACTTCTAAGAAGAGGCGTATGATGCATTGAAACAACCACTGACCTTTACGTGCTTTAGAGTAAGCAATAAAGCACCAGAATATTAGACAGAAATGTTTTTTTTTTGTCAATTTTTCATAATAGATTAAATGACATTGGTTGTTTTTCTAGATTTTGTATTTTTCATAGTTATTGTCTGTATTGAGTTTAATCATTGCTTTTGTCTTACATAGTTGGTTTTCTCATATAGTGAAAAAAATATACAGTAGACTGTCAGTTAACCAGAACTCAAGCAACCAGAAAAAAAATTAATACTGTACTTTAAATAAAAGTTAAAATTTACAGGGCTCAACAAATGCCAGGAGCCAGGTTGTCGTGCCACAGAATGTTTACAGGCACCTAGATTGCATCTACTGTACGTCTCTGAGTCGGCATGAGTGACTGAGCCAGTGCAGTATTGGCGTTACATTCCCTGCGTTCAGCACCGCACCCTCCAGCCCAACGTACCTGTGTGTCAGTGAGGAGTGAAAGCTGCTACTGCTAGAACAGCCCTCACTGACAAATATACTTAGCAGAGCATCCTATGTGCAGCTAATCTAGACCCCTTCTTAATAGTGACTCTCAAGCAACCAGAAACTACATTTATCTGACATCTACCAATCCCCATGGGTGCTGGATAACTGAGAGTCTACTGTAAAAAGTTGCTGGTAAGTTGCTACAGTTGTATGGCTTATACTTCCTCGAGGATCAGAGCTAGGCAACATTTCCAGTATTTGGTGAGCTAAAGTATTTAAATCTTAAATATTTTAAAAAGTGCCAGCCT
Source organism: Discoglossus pictus (assembly GCA_027410445.1). Lineage (NCBI taxonomy): Eukaryota > Metazoa > Chordata > Amphibia > Anura > Alytidae > Discoglossus > Discoglossus pictus. The sequence goes on from CM050163.1 coordinate 127,029,420, forward strand.
TGGACTGGAGTTTAACAACCCTAGGGTACATTTTTTCTCAGTGTGAAGCTCGTTGTTCGTGTTTAACAAACCTTGATTCCATGAGCCTACAATATTTGGTTAATTAGTGTGATAATGATAATGGGCAAATTATAATTGGAAATAAAAAAAAAATATATATATAGACTTAAAATTAGAATGTTATGCAATAATGCTGGGCTTGGAGCTGCCATTATAATATTTGTTTTTCTGATTTTACATTGGACAGAGAACGTGGTGGTACAGTTTCAATTGTTTCTTATGAAAAACTTGCTTTTTATTTACTCTATAAATGTTTTTGCTAATATAGTTATTTAAAAGTAATAGTGGTCTGTTAATTAGTCAGAAACGTATAATTTCTCTTTTTTTTTAAATTGTATTTTCTATCAATAATTATTTTATTTTGAAATACTAAGTCTTCTACACTGAAATGAGACAACAGATAAAGAGGTTCAGTAGTATTTTCTTTTCAGGAAAACACACCTACTAAACTCTTCTAATGCATTTAAAATTATTAGAAATTAGTAGCAATAATTAATTAATACATAGGAGCAAACGTTTTAATTATTTTTGTTTATGGAGCAAGATCACAGCATATGAATCATATCTTGTCTCAAGTACTGATACTCACTCGACGCTGGCCTCCACATCACCCACTTGTCTCCCCTCCAATCTATAATGATTGCGTCCGCTAGAATCATCTACAATACCCAACGCTCAATGTCAGCATCCCCTCTCTGTCAGTCACTCCACTGGCTCCCCATAAGCCCCAGAATAAAATTAAAATCATGACCCTAACTTATAAAGCCCTCATCAATAATACACCCTCTTATATCTCTGCTCTTTTCTCAAAATACTCCCCCACCCTCCCCGTCCGTTCTGCTAATTTTCTTCTTCTTTCCTCTTGTTACCTCCTCTCATTTCTGCCTTCAGGACTTGTCTTGTGTTGTCCCTATTCTTTGGAACTCCTTACCTCTCTCCACCAGACTTTCCTCCTATCTCAGGTACTGCAAGAAATATGTTTAATGAGGCTTATCACCTTCATACTTAATATGCTGTATGTATCTATCACCTTCCAAATCCCTAACATTGTAAGCTTGTGAGTTTTTAATTGTACATCTGCTTGAAAATGTACTCAATATGCAAGATTATAAACTCAGAAACAGGGCTATCTGTCCATTCAATCTGTATTGATATTGTTTATACAGTATCTTCTGTGCGTCCTATGTATGGCGCCGCGGAATATGTTGGCGCATTATAAATATTAGGAATAATAATGATAATAATAAAGTAGCTGCTATTTTAGTACATAGGGTAGTCCTAGAAAACTGTGTCTGTTTAAAGAATATGTGTCTCACTATGGTGGGTTGATATTTTGGAAGTTAATTCTTACCATTGTTTTATATAGACCCACATATTTGATATCAATTCCTAACAATTTGTTGTAATTGTTGTCGTTTAGTCGTGTCCAACTCTCCATGACCCTATGAACCACAGCGCACCAGGCACAAAAATGATATCTCTGGTCGCACTAATCCATAAGGTTTTCATGGCGAAGACACTGGAGCAGGTTGCCAGTCCCCTTTCCAGGGGACCGCGATTTGTTTGACCTCTCAGCTATGACCTGCCCATCTTGGGTGATCTTAGATGGTTTAGCTCACAGTATCCTTGTGGTACAAAAGCCCCTTCACCAAATAACGTAGCGATCCAGAAGGGGTTGTTGTAATTAAGGAAGCATTAATTCACTTTTATTTATTCAAGCAAATCCTTTGAAATATTTTTTGTTTTAAAAAACTAACTGCTGAAGTTAAGCTTATGCATGAATGGTGCCAACCAATCAGCTTTGTGACCTACCCCAGTTCCACTGTAGACTAGCATCTCATGCACACAAACTAGAAGTTAGTAGGTGAAGCTTGAATCCAATAGCTTGTCTGGTTGCCTGCTTCTTTTTATGTTCTGACCACCAGGACATTCTGAAATATGCTGTTATTACGCACAAATTAACATGGTATTTTGATATAAATTCAAGTGTAAAATTTCAACTGAACATTGATTTGCCTTCCAGTGTTGTGTGCTGAAGTAACCTTTCCAGGGATAAAATATAATATAACCCATGACATTAACCTCTGGCAATGGTTTTTAATTATATTATTTAGAATTACTACAGTTTATTTGACAAAATCCTTGTTTTTTCTTTACATTTATAATCCGCACTATATTTATTTATCATTGTACGTTTAGAATCACAGAAGAATCTACAGGATTATTCTCAAAATCTTAGATGCTACTTGTTTACATTTATCAGTAGTCATTTGAATTATGGGTACAAGATGAATTGCCAATAGAAGAAAATAGCATTACACAGTACAAATGAATTCTGTTATATCCATACATCTATAATTTCGTACCAAAGCCTTATTTGCAAGCTGTAAGTTAAAACTGGTAGTTTCCACTGCAATCAACCATAAATTATCTTCCTACTGCATTCATTGGAAAACCGTGACCTTTTCAGCAAAAGACTGCTATATAAATGTAATGTAGTTTGTATAGATAGTAAATTTTGCAAAGCCTTTAAAAGTAAATTAATTCTTTGCCTAGGAATATTTTACAATGGCCATGCAATGAGAATTCTGAAATGAATCACAGTATTAATCACTCTACTAACCAATGTAACATTTCTACTGAAACTCAACAAATATATTTAGCTTAACAGTGCTCAATGTAGTGATTGCATAGTGAGTGCATCTGATTCAACAGGAATGTGCAAATATCCAAAGAATATATATATATATATATATATATATATATATATATACTGTATATACTCGAGTATAAGCCGACCCGAGTATAAGCCGAGGCACCCATTTTACCAAAAAATACTGGGTAAAATGAGTGACTCGAGTATAAGCCGAGGGTGGGAAATGTGCTGCCCCCTGTGTCCCTCTTGTGCCCTCTGTGTCCCCCCTCTCTCTCCCGTGTCTCTTCTCCCCTCTCCCTTTCCTGTGTCTCTTCCCCCCTCCCTTATCACCCTCCTCAACCCCCCTCCTCATTCTCAACCTCCCTCCTCAACCCCACTCCTCATCCTCAACCTCCCTCCTCATCCTCAACCTCCCTCCTCATCCTCAACCTCCCTCCTCATCCTCAACCCCCTCATCTACCTCCCTCCTCAACCCCCATCCTCAATCCCCCTCCTCAAGCCCCATCCTTATCCTCTCTCCTAAAACCCCCATCGTCAACCCCCCTCCTCAACCTCAACCCCCCACCTCATCCTCAACCTCCCTCCTCCACCCCCCATCCTCAACCTCCTCCTCAACCCCCCATCCTCATCCTCAACCCCCTCCTCAACCCTCCTCAACCTCAACCCCCCCATCCTCAACCCCCCATCCTCATCCTCTCTCCTCAACCCCCCTCCTCAACCCCTCCTCCTCTTCCTCAACCCCTCCTCCTCTTCCTCAACCCCTCCTCCTCATCCTCAACCTCCATCCTCATCCACAACCCCCTCCTCAACCCCCCCATCCTCATCCTCTCTCCTCAACCCCTTATCCTCAACCCCTTATCCTCAACCCCCCTCCTTAACCCCTCATCCTCAACCTCCCTCCTCATCCTCAACCCACTCCTCAACCTCCCTCCTCATCCTCAACCCCCCATCCTCAACCTTCCTTCTCAACCCCCCATCCTCATCCTTAACCCCCCATCCTCAACCGCACCCAGTATATGCTAATGATGCGGCGCGCAAGTCACATGTGCGCAGGCGCCGGGTCAAGGAGCGGAGGTCGGAGCACAAGGGGGAGAGTGACTCGAGTATAAGCCGAGGGGGCCCTTTTTTGCCTTAAAAAAAGGGCTGAAAAACTCGGCTTATACTCGATATATATATATATATATATATATATATACATACAAGAGGAAAGGCGAAAAACTCAAGATGTAATAAATGCAAAATGTTCATTTGTCTTTCTTGGAATATTTCATTGCACAATGGTTAAAGAGTTTGCCAGAATGTAATTTGTGTTTCAAAATGAGTAAAACGAGTATAAACACTTCATATATTTCATATTATTTTATTACCTCTCCATGCATACGATAGTAGATAATGAATACTGGTAAGCTTTATACACCAAGGGAAAAAAGGAGTTGGAGTGGATATCCAAGGATGTTGTGTATGATTTACCATACCTACTTTAATTAGAGATATGAGGGTAATTCCTTGTAATAGGTAATGCTGTTGCAATAGATAAAGCTGGCTGCCTGGCCTCATGGGCCATGTCAATTTGAGTTCTAGTGGGGACTGAGAAATACTGCCATCCCCTTCCCTAAATTTGAACAAAATATTTAAATAATTATACATAATTTTATCCACCTGGACATAAGGAAACGAAGAAGGGGTTTACAAAAATTTAAAAATAAATTATATATATATATATATATATATATATATATATATATATATATGTATATATATAGAGTAAATAAATAGTACACCTGTCTTCACATTTGAATGTCTAAAGCAAGTTAAAAAAACCTGCTTCCAGCTCAGAATTCCAAGAAAAATAGTTATTACACTGCATTCTGGGAAGCTGAGCTGGGACATGCAAATGTGCCCACAAATGCCTCGCTCTTCAATCCATATATATATATATATATATATATATATTTATTTTTTCAACATATGCAAGGAGATTGGGATATTACCCCTCCCTTCACCTGTTCAACCCACTTTGTCTCTCCCATCTCACCATCCCCTATATATATATATATATATATATATATAGCGAGAGAGTATGGGATATCCGTGAATGTCAAGTAATTCAGATGAATAATGCGAATATTGCAGCAAATAGTGAATAATTTTTTACTGGATAAACATTTAATCAAATTAAAGATCGCTAACATACTACTTGTCATCACGGCTGTTATTCTTTACAGCTACATCCCACACAAAGATGGCACTGAGGCTTGCCTTATGTTTTTCTCAGCACACACTTAGAACTATAAACATAACCCTAAAACATTTGCTAAACTAGGGGAAAATATCCTGACCCACAAATACTTCACTTTCAACAAACATATTTACCTACAAATAATGGGGACTGCGATGGATACCAAAAAGGCACCACAATATGCCAATCAATTTATGGTTGACCTGGAACAGAGGTTATTATCCACATACGTTCACAAACCTTACAGATACTACTGTTACATTCATCATATTGACAGAAGGAGAGAAAAAAAAACATAGGCTTCCACAATTATTTCAAAACCTTCCACTTCTCTATTAAAAAACTTAAAATGGATTACTCTGCAGAACAGGTTAACTATCTATGCAGTTACCTTCACAGCTCCAGTTTCCATCCCTCTCACACTAAGCAAGTCATCAACCATTAGATACCACCACATATGCTCAAACACTGCAGCCCCTGACAAACCTTTCAGACAGAAGCCCTAGGTTGTTACACAGAAAATAACCTCTTCTCTTAATTCACCTTGTGAATACCTGTTACAGCACGAAAATAACAAACTACTTGCATAAATATACAGAATATTTAAAGGTCTACAGCCACTACTAACAAAGCATGTAGAATTAAATAATATATTCCCTAAGCCTCCCATTCTTGCATTTAGACAGCAAAACCTGAAACAAAACATTGATCAGCAGAAGATTGGTCAATGAGCAGTCTAACAAAGAAAATGGTGCAAAACCTTGCAAACAAACTCTTTGTAAACTAAGTCAGACCATCTGTAAAAATGAAACAGCCCTGCATAACAACAGGACCTATAACATCAGGGGGTGATATTCATGAACATCCTCCAATGTGGTTTACATAATATAATGTACTGAAGCAGAGGGATGGGAAATATAAGGGAGAAAGGGGGTATGAGGAAGATATGAAGGAGGGAGGTAGTAGAGAAAGGGAACATGATGGAGAGAGGAGGAAATAAAGGAGAGAGGTCATATGAGGGAAAGAGATGAAGATGAGAAAAAGTCAGATGAGGGGAGGAGAGCAAGGGGATGCTCCATTTTTGCAACTGGCATCGGATGAAAATTAAAACATTTATTTCACATTAGTCTAGTAATCTTCAAAATAACCTATCAATGCTATCTTGACAATATAATCAAACATTAAAAAAATCACTGTGCTACAATAGATACAAAATGAAATTTTAGTTTCTGCTGTTCTCTTATTTTTTTGTTTAAAGCACTAATCCTTGAAATGTTGTATCCATGGATGCTTCATTTGAAAGAAAATTACTAGTGTTGCTGCTGGTTCTACTCCCTGTGGGCTTTGCAGTAGATGAAATTGTAATTTTGTTTTGACCTATTGGGACCTGCTAGATTTGGTGATCATTTTTATTTATCTCCAGCAATATATCATGCTTGCAAAATCTCAGGGGTATATTTGATCTGAAAATAACTCAAGCCAATGCAAAATAGCCTCTAAAGTGTCTGGAGGATTGCTGATACAAACAAAACACCCTGCTTCAGTATTATACATAAGTATTTTATTATTTGAAATGGTAAAAGCTCAGCAACTACATGCAAAATGACCCATCTGAGATCCATGTTAATAATACAACCTCACTGCCACGGTCTGCGTTTTTTTCATGTTTCTAAATGTTGTGATTCCATTAGGCTTCTCAGGTACCGGTTGTGATTTTACACATATTTCATCAGCATCAGAGATTATTCTCGCTTTTGTTTAGCATTAAAGCCAAGTATTCTGGTCATCACTGAATTTATTTAAATGGGATAATGGGAGAAATGCACTATTAATAGTTGTGAAGCACTTCAGTTGGTTGCAGGTGATTGCTGCTCATAGCAGCCCCTTCCAATACTTTCATAAAAAATATTGGCCCCTATTAAATTCCAAGCCCGCAGTTGCCTTCATACAGCCCATAAGTCTGTGGACTTGAAATTTGCAGCAGTTATAGGGCGATTAAATTGAACAAGCCCACAACTACATGGTCGAAAACCAAAACTGTAAACCATGCATTAGTAAGTAGCATTTCAAGGCATGATCATGATTAATTAAGCAAGCCCGTAACTAACGATTTAGAAACAACCAATAGTAATTAAGACCGCCATCATGCCGTCAGTAAAACATGGAGGTTAAACCACACTCACTCAGTGTTTAGAAGTCCGATTTGCGATCGGACTCGCAAACCAGAAATGTTGCAATCTAAAAAAATCAATAAATCTACTGTTCTAGTCAATGCGAGTTTAATGATATGTATTAACCCATTGATTGCCGGGATCCATATAACACAGAGATTACACATAAAAAAATATGTTTTTATTGTAGATTTGCAAGCTTGAGACTGTTGTGCAATTAATTCTAATGTCTTACATCGCTTTCCCTGTATTTTAAAGTGTAGTATTGTTTTTTCTATTTGCTACGAACAGGTGTTTAACCCTCTTGCGGGTACTCTCAAGTACTCGTAGGATATTTGGCTACATTTGCCATTTACGGTTTAAAAGCAATTGCGGGCTTGAGGATTTATAGCAATTTAATATCGATTTGTGATTTTAGCGACTGCGGGCTTGACAGATCAAAGGCTTAGCTGGGTCGAGGTTACGATTTTGACAACCGTAGGGATTTTCAGCCGGTAACCCGTAGATCATTTGTGGGTAGCTAAAAGAGGCCAATTTAAAGTAGTAACTTTTGTGGGCTACATTACGGGCTACAGTAACTACAATTTTGAAATTTTTTATTAGGGGCCATTGTATGCAAATGAGGCAAAATGCTCTCTCAATTTCTATCTCTTTACCCACTTTTGGACGTCGCTGTGACTGGTGTAAATAGGAATTTAGTAACACACAGTTACAATATAAAACTAAATATCCTTTTACTAACATTGCCTACGAGATACCGATATTTTTTATGAATATAACTGTTTTATATTTGCTGTTTGCAGTGTGATTCCTAATTTAATAGAAGTAAATTATTTAATGTTTGCTGCTTGTAGTAATATAGAAATCACGCATCCTGTGATGAATATAATACAGTATTAATTATATTTTTAACATTATATCTGCATCTTGTGTTGAATTACTAGTTAAAGATTTAGTTAAAAGTATGGGAAACATTTCAGATTTGCAGTAGGTGGAGATAATTGAAAATGCTTAATGAATCCCTTAGTGGTGATTGCAATGGGATGAGAAGTTACTAAGCAATATAGCTTAGTGAATACTATCTGCAATGTCTTAGTGAACCTCCATCATAAAAATTCTTACAGACTATAAACTCAATTACATGGTTCCCATAGAAATTCTTAAGTGTAACAATCCCACAAAAGATCTGTTATAGCTATTACATACTGTAACAAACCCTAATGTGTAAACTCCAATGAGTGATTACTATGTGTGATATGTTCCAATGGACCCCCATAATACCTATTCTCTATGCGGGTCCCAAAAGACCCCAAGGGCCCTATCTCTATTTGTTTTCAAAATATTGTTTTTGTGTGTAGTTAAAGAAGGTAGCTGGGGTAGTGTTAGGGACCCCTTAATGGATAAATTTAATGCCTCACCATGGGGGCCCTTTAGCACCCTAACTGCTAGCATAGGGGTCCTGTTAGACCCCTATGGGACTTATAACCCAATGGGGGTCCACAAGAATCCCCAAAGGCGTTGCTACTATCTCCCAATTCAATGAAATACTAAATAATTATTGAAAATAAAAAAGAATCACAAATAAAATAAGAAAAATATTAAAATTAAAATATGTTACAAAAAATACAATTATGCCTGTTTGGGGGTGAATTAAACTTACACTCCCTTGATCAGTGGCTCCTGATGGCAACAAGTTAATGTTAGGTTCCATAGGGATTCATAAGGACCCCCATGGCTATACTGATATTAAGCATTATAGTTTTTAAACCAATTGTGGTATTATGAATTATATTTAAGATTATAAAACTAATATTTACCTGTTAATATACATAATAAATTGCTACATATAACATTTAGCAGCATATGCTGTATGTTGATGGATGAATATTGGCAATATAATTTTCTTTCTATATAAAATATCCCGCTAACGTAGTGTTGAAAGACTTAATATCAGCATCTCGGGTAGTAAAAAGCAGTGCGTTTAGTAAATTTGAATAACTTGGATTTTCATGGCAAATGCAGGTAGCATTTACTGTGAAAACCCAACATGCCCACAACACCCTCCACTCACTATAACTCAATGAATTGCAATGAGACACGGTGAGCTAGGTATTCTATGGGAGATGTTGCTCTATTAAATTGCTGGATTGTGGGTTAACAAAGGCTGTCTTGGACTTATTGGCACCTATGATCTGTAAATCCCGCCCCTACCCCCACCCCCAATATTGCCAGATTAGCATTGTTGGTTTACCATTTTACAACTTTCTTATTATTTTTGGTGCCCTAAATGAATAACTTTTGGTGACCACTGCTTAGCCATTAACAACACTCTGATAGTGAGAAACATGAGTCAAGGAAGAAAGTACTGAAAAAACTTTTTTTAAATACTAATAACATTTTAAAAATACATATCACAGACACTTTATTTCCATTTACCTCAGTGAAAAGTTTACTAACTAGAATTATTGATGTACAATAACATTTTATATTAAAATGAATATAAAAAATAATCAGTGTTTATTTTTTTATGAACTATAGAGAAGCAATAAACTTCTTTATAATGTGACTCTCTTTAAATCCTTGCATTCTAAGTAACTGTCTAATTAATATCCAATTACTAGCTGTGCCTTAGAACAACCTTGGTTGGCAGCAGTTATTGAAACAATTAAATTGGTTTATAAAGCACTGACTGTGTTTTGTTTCTGAAATTATACTTTTAGTCTATAACTGCTCTTTATAATAATATACATCCAGTTATATGTGTTTACAGAATACTATACAAGTATTAATGAAATGTATGCATACAATTTTATTTTATTAATTTGCTTGATTCAGAAATTACTACCATCAATACACATTTAACATTTAGCTTTTGTTGCAATTAACAACATATTTCCGGAGCCATAAGGGGATTTTTTACACAAAGCCTGAAAAAAGGGATTTCAATCGTTGTTTAAGAGTTATTTGGCAACCACTCTCAAATACAGAGAAGTTATGAGGAAAAGGCTTCTTAGAGGATTTAATGATTATTTAAAAACAGGCTGTAACCATTTCACCATTGGATGGGGGGATAAAGACTCTTTGCTAGACAGTTCAATTTGCAGTGCGTGTCATAGGTCAAAGAGTCGCAAAATACTTGAGCACTTAAGTCCTACTTTATAAAGAAGGCTTTTTTTCATGCTTTTTTCTCAAGTGCATTTTTCTTTCCGATTAATGATCTTGGTCTGTGCAATCTGACGTATTAAAAATGTGAGTAAAGCATTTTAAAATCTGGAAGGATCTTTATAACAACTATGCAAGTGTTAGCCATTTGTTGAATTGAAAAATAAAAAGAAGTTTTTTCTCAGGCAAAATCCAGTCTGTTTTGACTATCCATAACATTTTATTTGGTATAATCAATGCAATTTCTAACATCTGCTAATTATACTTCTCATTTAACCAAATTGGTTTTAATTAACTAGCAAAATGACAGAGGAAGTCAGTGGGAAAACATATATAACATGCAGAGTAAAAAGAAAGTGGATAACAAAAATGTATGTGAAATATGTAAATCTGCTACTATCTAACTATATATATTCATAGACATATTTCTGTATATATATTTAATATGTATATTTGAGTTATGATTTAATATTGACTTTCAGTAATTAAAAAATAAAAATAAATTCTTAATGAAATGACGAGCTAGTTTGATATATATATTTTCTTACACTTGCTCAAATGGTTGAATGCAAAATGAACGACGGGTATTTTGTGTTTAATGTGATTATGGAATGCTTTTTTTCCCATGGAATCTGGAAATGCATTTTTAAGATGTTGTCATACTACACTGGAAGGAAACCAGGTCCAAATGATGGCTCCACTCACTGCCAGTTTTATTTTTATGTAGTGATAATACCAAGAAAATCCCATCCCATCTCAATCACTAGTCATATCCCAAGTTATTTTTTTCTCTACAAATCCTCAGGGATTGACTGAAACCTAGAAAATATCTCCCTGTAAATGAGGACTGGCACGGGTGGAGCAAGTGTTTCTACCTTGCTTTCCATCTACGGTGTGTTGATATATTAAAAATGTTTAGTGTATTTTAGATTATCTTGATGATTCTATGAGGGAGGAGGGAATGCATCTGTAAATGTCACTTTAATATTGCCTGTATCCAGCCTGATTCAGTTGACTCTGATCCCAGCTGAAGGCAGACATTAAATCATTGCTTTTACAAACAGGGAAAGAATGTCAGCATTTTATTGGCATATATGGGACCAATTAATACTCTGCTCTACTTAGTCATAATATTAAATCCATTTGCCTGACCTCCCAGACCAAAACATATAAATGTGTTAGTCTTCGGGCAAACATTAAAATTCTAATAATAATCTTCTAACATTTTATGCATTGAGTATGTTGAATTCTATAAACCCAGTAAGAGAATTTTCAATTGACCGGGATGCAATACATCTGTATTTAAATTATTCTCTGTTTTCTTTTACAAACCAACATGAATTCCCCATCTAAAAAATAGTGCTGAATACAACTGCACAGTTCCAATCAAGTCATGATTTTGATATCGAAATATGTTATATTTTTAGTTACATTTGTGTATCCTAGATAGTTTATATAACAATATTAATATGAACATCACCTCAGTAACAGAGAGGACATCGTAACACCTTACATGACCAAAATATTATGGGAAATATAGCCAGCATCAATAGTTATAACCATGAATGGGAACAATGATAGTAAGTGAATAATAATAATTATAATAACCACCATCAAGTGTGTTTAGACAGAAAGGCAGATGTCTTGGGGACCACATCTTAATAACTATGCCCACCCTCTCCAGTAAGTTGAGTTGAATACAATATAGTATATCATGCAAATACATTTCATTTGGTTTCTCAACAACATAGAAACTAATGTTAATGAGTTGTTTACTTTGAATGAACTTAGAAGTCTGTTGAAATACATTGATTTTTGATTTATAATAAGAAGAAGCTTATGAATTGTGAATCATTCTATCATTCTTCACATAAGATCAAATAAGTTTAAATAAACCATGATACAACTGACATTTATCATTAATGAATCTTAAAACATATGTACTAAATAAAGCAGTTGTATATCATATCTAACAATTATAATGTTATTGCTGATGTTATTGATTGATACACACTTGTATTACATTGGGCAAGATGTATGAAGGGCGCAGTGGAGATATTTTCCAAGATAACTCTAATAGTTCACTGGTTGGTGCATGTTAATATTCATATTTTTAGATTAGTTTGTTTGCCTCATTACCATCTATCAGCCAACATTAAAGTTCATTCACTTCAATCACTGCCCTTGTTATTTATTGAATATTCACTTGCACAGTATCATTCAGTCCAACCACTCTTGACCAAGCATCGTGAGATGTTTGCTGTACCATTAAGCAGAATGTGTAAACATTTCTCTTTTTAGGACCTCACATTTGCTTTTAGTTTAAGTCTGCGTTCATATTATATTCTTACACTGTGTCCCAGTTCTTATCTGATTTTTCATCAGTTCTGTGGTTGGAAACGTATTTATCCAGGTCTGCTGACTGAGATATTCCTGCAATCCTTTGTTAAGATGTTTGGAGTTATGGTGACTGGAAATCTGCCGGGTTTCCTATGTAAACTGTTTGAAGCTTGTGGTTGAACTCAGAATCTCTTGAGAGCATTTTGTGTTGCTGGCATTGACATCTGGAACATCTTACTTAGTTATATATTTATGCATTTATTTTTTAATCATAGATGAAAATAGACAAAATAATTATAATATGAAGTCCAAAGGCCCACTTATGTAAACATTGTCTATGCAGAAAGGTTCTATTTTGGAAAAACACATGCTGGCTATTTATATTAATAATTACATTTTTGTATTAGATTTGAATTTCAATGTATAAAATACAATTTCGTGGGTGAGAAGAGTAAAAATTTCACCCACCGTCTTGTCATTTAAACTTTACAAGAGAGGTATAAACATATTACGAATACTACTGCATCAAGAAACCAATTAGTCCTGACTGTATAAAAAAATAGACCTAGGCGTGAGACTTACTGCTATAACAACTTGAATTCAGTTGCTTTAAGTTATTGTTCTCCTTGGATATATAGCATGCAATATAACCTCTTGTTTAAATGAGCATTGTGATCAAAATACAAAGGACAGACAAAATTTCAGTTTTGGCAACATAAAACCCTCCACACCGACTGCAAAAGTCATTGCTCATATACTCTTGACCCAGAGATATCCCATGAGTATGCACTGTAATTGTACTTTGGAAGCTTTCAAATCCTAAAATGCAGTAGCATCATGTTGGAAAGAATTTTTACTAACCAAATCTTTTTTATCCGGCATTTTTTCAACAACACATAAAAAAGTATTGATTCCTTATACAGCATACATACACACACACTCAAAATCTATCTATCTATCTATCTATCTATCTATCTATCTATCTATCTATCTATCTATCTATCTATGTATCTATCTATCTCTATCTATCTATCTATCTATCTATCTATCTATCTATCTATCTATCTATCTATCTATCCATCTGTCTATCTATCTGTCTATCTGTCTGTCTGTCTGTCTGTCTGTCTGTCTATCTATCTATCTATCTATCTATCTATCTATCTATCTATCTGTCTGTCTGTCTGTCTGTCTATCTATCTATCTATCTATCTATCTATCTATCTATCTATCCATCTGTCTATCTGTCTGTCTATCTGTCTGTCTGTCTGTCTATCTATCTATGATTTATCTATCTATCTATCTATCTATCTATCTATCTATCTATCTATCTATCTGTCTGTCTGTCTGTCTGTCTATCTATCTGTCTGTCTGTCTGTCTATCTATCTATCTATCTATCTATCTATCTATATCTATCTATCTATCAATCTGTCTGTCTATCAATTTGTCTGTCTATCTATGATCTATCTATCTATCTATCTATCTATCTATCTGTCTGTCTGTCTGTCTGTCTGTCTATCTATCTATCTATCTATCTATCTGTCTGTCTGTCTGTCTATCTATCTATCTATCTATCTATGATCTATCTATCTATCTATCTATCTATCTATCTATCTATCTATCTATCTGTCTGTCTGTCTATCTATCTATCTATCTATCTATCTGTCTGTCTGTCTATCTATCTATCTATCTATCTATCTATCTATGATCTATCTATCTATCTATCTATCTATCTATCTGTCTGTCTGTCTGTCTATCTATCTATCTATCTATCTATCTATCTATCTATCTATCTATGATCTATCTATCTATCTATCTATCTATCTATCTATCTATCTATCTATCTATGTATCTATCTATCTCTATGTATCTATCTATCTATCTATCTATCTATCTATCTATCTATCTATCTATCTATCTATCTATCTATCTATCCATCTGTCTATCTATCTGTCTATCTGTCTGTCTGTCTGTCTGTCTGTCTATCTATCTATCTATCTATCTATCTATCTATCTATCTATCTGTCTGTCTGTCTGTCTGTCTGTCTGTCTGTCTGTCTGTCTGTCTATCTATCTATCTATCTATCTATCCATCTGTCTATCTGTCTGTCTATCTGTCTGTCTGTCTGTCTATCTATCTATGATTTATCTATCTATCTATATCTATCTATCTATCTGTCTGTCTGTCTGTCTGTCTGTCTGTCTGTCTGTCTGTCTATCTATCTATCTATCTGTCTGTCTGTCTATCTATCTATCTATCTATCTATCTATATCTATCTATCTATCAATCTATCTGTCTGTCTGTCTATCTATCTATCTATCTATCTATATCTATCTATCTATCAATCTATCTGTCTGTCTATCAATTTGTCTGTCTATCTATGATCTATCTATCTATCTATCTATCTATCTATCTGTCTGTCTGTCTGTCTGTCTGTCTGTCTATCTATCTATCTATCTGTCTGTCTGTCTGTCTGTCTATCTATCTATCTATCTATCTATCTATCTATCTATCTATGATCTATCTATCTATCTATCTGTCTGTCTGTCTATCTATCTATCTATCTATCTATCTATCTATCTATCTATCTGTCTGTCTGTCTATCTATCTATGATCTATCTATCTATATCTATCTATCTCTCTGTCTACCCACATTCACAATTGTATGTGAACAGTTGTGAAATACGAGAGAGGAAGTTCCTTGCTGAAAGAAATAATTCCTGAAAAGGCCACTCTGAGTTATTTATATAAAAACAAACATGAAATATTTCACATAATAGCATGAGTATAAAATGCAAACAAATCTCATAGCACTAGAAGATTATTTTTTTGTAGAAAGCAGAAAACAAAAAAGTGTTTTGAACACTGAAATGTTTTGGTAACACAACCATGTTGGGCATTCATTGTACAGAATGTCCAAAGGTACAACCTCTAGTACTTTATCAGTAAGTACGCCATATAAACAATAGGGGAAATCAACTATGCATCCCTTGTGTATCTTAACCAATGGGAAGAGCTGAGACAGTACTTCTTACTTCATCTCAGATGAGAAGATGTGCAGTAAATTCCCCTATTATTGAATAACTAACTCAAATCACATACATGTAACTTAATCTTTAAACTCATCTCTCAAAAGTAAACCACTTGAAATCAGTGTCCCCTACTAAACTGTAGAATAAATTATACTGCTAGCACACTTTATTGCCTTGGACAAATTCAAAATGGATAATCATAAATTTTTAGTCTTCTAACAGGTTAATCATTAGAAATATAATTTTCCGTGAAGGAAATGTTCATTTTCCTGTTAGAAGTAGTTCATGTATTCTCTTACTCAGAGTTGGCACTGTAACTTGATGATGTCTACAAAGGTTCGGATCTCCCATCTAGTGGTCAACATATGAACAACAACTATGAATACGCAAATATCACAATTCCTTTGGGATAGCTTAACTGCTTGCCTGAAACATGATGGGTAATTATAGGGTTATTATCCTACAAGTAATTATTTCTAATAGTTGCCTATTTCAACTTCATTCAACTTACAAAGCAGTCAAACCCATATGTTTTATTTATGTTTTATTTCTTTTAAATTTCTGTTTTTAGCTTTCTTGTTATTTTTACTCACATTAAACTTGAAAATGTTTGTTTTTTTGTCAGAGATTATGTATCTTGTATTAGGTATCAGAAGAATACATTATTCTCAAATAATGTTGTGGAGAAGTCATAGCATAGATTTTAAAGTCTATCCTTAACATATCATCCATAATGGTACAAAGTACATAGTCTTGCTAAAATGCTTCACATATAGTTGTGCTCAAAAAATTTGCATACCCTGGCAGAAATTGTGAAATTTTGGCATTTATATTGAAAATATGACTGATCATGCAAAAAAAATAAAAAATAAAAAATATATATATATATATATATATATATATATATATATATATATATATATATATATTTATTGAAGAATAGTGATCATATGAAGCCATTTATTATCACATAGTTGTTTGGCTCCTTTTTAAATCATAATAATAACAGAAATAACCAAAATGGCCCCGATCAAAAGTTGACATACCCTTAGTTCTTAATACTGTGTATTTAGCATCAATGACAGCGTGCAGTCTTTTGTAATAGCTGTCTATGAGGCCCCTAATTCTTGCAGGTGGTGTAGCTGCCCATTCGTCCTAGCAAAATGCCTCCAGGTCACGCAAAGTCTTTGGTCGTCTAGCATGAACCCCACGTTTAAGATCTCCCCAGATTGTCTCGATGATATTAAGGTCAGGAGACTGTGATGGCCACTCCACAACCTTCATATTTTTTCTGCTGTAACCACTGGAGGGTCAACCTGGCCTTGTGCTTAGGGTCATTGTCATGCTGGAAAGTCCAAGAGCGTCCCATGTGCAGCCTTCGTGCGGAACAATGCAAATTGTCTCCTAGTATTTTCTGATAACATGCCAAATTCATCTTGCCATCAATTTTCACAAGACTCCCTGTGCCTTTAGAGTTCACAGCCCCCAAAACATCAGTGAGCCACCACCATGCTTCACAGTGGGGATGGTATTCTTTTCACTACAGGCCTTGTTAACCCCTCTACAAACATAGCGGTTATGATTGTGACCATAAAGCTCTATTTTGGTCTCGTCACTCCAAATTATAGTGTGCCAGAAGCTGTGAGGCGTGTCAAGGTGTTGTCGGGCATATTGTAACCAGGCTTTTTTGTGGCATTGGTGCAGTAAAGGCTTCTTTCTGGCATCTTGACCATGCATCTCATTTCTGTTCAAGTATCATCGTATTGTGCCACTTGAAACAACAGGGCCATTTGTGCGGTTCCTGTTATCATTATGATTTTAAAATGAGCCAAACAACTATGTGATAATCACTATCCTTCAATAAAATACACTTTTTTTTGCATGATCAGTCATATTTTCAAAATAAATGCCAACATTTCACAATTTCTGCCAGGGTATGCAAACTTTTGAGCACAACTGTAACTAAATCTTCAGACTTTTTACTTGTAATTCATTCCCTAGTATATCTTCCATAATTCAAAATGCCTGTTTAAAAATTATACATAAATATTAACAGATTTGTAACATTTGTTTTTAGTATGAATACTTGTGATTTAAATTAGCGGGACTTATGGTATGTCTATAAACAGCTTATCTCATTTTATGGTAGGAAACTGTTAGATATGTGAAGACAAACAAGTTACTTTTTAAATAAAGCTTTCTCACGCTTATATTTTGGGAATTAGTGATAGTTGTTAGTAAACAGTAGCAAGGCTAACTAGTACTTACAGGTCTAATGAGATCATTTAAGCACTATCCATTGAATACATATTTCACTCTGGAACTGAAATTAACACACATTGTTTAGTGGTATGCTATGGAGTTGCTACCCAGTTTTGGAAGATGTTGAACAAATAATAATGTATAAAAATGTAATAAAGGGTTTCTGGGACCTAACTGGATAATTTCAATATGTATGCTGAAATACATTGCATGCTGGGGGGTGGGGAGCGGGAAAGAGACACCGTGGAGGGAGGAAAAAGGGGAAAGAGACACAGGGGAGGGAGGAGGGGGGAAGAGACAAGAGGGGTAGGGAGTGGGGGGAGAGAAACAAGGGAAGAGGGAGGGGGAACAGAAACAGGGGGGAGGGGGAGAGACAAGGGGGGAGGGAGGAGGGGAAGAAAACAGGGTCGGAGTGAGGGGGAGAGAAACAGGGGGGAAGGGTGGAGAGACACAGGGGGAGGGAGGAGGGGAAAGAGACACAGAGGAGAAGGAGGGGGGAAGAGACACAGGGGAGAGAGGGGGGAAGAGACACAGGGGAAGGAGAGGAAGGGAACAGACATGAAATATTATAACGTCATTTATGATGGGCAAACTACTAGTATAACATACTCATATAATATAACCATAGGTGCACTCCTAAACAAACGATCGATAGATAGATAGATAGATAGATAGATAATTGGACAGATAAATTGAAGAGGGCTGTATATAAGCACAGAGCATATTTTTTTTTACAGAAGTTTTTAGTTAGTTATAGATAGATAATTAGGTAGATAGATAGATAATTGTACAGAGAAATTGTATAGGGCCCTATAAAAGCACAGAGCATATTTTTTTTACAGAAGTTTTTAGTTAGTGAAGACCTTGGTTTTGGATAGAAGTTCACCAAAAAAAATATGCTCTGTGCTTACCTAGAGCCCTATTCAATTTGCTGAATCGCAATTTAATAAGGCTGTAAACCTGCAACAAGAAGCTGAATTTACAGAGGGATAACCAGAGACTGACAGGTGTTGGCAGCATGAGGTTCGTGAAAGAGAGGAATAGTGTTACCTATATATAAAGAACCACTTGGCATATATCTAGGATGCAGATAATATTGCTAGCTAGTTCTACTGAAAGTCTGCCACAGAGATATGGTGCTTTGAATAGTATTAAATGGAAGTGCAGTTTACTAGAGATTCACCTTCCACTGCTACAGTTAATTGAAGCAAATAAAGCATTGAATGTCCACCTAAAAGAATAATTGCAAATAACAGTTAATACATTTAGGGCTTAATTTATGTATTTATACGCTTTCTACAAACAACAGTGCTAGCTCTCTAAAAATACATAATGTAAATATGTGGCTTCATTTTTAATGCTATAGTGTACATATACTTCAAAATAATTAACCCAATGAACATTTCCACCTTTTATAGTGTTTTACCAGGAAATTTAATTTATTCAATTTGGATTTTTACCATTTGATTAACATGCTTAACACTATGACAGTGCAAAATCTTTCTCTGTTGTAAAACAGACGTGTTGGTTGTATCCCATCTCAGCTATGGCCTCTTGGTTGCTTTTCTGACTACTGCCCACCCTACACACTCACTGAGTTTTGGTGGTAGTCTAGGCAGAGATGCTGTTGTGCCATATTTGAAAATCCCATGTAGCAGTGGTAAATCCATTATTACATTTTTTTTTAAAGTCTAGAATTTTTTTTTGTATAACCCAGCCCTTTTACGGGAACTTTATTTTGGATTTGTTTTGATAGCGCCCTTGCCTTCATGATGCTGTATGTTTAGTTATACTAACAAATTATTATTCTGAGCTTGTGTGACACTTTAATTGCACACATGTGGGCTCCATTCAACTAATTATGTGACTTCTGAGGGCAATTGGTTGCACCAGAGCTTATTTAGGGGTGTCACAGCAAGGATGTAAATGTATATTCAATCCAGATGTTTCTTATTTGTAAATCATTTTTAAAAAGATGAAGCTTTTTCCCTCTTCAACATTATATACTATTTTGTGTAAATCAGTGGCATAAAATCTCAATTAGAGCAGTTTTTATTCCAGGTTATAATACTACAAAATCTGGAAAAGTACAAGTAGCTGAGTGTGTATTGAAGGCCCTATATTATAGAGTTATGTTCATAACAGAGATCTGTAAACTAAGGGCCCTATTCTATTAGCTACTTGCAAATGCCTTGAACTCATACATTTGGCTGCAGGTGTTTTTTTTTATAAATGTTTATATGCCTTCTAATGTCTTAAGAATTCATTAGTGCCAATCACATATAATAGTTGTCAAACTACGAATCGTCGTCACGCTTTGCAAGCTCGCAAAGCAAGTTAGAAGAACGAGGGACGCAGTTTGGTCCGCAAATGCAAACCCTCGGAAAGCGAGGGGCCACATTTGTGGAAGGTGGAGGCTCCAGCGTCGGCTGCAATGAGCTGAAGGCTCATTGTAGGCGCGAGGGGCCGCATTTGCGTAGATGGAGGCTCTACGGCGCCTGACACGCGGTTACAAACACCCACACAAGCGCCACTTTAACAAAATAGATCTAACAAGCAATCACTAAATATGGACTTACACACAAAAATACGAACCGCTGGACTTAGAACGACATATTTACGGACTTAGCCTAAAAAAATACGAGCCGCAGTACTTAGAAAAAAAAACATTATGACCTCGCAAAAATATTTACAGAATATGTAGCAATATTAAGAGTGGTTTTAAGTGTCTATAAATTTACAAATCGGGCAACTGAATCGGGCCCTAAGTCTCTGATACATTGTAATCTGTTTCAAATTTAAATCAACTGAATTTGTCAATTAGAGGGTTTACAAAATTGTGTCCACATTTCACTAAATTATAGTTTTGCATATTATCTTTTATACCTGTTACTATTCAAATCTTTAATAAGTAATATTCAGCCTAATTAACAGAGTGACTCTAAATCATAGGGCCTCATTCAGTTGCGATTTGGCCAAATGAATAGGGCTCTATATAAGTACAGAGCATATTTTTTACAGAAGTTTTTAGTTAGTGAACTTCTATCCTTTGGATAGAAGTTCGCTAACTAAAAACTTCTGTAAAAAACATATGCTCTGTGCTTATATAGAGCCGTATTGAATTGACCAAATCGCAATTGAATGAGGCCCATATTGAGTAAAGCAGACACAAATGAAAATCCAGAATATTGTATTTTTGTATTCTATTTCAGTAAAAATAAGGGATTGTTCTCCATACATGTACACGTCACATAAAATACAAAACATTATACTTCCTAACCCACTTTACCATATATTTGTGAGTGCATATGTACAT
Source organism: Discoglossus pictus (assembly GCA_027410445.1). NCBI lineage: Eukaryota > Metazoa > Chordata > Amphibia > Anura > Alytidae > Discoglossus > Discoglossus pictus. The sequence continues at coordinate 127,050,657 of CM050163.1, forward strand.
ATGTGCATACATTTAGATATCCTTGCAAAATAAATACATTTTCCAAATAATACATACACACCTTCACTAACTGGCATGGTGTAGAAATCAGATGAAAATCATAGTAAAAGCTGATATATCTACTCTACATCTCCATCTACTGGTCACCTAACTGGGTAGATATAAGTAATTGAGTCGGATTCTTGAATAGATCCCTAGTTCCAATATATTCCCCAAGTTGAGCCTAAACTCTGTACCTTATTTAGAATACAACCACCATATCCAAACCAGTAAAAGCACTCCAAAACATTTATCTGCAGATGAAACCTCGTTCTTTTTTTACAATGTCACGCAAAAGCATAACGTATTTTGAGATAACCATATGCGGGAACATAACATTAGTGAGGCTGATTTTGCTATATCTTTATGTTGTTGATACACTCATAGTAATCACCACTGCTTTAAACCACATGCATCTGCTATTATAAATTCTACCTTAAAGTCGAAATAATATTCCTAATGCATGACTCAAACTCATCATCATCAAACTGTCATGAAATAAAACGCCCATCAAAAAATATTACACTCTTCTGTATCTTACACAGTAGTTTAAGTACAGACATATCAGATATGTTCTAAAGTTCATCAATGGATATGTTAGAATATTTTTTTTCAATAGATTATCAATGGATATGTTTTCAATGAACAGTAGTACAACCAAAATGGAAGGCTATCATGACCCAGCTTTTGCAAGTGCACAGTTTAGAGGGATTGAAATACAGGGGTACAGGAGGATAAAGAGGTTAGTGGGCAACAGTGTGAGTCAGATGTTTTATATGGATGGTACATAATCTAAACATTAGACAGACATATTTATATAACTGTTATATAGAATAATTATTTAGTATTTTGGATGGTACAATAGTAGTGAGGTTAGTAGTGGACTAGTTCAAATGGACCAAAGGCCATGTTACAAGAAGAGCATAGGTGGGATGTGTTGAGCTGGAGTCAAGTTTGGAATCTGCCTTTTATACATTTGAATTATTTTTATCAAAGTATAGAATGCTTTTGACATGTATAGGTGTCATGTATCTCTCATCTTTTATCTGAAACCTACAGACATTTTATAATATGCATAATTGCCCACACAAGCGCCCATTTTGCCTATTTAAACTCTAGTATAACTCATTCATTTTTGCTGTGTGTGGTCTGTATTCTCTCCAGTCTACTGAGTGCCTGCATTTCACAAGTATGACTGATATATTCAATTCCCTATTCAGGACTTCAGAGAGAAGTAATGAAAGAGATAGACAAAACATCTTTATTCATTTCCTTTGCCTTGAATTGACCTTCAGACAGAATATTAAGAAATCATTGCTTTACTGTACTTTGGAAACATTTTTTCTAGTAGGAAATATTTTACAGTACCTATAATATTCTGCACTAACCCCACAGGACCATTTGTACTAAAATGGATATATATTTACAGACATTTCTCTTCTGTTTTCTTTACTAACTCTGTTCAGTTTTTGTTCACAAAAGAGTTACACATATTTCAGAAGCCATAAAGATGAGATATATAACATTGCAGTTGTCACGAGTAGTTGGTATGAGATATTCATCCAGCGTATAGTCTCAAAAGTCAATCCAGAATATATCACTGCTGACATTTTCTTGGCTGTCTGGTTTACATTCACACATCACTATAATATTTGACTATTAATGCTTCAGCTACAATTTTCTCTCTTTTTAAATATGTTATTTTCCTTGGTATGTGAACCATTAATACATGAGGGAAAAGGAAAAAAAAATAACTGGCTACTATAATAATTTGGTGAAAGGTATACCCCGTTCCAAAAAGTCAGTAACGTTTCCTGATTTGCTGTAGGGAATGTTAGAAACAGCAATATTTGTGGTGTAAAACTTTCAACATTTAGACAATGTTATTTCCTGATGTAATTTAGTCATTCACTACAGAATGAATAGCATCTTGTTTTAAAATGTTCTAATAACTTCATGCAGAAGTCCTTTAATAGCAATCCATTATTCATTATTAATATATGAAAACAAATATAACAAACGTTTAGACAAGAATTTACAAAAGAAACAGATTTAAGTAAGAAATAAATTAAATTTGAAGAAAGATAACAAACATCTTGGCTATATGTTATAAAAGAAGTGTTTGATAATTCTTGGGGATTTCAACTGTTACTGCATTTGCCCCAAAGGGAACATAGGATTGGTCAAAATGTAGTATGTAGCATATATATATATTTGAATAATAAGAGTATTGCAGTAAATAGTGATATTTTTTTTTATTGGACAGACTTATTCATAAGAAAGCGATGAGCTTTGGAGAGATAATTCCTCTCTTTATTAAGTCAGAAAGCAAAACTGATACACATATGAACTAAAAACAGTAAATAGAAAGAGAGGAAAGGAAAAAAAATGGGAAGAACAAGGAGAACAAAATTCATTGGGCAGAGTTAAGTGAGACCAGCATTGTGAATAATGTCCTGATAGGTCAGTAAGTCTATAGATCAGGTTGTAGATAAGAACACAGCAGAGTAAAATAAAGAGCAATACATTTCAGCATAGCATAGCTTACAAAAACAGCAATAGCAGGGGGGGAGGTAAGTGGAATGTGTGAGCTATAAGACATTAGGATAGTGGGCCAGAAAGACTAAGTCAATAATAATGTCCATATCCTTTGTATTAAAAAACTGAATCATTTTTAATTCAAAAGTTTTCCTAAGTAGGGTTGTTCTGAAATTCCCTCTCAGTACTTTTATTTTGAGGTTTTGGATGGAGTGATTCACCTGGGTGAAATGGTGTCCAACTTCATGGTGCTTTTTGATGGAGCTTTGGTGGAGGTTTATTTGCATGTGTAGTTTCTGGCTGGTTTCTCCAATGTAGCACCCCCTTTCACATACAGTACATTGTATCATGTACACTACCAATGCTTGAAGCATAGTAGAGGATGGATTATGTACAAGCCACGAGACCTACCCACAGACAGTACCATTTCAGTCTTAAACCGGATTTCATCAGTGAGGGGCTGGTACCAGTGATGGAGCTAGAGAATGAAGGGCTCTGGTGCAAAAATTGATGCCCCCCACCCCCTGCCCTCTCTGGGCGGTTGTAAAAAATGTTTTGTGTTGGCCCCCCTTGAGATTAAATCACTCAGTGGTCCTCCCACAGACCCCTTCCCATAACTGCTCCCCTCGCGAAGTCCCCTTCCCATAACAGTAAACCTTCCCAAGACCCATCTCCATAGCCGCTTCCCTACCTTTACTGTGTATTGCTCCACTGCCGGCAGCACAGCTCCAGGATGCATGCCCTCCACTTTCCAGCAATATCTCTTAAGGATATATATATATAAATCTACTATTTATTTACTGTACTACTATATGGTGGAGGGCTTCTAGTGCTTTTTTTTCCACCATAACTTCAATGTTTGTTGTGGTAAACTACCTCCCCACAAAATCTACTACACAAGCTAGCAACTAGCTCCACACTGATAAGAGGCAGTAACCTCTCTTTGTGTGCCCTCTCCCTTTCTCTGTGTGCCCTCTCTCTCTCTCTCTCTCTCTCTCTCTTTGTCCTTTGCAGCCTCAATGTAGCTTGGCCACTGTATCCTTGCTGCTGGTACTTCTTTCCATAGGACTCTTCTGGGCCACTGTGCAATGAAAATAAATATATATGTTTGAAAACTTTGAGCCTGACTAAAAGCATAATTAAATTAGTGATAAATCATCAAGTTGTGTATGTGTGAGAGAGAGAGAGGGGCATTTACATTTCAGGAGAGCTATGGTTGTATCGGTTGATACAAACTTCCTGCGTCTGGGCCTGGGAAGGGAAAGGGGTGAGGTGTTAATTTCAGTCTGATCTAGTTATCTAACAAAGGATCTCAAATGTCTCCCCTTTCCCTCCCCCACCCCCTTGCTCAGTTTAAACATACCCAATTTTTTCAGCTGTCAGGAAGAGATATAACAAACGCAAAATGTCTTCCTCTGTTCATAAACAGAGTCTTTAGATTTTTCAAAATATATGTTTATGTCCATGCCTTATACAGCTGCTAATGTTGTTAGTTACATACTTCACAAACAAGTATCTTTTTCTTGGTGTACAGTGGTCCTTTAAGCTTCCCACTTTCAAAAATATGATTTTAAATTCAAAAGTTGAATACAAAAGAATTAAACAATGATTTGCAATTCAGTAATGTCTGGGTACTTTTTATAAGTGGGTTAGAACGGTCATAATATATATGAAAAGATTACACTACGTGTATTTAGTAGTAAAAAAATAATATCTGAAACATAGGCTAATATTTTATAGGTTAATAATAATAATTACTAATAGATCCAATTACTTATAGAACCAATATCTGATTGCTATTTCAGATTGTTTAACATATACTTCTCAGTTTTCTCAATTTAAAACCGATCTAAAATGACGATAACTTATCTGCGCCCTAAAGAGCAACTAACCTGAAATGGTAAATAAATCTACAAATAGGCTAGACTATAAAAAAAAGTCTTCTCTTGACAATAACTGCTACTTACCAGCCAGTTTATTATTTAATACATAAAAAATCATGCTTCTCTATATTTGTCGCTAATGCTCACAGCATGCATTGTGTTATACACGCCAAGAATGTCTCCAACCTAGTAAACCACACTTGCCTTTACACATCTCTGAGAAGAGCAGTTGCCTCGTAATGGAGACATTTAAGCTTACTGCTGCTTCAGGAATGTTTCCTGAGATTATCTACATTAGGAGGCAAGTTGTAATGTCTGGCTGTGGCTCTACACTTATTGGAAAACAGTATTCATTCGTGAATTCCTATACTATCAAATAGAGGAATATCCAACGAGTATAAAATCAGAAATTGTGTAAAATATATTTAATCTATTATTTTATGTTTCCGAAGAGCTGGTGATATAATGCAACTACTATACAGTAACTACTTCATCTATGTTTGAGGAATGCACAGTCACGTGCAGTACCAACCAAGTTAATGGGTTGACAGGTTATGGGTTATTAGCTACTAATAAACTCCTATACATATAAGATAGATTATGAAATCAAATAGAAAGTAGAAGCAGACAGAAATTCCAACTTTAATGTATTACCAATAGATACTATTAAAAATAAATATTTTTAAACAACTACATAAATGTGTGGGCCAGGACCTCTATTATGTACTAATCCTCTGATATTGGTGTTCCAGATGGTGGTGAATGTTTCTACCTTGTTATTGTTTATGGCTTCCATACCCCTCATCAGTTCGTTTTGTTTCATTGGAGATATTCATGTTGGTAATGTGCCGTGAGAAGCTGCTAGTTGATGAGGGGATTCATCTTGATAGCACATTTAGACTAAACTATTTGAGGGGATATAGAGGCCTATCTAGTAATAAGGTACAATCTCTACGAAAAAGCTGCCTATCGTACCCAAAAAAGGAAAAACTGAATTGTGTGAGCCCCCAAAAAGTCATGCATTGTATTTAGAAAGTCTTCGGAGAAGCACATAGCTCGTGAGTCCCCATTTGTGGGAGAATCTATAAATAAAATATTTTTTATTTTATATGCAAGTTTTCAATACAGTTATACAATGCTGCACTACATTTTTATGAGGTAATTCTGAATTTATATATATGGAAGAAGATACATCTTGATTCTGTGCCTTGTATTCTAAGGTAGAGAGAAATTGTGTGGTTTAATTGTGTGGGCTGGCACTTAAACAATACATGTACGCTACTAGTTAGATACTTCGATGTCCTAAGGTGATGGAGGATAATGATAATGGTTCTTGTTACCAAACTGGGTTGCCATCAGAAATCTTGGGCTCAGTACAAATGTAATAGCCAGGGCCCCCAACCAAAAACATAATCATTTTCGCCATCTACCCAAGCCAGCCTTTATTTTAGCTACTCATATAGTAGTGAAATAGCTTAAAGGGACAGTTAATTCAGCACAACTTGGAGAATACCGCTGTAAATGTATCCTAAAAACATGTTAAAAACTGAGAATTTTTGAAATAGTGTCACAGCAACAGCCCCATTCAGAGAACACAAGAAGAGAGAAATGTAACCCTTCCTATTCCTAAATTCATCTGTGCAGATGACTACTGGAATAACTTCTCCTGCTACATTCCTGTCATTAAGTGAAAAACTATAAATCTTATGTTCACGGACTCTACTGCTCTGTTCCTTCTTCCAATGATGACAAACATATGAATCTGTAAACTAAATGCCAGCCACTTCAAGGTAACCCTTCTCCCACTTGGCAACAGCCCTGGTGCCAAATTTTATCTTAGGTTTTTTAAAGATTCATATCCTATTTATGTCTGCATTGAAAATGAGAAAATGTATCTAAACATTGTTGTAAATATTGTTTTCTTTGCGTCGTTCAGTCGTTTACGACTCTCCATGACCTCATGAACCATGACACAACAGGCACATCTTTATGTCCATGGTCATGCTGATCCACTTGGAATTCATGGCAGAGATACTGGAGTGGGTTGCCAGTTCCTTCTCCAATGGCCACAAAATACCCCTCCTGGTATTCCTAGGTGGTCTCCCATCCAAGTACTGACCAGGCCCAACCCTGAATGGCATCAGGGAGGTGTGACCTATTGGTTCCCTGACTGGAATAGAACTCAGGCAAAAGCACACAATCCTAACCACTGGACCACCAGGGAGCCCGTTGTAAACATAGACCCTGCTTATTATAAACTCTAATTGTTTGATGATTGGTTTTCTTTAATACAACTAATAAAGTGTGCTGATTGGGGTGCAGCTCTGTAAATCGAAGCTGTAGGCATCTATAACAGTATGATCCATGAAGACCAGACTCATGTATTAAGAGACTGTTACATATTTATTCATGTTTCCAAACCTTGTAATTTTTCTTACTTTTTTGTGGTGAATCAGGAAACCAAACTCTAAATTTACATAGCTTTAACACTTAAAGGGGATTTCCATCAGGACTTTTATCAAGTGACTCTTTTTTGTGGGGAATCAACAAGTAATACTTGAGAACACAGTGTTTTGCTTTGTCTGTTTATGAACTCCTTTACTTTTTTCTTTGAGGAATCTAAAATGCTTTTAATGTAGTGCCATGGTTGACATATCTACAGAAACTACAAAGAGGCTATAAAAGTTTTATATGCCCTTGATATTGTTGCCAAAGTTACTCAAAGCAATTCCAGTGGAAATATTTGGCTAATTAATTCATAAGATTATTCTTTTATAGAGAAGACTTTATTGTACACTACAGTAGCGGTTTCATATTATATATTATTATCATTGTTATTGTTTATTTGTAATGCGCTAACGTATTCTGTAGCGTTATACATACATTGTGATTAAGGCAAAACATTATTAACATATTACAAAGGATGGAGGGTCGTGACTTTGAGCTTAGAATCCGGTGTCCATAGAGCTTTCCAAAGCACATTGCAAGGTTGAAAACTCGCAAACTTGCAGACTAAGGCCCTCATTCAATTGCGATTTTGCAAATTGAATACGGCTCTAAATAAGCACATAATATATATTTTTTAAAGAAGTTTTTAGTTAGTGAAAACCGTGCTTTTGGATAGATGCTTAATAACTAAAAACGTATTTAAAAAATATATGTGATGTGCTTATTTAGACCCCTATTCAATTGGCAAAATTGCAATTGAATGAGGGCCTAAAGGTTTTGGGTGTGGTACAGGAGGGTGAAAAATGCATTGTGCATGTTTAGGAGGTAGGTTATAGGCTTCTTTAAACAGGTGTGTTTTAGTGAGGTTTTGAAGGATTTGAAGCAGGAGTATAATCTGGTGGAGCGAGGCAAGGAGTTCCAGAGAATAGGGGTAGCACGAGAAAAGTACTGAAGACTGGAGTGAGAGGAGGTGACGAGAGAGGAGACAACAAGATGGTCATTAGCAGAGCAAAACGGGGCGGGTGGGGCAATATTTGTAGATGATAGCAGAGATATAAGGGGGTGCAGTGTTGTTAAGGGCTTTGTAAGTTAGTGTCATGATTTTAAATGTTATTCTGGAGGCTACGGGAAGCCAGTGGAGAGACTGACAAAGAGGTGCTGCAGACACTGAACGTTTAGTCCGGTAGATGAGTCTAGCGGAGGCATTCATTATGGTTGAAGTGGGGATAGACAGGTGATAGGTAGGTCAACCAGAAGTGAGTTGCAGTAGTCAAGACGGGATATGATGAGGGAATGTATTAGAATCATATATGTGTCTTGAGTAAAGTAGTGATGTAGTTTGGAAATGTTTTTTAAATTAAAAAAGACACGATTTTGTCAGTTATTTTATGTGATGGGTGAAAGAGAGGACGGGGTCCAGTAGAACCCCGAGACAATAGGTTTGGAGGTTGGGAGTGATGATGGCGTTGTTGACAGTGAGAGAGGTGTGAGGAATTGACGCAGTAGTAGATGGTGGGAAGATTAATATGTAGGTCCAATTCAAGTCATTCAGGAAAGCACCTGCTTTTTATCGCTCCATGTGTTCTGCTTTGTTGTTGTTTAGCCAGAGCCTCATGTTTGGGGATGCCTAAACAGCTATGGGGGATGTTTTACTAAGCATTGAGGGGACTCACAGTGCTTCACTGTACTCTAGCCCTTAACATCCCTTTGCAACCCTTTGATTTGTGTTGATATAGCCATAGGTTTATGATCCCTCTCCTAGAATGTTAAAAGCAAAAACATTTTTCGAAACACAACCCATATTTTACGCATTTCTTGTTTCTTGTTGTATACTGCATTTTTATTTTTTTGCGTCATTCAGTCAACTCCCCATGACCTAATGGACCCTAACACACCAGGCACATCATGCTGCTGGTTTTCATGGCAGAGATTCTGGAGTGGGTTGCCGGGTTGCCAGTTCCTTCTCCAGTGGGCCACAGCATGTTAAAAGCAAAAACAGTATTCTAAACACAACCTGTATTTTATGCATTTCTTGTTTCTTGTTGTATACTGCATACCACAATATTATATATATATATATATATATATATATATATGTATATATATATATATTATTTTATTTTTTTCATTATTTAGTTGACTTTCTGTGACCTAATGGATCCTAACACACCAGGCACATCGTGCTGATAGTTTTCATAGCAGAGATTCTGGAGTGCGTTGCCAGTTCCTTCTCCAGTGGGCCACAGCATACAGCTCCTGGCATTCCTAGGTTGTCTCCCATCCAATTACTGACCAGGTCTAACTTTGCTTGGCTTCACGGTGGTGTTATCTCTTTGTTCCCTCATTGGAATTGAACCCAAGTCGAAGCACCAAATCCTAACCACTGGACCACAAGTGAATCCCTATTATATATTTTAGAAAACTTAAAAAATGATTTCCAAAAACATTTAGGCCTTTATGTTTGATAATTTCATTATATGCCCTGTACAATGACATTGAACATAATTCAGCTATGTTCATTGAGTCTATTTTATGTATTAAAAATTAAAAAAAGTCAAACAAAGGTATAGCACAAAGTCACACTCAATATGCACTGTAATACTGATTATTCAAACAGTGATCATATATCATAACGTCTTGTTTCTTTTGGTCTGTTGCTTGGAGGAGAACCTGAATTCACAGAATTATATGTTTTCATCTGAAATGTGAGACTAATAGAAATCTTGTTTGCTCCCCAGTTTAAAGATGAGTTGCATGTAATATTTAATAAAATATATAGTTTAATTACGGTATATATATTTTTTCTTCTTCATTTTTTTTGCCCATAACCTTTTCTAATTGACCAAAACAGCATATTGTAAATATGGGACTAAATTGACCTTTTATTCATAATATCTGGTATGATATTAAATTATGATATCATACCTTACTTTTATCCACTTTAGAATTCAGTTTATAAAATGTTTCTGTAATGTAATTTAGATTTTGTGAATATTTGCTAACGAATATTGTGAATATAATTATTAGTAATATTTTTAAATATTATTATAGTACTTAATATTTGCAAAACTATTAATAATGGTATCTTAATAAATAATACATTGTATAAGTCTCCTTGTATAACTGCTTAGTGTGCAACTTGGGATATTTGTAAACTAGATAACAAAGGTTTAGCCAATGTTCTTTCCATTCCTTTCCTTTCCTGTCTGTTTACCCCATCTGCACTATAAAAAGCCGTCTCAATGCATAAAATACTGAAGTCATATAAAAAAGGTTTTAATCCGCTCCAAGAAGTTTTTAGTAGTCTAAATGTTGGACAGACTTTAGACAACTTTTTTTATCTACCGGATATGTACAGTTTGGGCAGGTGCAAAGTAAACTTCCTAGTTAGGCTTAGCAACACAAACCTCTTAATATTTAATCCACTGCACTAGAGTTGCTTTTTATAGTTTGTGGATACTTTTCTTCATTATGCATCAGTCAGAAGTTTGACATTATTTGTACAGTGCTATGTATACTTCTAATAAGGAAAGTTTAACATTAAAATATAAATTTACTGCAAGTGACTTGTTTAATATGTATACATACACATAATTATAAACAAGTTCATCTGCCTATGTTTCTAAATTAAAATATTTAAAAAGGAAGACAAATCTGTGAATTGGTATCATATATTACTGACAACCCTAAGATATTGTAAAAGCATGGAATTTGGGTTTGTACATTTTTTTTCTCATTTTGTTACATGACTGCAAATGTTTTTGCTTGCAATGACTTGTAGTTAATGTATCCTTATCCCAGCTCTGATCAAAGCTACATAGTTATTTAAAAATGTACATTGTGCTATAATGGGAAGATTTTCTAATACTCTTTCAATATAGCTAGTTTTTCTAAATGATATTTCTTATACAGCTATTTGTCACATTTTATATAAATCCACTATTAAATTAAAGAGCAAACAACACTGGAAGATTTTTTTTACTAAGAATGAGTTCTTTTTTCCAGATGCCCATCCCATGGCAAAGCGGTGGGCTAGGTGAAGGAGTCATAAAACCCTGAGCATGCTTTTTTTTAATATTAACTCCCTTATTTGGGAATTCATTCTCAATACTTTTGTTAATGATTGTGGGTTCTGGATGGATTCCAAAGGAACCCCATTATTATTTTATAAACTCGGAAGTGAATAATACATCATAAAATCAGGATTGTGACTAGTGCTTTATATACAGCACAAACTTAACATCCCCATAATTTGCCTGCATTGTATGGCTAGTTGCAGGGGAATATCACAGGGCTTAGTAAATCAGAAGATGGGCTGTGATGTAGTATTTCTAAGCACTGCAGACCATCATAATCCATTGCATGTAAGACTGCAGTAATACTATGTATGTAATTACAAAATGAACAGTTGGTTATTGTTTGCATACTCTAAAGGGCAGTTGCAATTGATTTACATTCATTTTATGCACACAAAAAAGCCTTCCCCATTTACGCCTCATTCCAATCCCCATTTATTTTGAAGTTAAAATTAGTGGCCTGGTAAGTTTGTAAACTCATAAGTAACTTGTCAAGGAACTTGAGAAGGGTCCTAATAAAATCTTACTCTTATGAGTAAACCAGCGTACTTTATTCTCACTATTACACATATCCCTACATCACAAACACTGTGAAGAGCTTTTGTTGAAGGCTGTGATAACCATTTTCTATGGGGATAACCAATCAAAGCTTCAGTGAAATTTAGTAAACCTAAAGTATATTACCGTAGAGTAGGCTGTAATTTGATATAATGAAAAACAGTATGAGCAGAATCAAAAGGATGGTATAAATACATATAAATTAGTTTAGCTAATATACTTTTAGCAGTTTTTTTATGCTGACCACTACTCGATATCCTTTAAAATCTTAAATTATGTACATTTGCCTTTCAGTTGCCCTGCTTTGTTTGTTGCTAAAACCTTACCTGTCTAATTGCTATTTACTGATTAATGTATAACAGTAAACTGACTATCCAGGTAAATTGTTACTTGTCTTCTCTAAATATATTTTGAATGGATGGGCTTGAACAACTCATTATGATATACGGTATTTAGGTGGGGATAAGCAGAGTATGTTTTCTTTGGAAGCAATTTATGAAGTGGTGATAAACGTTATCTATGTTAGATAAATAGCCTTTATTGAAAACACAGGAAATGTTAATATTTAACTGCACATTTTTATACTCTTTTATCCCAGCTTGATATTAAAAATAAAAATAAGCCCCATTATATGAAAGTTGTTGCAAGCTGAAACTGAAAGTTTGTGACTTTTAAAAGTTAGTAAGTGAAGGTGGTGACTTAAAATGGTACTATATCTACTGCAGTCTTTATTATTATTAATAATAATATTATTAATAATATTATTATTATCTTTATTTGTAACACTCCAATGTATTCTATAGAGCTGTACATGGGTTAAGTAAAAATCAAAACAAATTTAACAAATTGCAGAAGAATGGAGGGCCCTGTCTCTGAGCTTAAAATCTAACGTACACTGTGCTTTCCCTAAAGTCTGACAAGATTGAAAGCTCACAGACTTACATTCTAAAGGGTATGGGTGTGGTACAGCGGTGAAAGATGAATTGTGCATATTATGGCTGTAGTTAATAAGCTATTTATATATATATATATATATATATATATATATATATATATGTGTGTGTGTGTGTGTGTAAATGTTTGTATCGTTATATTTGTTTGTATAATTGGATGCTTTATAGGTCCTATTACTAGGTACTATTACACAGCATGTCCAATAAGTCTTACCTAATTGTTTACATCTTGCAGTAAATAAATACATTCAGATTCTGCCTCATATGTTTTCAGTTTAGTCTACTTAGATCTGAATCTGAGAATTGTGTCAAGCATCCACCATCGTTTTTATGGATGTAAACATTTATTAGGCAATGTTATTTAATTCTCTGGAATTCTTAATTTTTGTCATCCATGACTGAATATTGTTTAGGAGAAAGCAGTCTGCTAATTATAAATCCCATTTCACCCACATGGACCTAAGTGAATATCAAAATTCCTCAAGCCTTCAGTATGCACGGTTTCAAACAAAAAATAATTATACAGATAATCAAAACGTTTGGAAAAAGCACAACTCACTTAAATAAAATCACTTAAATATTGCAGGTCCTTCTACAGTTTAAACTTGATGAGTAAACAAAACAACAGAGTCAGAAGTGCTCAAATTTATTTCATTTGAGTCAAAATCTGTCTATATCTCTGTGACCTAGAAACGTAATCTTTGATATTAAAACCCTGGTAGTAGACGAATACCTTTTTAATTTTTCTAAAAGAACAAATAAGGTAATCGTTAACATGTCCCATGTCAACGTACAAACTATACTATACTTCCCTTAGAAGTTAAAAGGAGATTATGATATGATCCTTTTTACGAAGGTAATGTTGATTTAGAATGTTATATTCCATTAGCTGAAGATGATTGTATCCTTGTATATCGGATTGTCCTCCCTTGTTCTTTCTATTTTACTCTTTCTTTTGTGTTTTGTTCTTTTGTCATGTTTATGTATGTAATGTATTAAATCGTTTTGAATAAAAAAAAAAAGAAGTGCTCAATCAGAGAACAAACTATCCTTAATAGGTTAGTTATATGGACATGATAACCCACTCTGAGAGCAACCTCTTTTAGCTCACTTGTGCCCTTCACAGGGAGAAATATCCTGTAGTATATCAGTCTGGTACCACACACTAGAGTGGTCCAGCCCCGAAATACCAGGCAATTCTACCCTGAACAGGAGAAACGGCCAACCCCAGACATATACGTTTCGGCCTTCATTGGGCCTCGTCAGTGAGGTGTAGCTGAACTCTGTAAGGTAGAGTGAGCAAGGGGTCCACGTCTGGAGTCCCCTATACCTCTTAGGGAGATTAATCCCTAATGGCAATTTGCATAAACAAAACAACAGAGTCAGAGGTGCTCCTTAGAGACCGAACTAACCTTAATAGGTAAGTTCTATGGACATGATAGCCCACTCTGAGAGCAACCTCTTTTAGCTCACTTGTGCCTGCACCTATGATGACATAATTGGTTTATTAGTATGTGAGATGCCTTTTGATCTTCAGTACTGCTCATTGCAGTCAATGTTTCATCTGATATTTATTATTATTATTATTACTCTTGACTTATAAAGAGTTTTTCTTTAGCACTGTTCACAAAGTAGAATAATGATTTGCAGTTATTGATTGCATATATGGAATGAAAGAAAATACACAGTCCAGTAGAACCCCAAGACAAGGAGCTTTAGAGGAGGGAGTGATGATGGCATTGTCAACAGTGAGGGAACTTTGAGGAGTAGAAGCTGTAGTAGAGGGTGGGAAGATTAATATCTCAGTCTTTGAAATGTTGAGTTTGAGTTGATGAGCGGAGATCCAGGAGAATATGCTTGAGAGTCATGTCCAAACTGTTCTAGAAGAAATTGGGGAAATAATGAGATAGATTTGAGTGTCATCTTCATAAAGATGAATGAAAAGATTTTAGTAGTGTGCAAAATGTATAAATATAGATGGAAAAAGGAGAAGTCATGGACTGAACCTCGGGGTACACCAACAGTTTGAAGGAGTGGAGAAAAAGAGGTGCCAGAGAAGGAGACACTAAATATTCTACTTTCTAAATGTGATGTGACCCATGAGATAGCTGTGTCACGGATGTCAAGAGAGTGTTGAATTTGGATATGAATAGGGTGGCCATCTGTATTGAAGGCAGCAAACAGATCCAGGATAATTAGCAGAGAGAGGTGTCCTTTTGACCTGGCAGTGAGCAGGTCATTGGTGACGTTTGTGAAAGCTACTGTATCTCATTAGAGCTGGAAGCCATGCTGGAGGGGTTCATGAAGCGAGAGTTTCTTAAGAATAGGTATAATTTTGGCATGTTTTAAATATGATGGAAACTTGATGGTGTTTAGGGAGAAGCTGAATAGGTGTGATAGAGTTGGGATAAGTGTAGTAGAGAAGGAAGGGGTTAGCTGTGATGGAATAGGATCAAGTGGCCAAGTTCTAAGGTGAGACTTAATTTTTAGTTACAGGGCCAAATGAGCCCATTGAAGATGGGGGCAAGATTGAGGGAAGAAACGTAAGAGCACATAATAAACTTGTAATGGAGGAAGTCTTCTGGAGTGCAAGATTTCCTCCATTGTCGTTCAGCTGTGCAAGTGCACATCTGTATATAGCGCATATTCATAGTGTGCCATGATTGTGGATGAAAAAGAGAAGGGCGGTATGTAGTTGTATCAGCAGCAGATCCAAGGGTTGAAGTTATTATCTTGTTGTACTGTGATGTAGCAATATCACAGCAGGTGAGTGGGGTGCAGGGCTTAGAAAATGCAAAAATTGTTTTGGATCAAGTGATTGGAGGTTTCTGTAGCTTTTGGTGGAGGGTATTGAAGGACAGTGAGTGGAAGGTGTGTTGCAGGAGGTGGTGGTCAGATAGAGAGAGTGGGGAAATGACACGATTTGAGATTGCAAAGTTTGAGATTGCACAAAGCTTGTTAAAGATAACGTCAAGAGAGTATCCATTACAGCAAGGTGGGGAATCTGTCCATTGAGAGATGCTAAGGAAAGAGGACAGTGAAATTAGTTTTGTGGCTGAAGGTGAAATGGGTGTGTCAGTGGCAATAGCCAAAAATTATTGTAGGTACATTATAGGAGGAAAAGTTGAGGGAGCTAGGCATCAAAATGATCTAGACATTGAAAGGGTGACTGAAAGGGATTATAGAGTACAACAATGTGGAGAGAATGGATGAAAAGAGGAGGACAGTATGTACTTCGAAGAGTGAGAATTGGTGGCGGTGAACTGGGGATATGCAGTGAGGCATGCAGCGAGGAGTGCAGCAGGAAGAAAGTAATATGCCAACACCACCACCTTCCTTGTCCCAAGCCTAGGTTTGTGTCTTAAGTGAAAGACACCATATGAGAGTGCCACAAAGGAGGCAGTATCTAATAAAGTGAATCAAGTTTCTGTGATAGCCAACTGATTGGGTTCCAGATGGCACATAAGAATGGCAAAGCAGATATTTGTGATAGGTGATGGATAGAATATAAGATTATGGTTGTTTCATGTGTTTGCTGCCCTGTTAGCTCTGTGTGATTCACAGCAGGTAATAATGACTGAGAGGTCTAGATTAGATTATGGGAATGGTACTTACAGAAGTGGAAACTCTTAATGATTGATTGTGTGTAAAGTGTGTTAAATATGTATTGCATGAATATGCGTAATAAGAAAAATAATACCATTACTAATATTGCCAACTAATAGCCTTATTCTATTAGCTACTTGCAAATGCCTTGAACTCATAAAATTGGCTTCAGGTGTTTATTTTTTATAAATGTTTATATGCATTCTATTGAATTAAGAATCCATTAGTGCCAATAAGTAATATTTGCTGAATATGTAGCAATATTAAGAGTGATTTTAAGTGTGTATAAATTTACGATTTGGACAATAAATAAGGAGTCACACATTTTCACTAACTAATTGAGTAAGTTCATCTTATTATAAATCTCAAGATTCAAGCCCTATGCATGTAACTGTTCAATGCATTTCTTATTCTACTTCATATCTGCGCTTTTTCTATTCCAGGAGTTCAAGATTCCCAGCATGAGAAGATTGTTTCAGTTTCATTCAATGGAAGTATTCACAGTCCCAGGTTTCCTCACACTTATCCAAGAAGTACTGTGATGGTGTGGAGACTAATAGCTCTAGAGGAACATATGCGGATACAACTAACCTTTGATGAAAAATTTGGACTTGAGGATCCAGAAGATGACATATGCAAGTAAGTTGTGTGTATGATTCAAGCAGGATTTAAATGACTGTCTTATCTAAGCTATTGCTGGTAAATCTTGTAAAAAATTTAAATACTTAGGGCAATATTGTATTAGCTGCTTGCAAATGCCTTGAACTCATATTTTTAACATTGCATGTTTTTTTAAATTGTTTTTATAAATGTTTATATGCATTTTATTGACTTAAGAATTCATTAGTGCCATAAGTAATATTTGCTCAATATGTAGCAATATTTAGAGTGATTTTAAGTGTGTTTAAATTTACGAAAGTAGCAATTGAATGAGGCCCTTAACGGGGCATACAAATCACATACAGCCTTATTAAATTGCGATTCAGTAAATTTAAAAAGGCTCTATTTAAGCACACAGCATATTTTTTTTACAGAAGTTTTTAGTTAGTGGAGACCTTGCTTTTGGATAGAAGTTCACTAACTAAAAACTTCTGTAAAAAAAATATGCTGTGTGCTTATATAGAGCCCTTTTAAATTTACCGAATCACAATTTAATAAGGCTGATAGTTTTCTAATTTACACTTAGAATTACAAGATTTGTAAAAATTACACAAGGTTCTTTGTGTAAAAACAAGTGCTGGAATGGTGTAAACAGGTATCTTATAATCCTTCAACAGGCCCCAGTTTTAACTGATAGTATATCATTGCACTGCACCAGGTGTGTTATGGCACTCTATGGGGAAATAATTATGCTCTCTAAACTGCAGCCGACACTTCCACAGTATAATGTGTATTTTTTAAATGTATCTGATATATTTGTAGTAATATAAAGAAAGAATTGTATATAGCAACAGATGCAAATTACTTTTGTAATTATGTATCCCCAACCAGTTATGTTATATTGAAAAGTAAGTTTTGCTAATTTATTATTCAAAAGTGGATTTTAGATCTAAGGATCGTTCAGAATTTTCAGCTACATAAAACATGTTTGGAAGAATATGCTAGTGTTCAGTTCATGAGAATATAGGATTTAAGAGGAAATTAATCTTTGCACCATTTTCAGATGAAGTCTACAAATGTGTTGCATAGACTCAATATATTCTGTCCGCTAATTTTAGCTTCCATAAATTGACTGTAACATGAATTACTGTTGCTCAATATCAATTCCCACAAATATCTGTGTCCAGTTATGTCATTTATCATGTCAAGTGATGTTTATTGAATCAAGCTTTGTAAGTACAAGCAATAGTTTCACATTACACAAAATGTATTTTTTTGTAATAAAAAAAAAAATGATATAAACCTTGGACTATATTACTGTATGTAAGTATTAGTATTACTAAAATGAGATAATGAATGTTATCGCTGAGAAAAGTGCTGACCCACATCTGTTATAGCATTGTTTTTTAATAAAACAAATCTGTAGAATATTGTGGTGATTGATTCAGTTGTTGTTCTCAAAAAGACTTCATATTTTGGCATTTCTGACATTCAATATGGTAAAACACCTTATTGTAAGTTCTTGAAGTAATGTGTATATATTTATTGTATTGCTGTAATAGTGTTAACTGAGAAAAAACATTTGCATTTTGAAAAGCTTTGTATCTCATCAAAATCTTGTCGTTCCATAGGCTACGACCAACTACTGTCAATTTGTGCTAAATGAAATGACACATACAATGTAAATTACAAAAATAATATATATAACATCCAGTGACTGTACCAATAAACTGCACTGATCCAATTTAAAACTTTGTCTTTGATACATAGCTAGTAATTAGCGTTGACTAAATTTGATAAAAACAAATGTAAATGCAAAGTTCAGATTGTGCATATTACAGAGACGGGGATTTCTGTGCCAATATTCCAGGATACCGATTAAGGCACTTGTCTGTGAAGTAGGTACCAAATTAACAACACTAGCAGCTGGGTAACCCATGGAATTCTGAATTTTGAGACTCTGTTAATGAGTAAAGAAATCCATTTTGTGTTTTTTACATGACTTCCTGAGAACTGGATCATGAGGGTGTGTTTTGGTATGTAAAAGTGGTGAGAGCAATGGGGGAGGAGAGAACATAGAGCAGATGCCTTTGTTAGATAAATGGATCAGAATAAAATTGACACCAAACGCTTCCCCCTCTAAGTCCCAGTGCATCACCACAGTTCTCGAGAAATGTAAATGTCCCTCTTCTACAGAACTTGCATCAATGTATCATAGATGCCTTCATGGTCAAGCAGAGGCTTAAAACATTATTTTATTTCTAGCTTAACAATTGTTGTCCTAGCTTAGTTGTATTCTTAATCAGACTTAAAGTTTTCAAATATATATATATTCTAACTGTAGTAAAATACAATACTTAACAGTAAATTGAAGAGAAAATGCCCAATGAATGCTAAATAATGTAAAGATTGATTTTATTAAATCAAACAATGCCAAAGATATTCAGAATATTATTATAACAATACAGTTAGCATAATGACTAAATGAAAAATTCTTATTATATTACTAAATGAGAGATTCTTATTATACAAGAATAAAAATGTTAAAAATGTTATTAATCTTATAATTATTATTATTTTTGTATAAAGGGATAATATAGGCCTCCATTCTAATCACCTATATCACAGATTATAACATGTTTAAGAGCAAAGCAAAACTACCTAGCTTGTCGCATATATTTAATTTAAATAAAAAAATAAAAAAATAATCAATATATACATATATAAATAAAATGGTTCCATGGCGCAGTTGTGGGATGAGTGCCGTAATATTGCGAGTGAAAACATTAGCATGAACATGTAACATAGACTAACAAATCTCCTGCAGCCGATTTTACTGTATAACGTAAATTACACTGCCCAATTAGCATGGCGGCCATAGTCTGTAACACTAAATACAGTGGCAAAAGTGAATACAAAGTACAGACAAGATGAAATAATAAATGCTGGTAGAAAGGGAGTTTAGGATACTACTCCAGTGATTATAATCCAAGCAGGTGTAAGGGGATTGCCTAATAGTGGTCTGTCAAGATACATGGAAAGTAGGTAATTACTGTGTCTTACAGGAGAGTTGTTTAATTGACTTTAGGGAGCATAATTGTAAGTATTTTCAGTGTTGGATACTTTGCAAAGTGGCTGCAAATCTTACAGAAAACCTCTAGGAAATTTCATCATACCTTAATCTATAAACATACATGCAGAGGTGTGGCCCTGTGCTATTGTGGTTGCTGTTATTTATAATTAGGGGAAGTGGCCTTTATTGCCTTTCATTGATGACTTTTCTGGCATGTATGCATAATAGTCCTGCTATTTAAGCCTGTCTAGACATGTGGAAGAACAGGAAATAACCCTGGATATTGTAGAGAAATACACTGTCATAATCTCACTGGAAATAACTAATGCATGCTTTAATTTATCTCCCTAAGTAATTTTGCGTGGTACTGAACTGGAAATCAAATTCAATGTAGTAATTTACCCACATTTTTATACAGTGGAAGCGCTATATTCTCCTGCCCCTATATTTATCAAAAAATGCTTTGATATTTATTCAAAAATCCAATACTCATCATATATAATGTATAATGTGATTCCATATTCATCAAATTCAGTATTCGTCCATCCCCCAGGAACATATATATATCTATATATCTATATATATATATATATCTATATATATATATACATATATATAAATATATATATATATATATATATATATATATATATATTTAAATTACATAATTATTTTTTGAAAATAAATAAAATATTCACACATGTACCTCATATTAACAAATGTTGTATTATATAACAGAAAAGACATCATTCTTTTTTTAAGCATTAAGGAAGAAAGTGTCATTATGGGGATCTGAACCCAGGACCTTCAGCACTACAGACAGAAATATTAGCTACTATGACATCTGCTCTGTTGTTACTCAAGCTGCTAGTTACAAGTAGTTACAAGTAGTCACAAATCACTTAGCCACTACCTGATTCAAAGCCTCTACACCTGATTCTAATTAATTTTCATCATGTACCGCACTGTATAGAACTCATTACTCATTCATGCATAGACAACACACTAAAATAGCATGACTTCTATTGATCATAATGCCATGAATTCAGCATTAATTTTACAAATTAAACACTTTTTCCACATGCTTTTTCACCATCTATCTAATCGAGCGGAGCACATATGGGAACTTTTGTGATCCTTCTTTGCTGCATCTGAAAAGCGATATTGATTAATAGTTGACATTGTGTTTTTTTTTTCTTTCACATTATGTTCTCAGAGCACAATACACTTATACAAATGTCTGTCTGCTCTGAGGGGCTTGTCACTGTTCGCAAACGACCGGTACTATAAATATACTAGGGACTTGCCCATCAAAAATGACAGCAATAAAATTTGAAGGCTGGCAATGCTGTTTGCCACACAATACAAGGCTCCCACCCTGTAAGTTGGAAGCCTTGCGATGAGCGCAATTGCAAGCCTCTCCCATTGTCTACTTTACAGGCCTCGTAATGAGAGCCTCATTGCAGGACTCGGCCAACCCGCTACTTTCATGCCTTGCAATGAGCACCACAGGTGCTCATTGCGAGCCTCCCCCCCCCTCTACTTTACAGGCCTCGCAATGAGCGCTCATTGCAGACATCGTCCAACCTGCCACTTTCGAGCCTTGCGCTGAGTGTCTTCGATGCTCATTGCGAGTCTCTCCCACCATCTACGTTATGGGCTTCGACTCTCATTGCAGGCCTCGGCCAACCCGCCACTTTCATGCCGTGAATGATTACCTTCGGCTCTCACTGCAAGCCTCTCCCCCCCTCTACTTTGCGGGCCTCGCAATGAACGTGCCTCACGCCGAGCGCCTTCGGCTCTAATTGCGAGCCTCTCCCCCCCTCTACTTTGTGGGCCTCGAAGTGAACGCGCAGAGCGCCTTTGGCGCTTATTGCGAGCTTCTCCCCACTCTCTGACCCCTGTGTCTTTTACCCTCCCCCTTCCATGTGTCCCACTCTCCCTGCCCTGTGTTTTTTTCCATTATTTCCCTCCCATGTCTCTTTTGCCCCCCGTCACCCCTGTGTTTCTTTCCACCCTCTCCCCCCTCTCCCTCCCCTGTGTCTTTTTCCTCTCTCTCCCTGCTTAAGTCTTGCGTGCCTCACAATGAGTGCCGATAGTTCTTTTTTTCAAAATCTTGTGGGACTTGCGATGATCGGCTAAGTGTTACGGGCTTTGGCCTCGTTTTGAGACTTTTTCTTTGCTTAGTCTATTTTCTATCTCCGAAAAATGACAATTAAGGCTCAAATTAGCTTGCAACCTCACTCACAGATTCCCTGCCTCTCCCCCTGTCCTGTGTGTGAGTATGTAAGTTAATTTTTAAATTAATTGGCGTCTTTTGGCAGTCTTCCGACGGCTTCCGAGTTACGAGCTTGAAATTAAATGCCGGTCGTTAATGCCGTATTTTTTTCAAAGTCTTGCGTGCCTCACAATTAGCGCCAAAGCCCTACGGCCTTTGCCGCTGATCGCGAGCATCGCCATGAGCACCTTTGGCGCTCATGTCAAGCCTGTTTTGCGGGCCTCAGGCTCATAGCGGGCCTGGCTAAGAGCGCCTTTGGCGCTTATTGCAAGGCTTTTTCAAAATCTTGCAGTCCTCGCAATGAGCGCCTAGAGTGCTCATCACGAGGCCCGCAATGAGTGCCTTTGGCATGTGCAAGCCTGTATCTTTTAACATGTCATGACCAATAATTCGTAATTAGCACAAGTATATATGTGATGAGTCATACTTATCTGCCAATTAGACCTACATACTACAATATGCCATGTGCAGTTCCCGTTAATTTCAGTTTCATGTAATATTTTCTTTTCAAGCAGACATACTTTTATAATTTTTCAAACATGCTCTTTGAAATGCATTGCAAAATGTGTGTCATGCTGCTTTAATTCATTCCCTGTTGGGGTGTTCTGGCTACTGGAGCTGAGAAACATTGTTGTAAGGAGATTAAATTAGAATCGTTGATAAATTATAGCAATAGACATTATAGAGGCTATTCAGAAAACTACTGTAATTTTATTGGAAAGCAACTGCACAGAGGAATGTCTATAAACTCCTAATAACTTATGTTTCCCATGAAAAGGAGCAGAGGAATTGAGAGGGTTGTGAAAGGGAGATTTACATGTGTACAAAAGCAGGATAAAATTGCAAAAGAAAACAAATACATGTTATCAGGATAGATTAATGAAGAAAGGAAAGAAAAATAAGAATAATACTAGTTGCAAAGTAGAAGCGCATAAATCACATTTATTCCTATGTAAAATAAAACAAACATGACAATTCCCCTGATACTTTATGTGATTTAGCATCTAAAGGGGCCACTGTAAAGGGCTCAGAAAGTTTAAAGTGTAACCATCAGCATAAACAACTTTTCAGCTTATTGTCATAAAATAGCTGCCTTCCCCCACCCTCGTTTAGATAGGAAATCCTCACAAGTTTTACACATTGCCTTGCCTGTACTATTTTTATTGCATGTTTTCTCACAAAAGATCAACTTTGTATTTGATTATTATTGTGATTATAAAAGTTGTTTATACTGATCTTTCCTATTTAAAATACCTTTATGAAAAGCAAAATATTACCAGAACTAGACAAACTCGCTAGTCTAATTGTAATGTCTATTCAGTGGTTGGAAGTGAACATGATACAAACTAGATTTCTATGTTTAGCAATGTTATAAAAATAAAGCAGCATGTGCGAGCCAGAAATAACTCAATCCATGATGCATTCAGTCTGCACCGAGAAGAATATGTGCTGAAAACTGTTAGAGAAAAACCTTGTACCTTTTTTGGCTTGACTTGTATGCTGAAAATGGGGACATTAAGGCAGCACTTCCTTGCTTAGCTTATATTTACAAAACTAAACTTTATTATAAGACTAGCGACTTGCCCGGCAAAAAATTACGTAAATAAGACTGTAAGGCAGGTAATGGTGTTTGGTTGCGTCATTAATTTTGTTGGTGTCCGAGATCCTTGGGCGCTCATTGCGTGTTTCGTGCTGAGCGCCCTCGCACTGAGGCTGTTGGTTGTTTGTGTGCTATGAGCAGCGTTGGCGGTGGTTTGTGTATGCTAATGAAATAATTAATAAATGAATAAATGATTATACTTCACCTATTTTGAAGTAATATATGCAGGAAGCATTGTGTTGAAGAGCTGACAATCTGTATTCATGGTGTTGAACAATACAATGTGTGTTTTCACTGTTCTGAAGCTGCTGTGTAAGTGTGAGCAATGTGTGCAGTGTGTAGTGTAAATAGGCTGCGTTAGCGAGGAAAAACCATTAGGGTAGCTGTGTACTTCCGCATTGTGTAACTTAGTGTTGTAAAATGGTGCCTAATGTGTGTGGTACGCAGCTGTGGCTGATTTTGCGTCCTTGTTCTTGGACCTCGTCCGTCTTTTTGGGAATGTCTGTATGAGTTTCGTGGTGTTTTGCGTGTTTAGGGTCCTGTAGCCTCGTTTTCATTTTTTTTGGTGCCCATTTTTTCTCTCACTTAGGGTTTTTTCGGGTGTCTAAACGCTTGAATTTCTACTTAAATTGAGGTGTAACTTCGCTTTCAGAGGTCCTGAGTGCCCCACTTGCTGTGGGTAAGCTGTTTATGTGTTTGTTGTGTGTATTTACTGTGTTTTTAATGTTTTCATGTGCGCGGGTTTTGGGCGCTAAGGTCGTATTTTTACGAGGTCTTAATGTTTTTTTTTCTAAGTCTCCCGGCTCGTATTTGTGGATGCTAAGGGCCTCATTCTATTAGCGGCCGCAGCCATTGCGGGGCCGCAAGGACCGGCCGCAAGCTATTCTGCTATTCTATTCCCCTCCGGCTGGGGCTTCCGGCAGGCTTGCGGCCGGTGCCTTGCTATCTCTTGCGGCCGCTCGCGCCGGAGGAAAGCCTTTGATCTAAAACGGCCGCAAGAGTTTTGCAATTCAATTGCTCCGGGAAACCTCTCTGCAAGGCTAAAATCGAGCCGCAGCTTACTTGCAGGAAAGAGGTCCCGCTAGCACCAATTAAGCACATAAAATAGCTCAAATAAAGCCATCCTGCACTTTGAGAAGACTATAAAGGGATTTTAGGTGTTAGAAAAAATAGCACATAATTATCCTGTACTCAAATCCGTAAAATATTTTATTTTTAATATCCGTAAAATATCCATGTAAAAAGTCCAGAGTGCTTGGAGCACCTCAGACACACCCACGCCGCAGCCGGAAAATAAACAGTTAATTTGAACTCGGGTTTGGGCAGATGTGCAAGCTTGAGAGTGGGTTCCTTTTAATCCTCATGTCCCCCAAAATGATCCCTAGCATTTACAGAGCTGTACAGTGCAGGCTTGAATTTATTTTTGCGTTTTTATATTTCACAGCTTACGGCCGGTTCCAAGATATGCGGCCGGCCGTAAAAGGAGATCCTTGCGGGGCCGTATAATAGAATCGCGAGTTAACTGAACCCCCGCAAGGAATCGCAGCCTTACGGCCGATTTACGGCCGATAATAGAATGAGGCCCTTAGTCCGCAAATTTTGCGGTCGTGGTTGGAGCCTCCACCTCCGCAGTTGCTGGCAAGGAGCTTTGCGAGGGCCGCAGCGAGCCTGCAGTGTTAGCAACGATCCGCCTGCTCACAACTATATATGCGATTATTGTATGAATGAGTTCTACAATACGAAAAAACCTGTATTTGCACCCAAAGATTTGGAACTGAAAATTACACACGCTAGATTTTAAGCTCAAAGACAGGGCCCTCTATTTGTCTGCAATGTGTTAATATTGTTTTCGCCTTGTACTTAACCCCTGTACAGCACCACAGAATATGCTAGTGCATTATATATAAAGGAAATAATAATAATGTCCCCATATTCCCTTTTAAATATCGCGTCACCCTAGTCTAGAGGAGCAATGTATTTTTGCATATTGGACCATAACATTGAGCAGTTCCATGATGCATATTATTTTAAGGTTGTAAGAATGAGGTCTTATAGTTGTTGCAAAAATAGTAGTGAGCATGAAAAGTTCTAGCTTTCCATTCTGAAAAAACAACAACTTTTTACTGTATAAAACCTGTTTTATTTCACTTTTAAGTTTTATTAGAAGATAATCCGTGTCATACTTTACAAACAAATTACGTGACTGTAACAGGATTTATATTAGAATCAGCAGTAATAAATTGTATAAAATATAAATATTTCAATGTTTTTTGTGATTACAAAATGGAGGGAGAAAAAAGATCCTATTATAGGGCACACCTGCTAATCCTAATCTTAGAAAGAAGAGAATAAACTAAATGATAAAACATAGCATTTAATGGTATTCAAAATCCTTATTAAAATATATGCACATAGGTAGCAGAGAGGTAGTAGTGCTCTGAATGGCAGAGTAGGTATCTTTTACAATAAGAAGTTCTGTCCTAAATGGACAGGCTATATACAATATAAAGTGCCAATGTTTGTCACAAATAAAGTGACTTTGTATCTATTATTGTACCTATTATTTATCCTAAGGAGCACCCTGCTCATACAAGTCCATTTGGTTCTTTAGTAGTATACCTGAGCCACCACAACCCACTTTTTTGTTTTTTGTGATTAAACCAATAAAAATCAAAGTTTGTAGTAAAAAGGATTTTTTCTCTTCTATTTTTTTTTCTATAAAGTATTCTAAATAATATTGTCTTCACTAACTTCAACCAAATTGAATAATAGAATAGTATAAAACATAAAAAGATAAATAAAAAGAGTAACAAATAAGTAAAAAGAAGAATTATTTCCACTTTTTCAGTCATATCCTTTCCCTCTCTCCTCCAATACCCACCACTAAGAAATACATTTGTAAATCAAACCTCTCGTCGTCCAAGGGACCACAACAAGCGCCAGGACTACAACGCTTCCTCCTCTGCTCATAAGGGCTATTTCAATGAAATGGAAAGTATTCCCAACTCCCCTTTCCACCTCCCCTTCTCTCTGAGCTTTTATGAATTTTCTTTTACCCTATAGGAGGTTTGTGATATAAGTAGTATCTAGCCATAGTACCCACACTTTAAAGAAGGTTGCCATTGAGTCATCAATAATATGTGTAAGTATGTCATTTATTAGTGTGTAATTTAGTTTATTTTTGACAGCTGTGGTATTTCATATTTTAGATTTCCACTATATTGCTGTCATATATCATAATGCATTGAGAAAGTTTAAAACAGGAGTTAGAAAGTCCTGGAACTGGTGAGCCTAAAAGGCATATTTCTATGTCTAAGGTTGGGTTCAAGTCTAGAATTTCCTTAGCTAACCTCATCACTGTTTTCCAGTTTGTGTACCAGGGAAGAACATTGACAAAAGTCTCTAATATGCTGTAGTTAAGTTTTTGGAGAGGGAGTTCCAAGACTCAAGCCAAGTCTCCTGGTACAAGGTCTGGATTTAAAACGTACTTTTTGAAATGAGTAATACCACATGTGATATTGTACTTTCTGATTCACAGTTTAACATAGACCTTCATCTGTGATTCTGCTGGTGTTCCATATATATTTATTACTTGAAAAATAGATATATCTCATATTCTGTTTGCTATAACATTGTGGTATATAGATGACATAATTGATTCTAGATTAAAAATAGTTTATAGAAACATATTTATCACATCGCTGTATGATTCTGGAATCCTTTTGCAGCATTAAGCACAAAAACATATACTTCTCACCAGAAGCAGTCATCTTAGTTTTTTTAAAACCTTAAAAAGAAAACAGTGAAAATGATCTGCAAAAACCCTTTAACTCCATGATGCAGAGAAGTTTTATACTGTAAATTTGTTTTGATGGCAACCCAACAGGACACCATAATGTTGCAATAACCATGTTGCTTTTGATTTCCCAGCTTCCATATCCTGCTGACCAACTTAATGAGCCTATAGCACTCTGGATACTGATACACACAACATTGCAAAATATTAATATGAAATGCTGCTTTATTTTTTTTTAATAGTAATAATTTTTAGAATTCTTATAATCCTACAAAGATTAGGATTTATATTGTAGTTATTTGGCTACCAAATTCTTGTTTCTAAATTAGTCAATGATCTGCGATATTTTGTGATAGTCCACCACCTTTTGAAACCACCTTCTCTTACAAACTGTTGTGTATAAATAAAAAAAATAAAAAAAACAGACACATCTTGTTCACACTTCAGTATTCCACACACCAAGGACCACATTCAATTTGAAGTCCGTAGCTCGATCGCAGACAGCCGAATGTCTGCGAGTGAGTTGCGGGCTCCTGTTGGTCTCCAATTACGATGCTATTCAATTGCTGAAGGGCGTGAGTTACGGGCCCCAAGCCAAAACCATAAACCATGCACTGGTTCGGAGCAGTTCTGGGCGGGAACATGATCAATTCAGCAAGCCCGTAACCGCCTATTTCGAATCGGCCAATAGAAAATGAGACATTATTATGGCAGTAAAACATGGAGGTTACATGCCAATCAACTAGGTTTGGGTGTCCGATAGGCGATCAGACATGCAAACCCGCAAAATAAAGAAGTATGGAAATGAATGCCAATACTAGTCCATATGGGTGGTCTGATATGTATTAACTCATTGATAACCGATATCAATTGAATCCCGAAATGACACATTAAAATTAATGTTATTTCCTGCCTATTTGCGGGCTTGAGTCTGTTGTGCAATTAATTCTAATGTCTATAATCGCTTTCCCCATTATTTACAGTGCTGTAGTGATTTTTTATTTGCATTTACAGTGCTATGAATAGGTGTTTAACCCTCTTGCGGGTCCTCTCTAGCACTCATAGGATTTTCTCCTTCATTCGCTGTTTACGGGTGTGAAAACATTTGCGGGCTTGGGGAAATTGAGCAATTGAATAGCGATTTCCGATTTTAGCCTTGCGAAAGTGACAGATCAAACGCTTCTGGAGGCTTTAAGTTACGAGGTTGATCTGCACCATTTTTTCAAGGCGCAGATAAAACTAGTAAACTCGTAGATTGATAATTTTTTGGCTTCCGTATTAAACTCTTCCAGGAGCCTGAGGTACTGACTTATGTGGAGCCCGCAAAAAGATGCTAATTGGACAGCAAAATAGCTTGCAAGCTCACTTACGGGCTTCCGGATCTTAAATTCACTCAATTGAATGTGTCTCCAAGTCTCGTCAATTTCATATGGCTTTATGTTGAAAACAATAATGAGAGTTCCATGAAGTATTAATAAAGTATTGACAATATTCACCCACCAGAAAGAGATGGCAGTCTATGATTGGTGGGTAGATCAGAATGGCTACTTGCCAGGTAAGATTGCAAACTAAAATGAAAGTTAATTGTAAGAAAATGCATTCAACTGATTAAATACTCATTACCTATAGTTTTAAATTATACCATATTTTGAACCTCTATTGTGTACCTTTAACCTCTACGTTGAGTTTTCAGCACTAGACTTTCAGATCTACAATTTTATTTCACTAAAGTTTTATATACGATATTTCATTTGGATGTGTCTATCTCATATGGAGATATCTACTTCTTAAGAAATCTCATTACACTGATGTGGTATCTTGTAAATTGAGCTGGTTTGACTGGATAGCTCTATCGTCATAGCCAGCTGATTCACTTGGTATAAGCGCTTTTATATTCTATTCATTGCTTGGGTTTAATATTGCTGCTGGCAACATCATTATCTATGAACCAAATAAAAAAATAGTTTATTATTGCTAATGGTGGGGAATAGTGTTTTTATGGCATATAATCATCACAAAATATTGAAAGCAGACATTGTGCTAATTTATGACATTCTAGTACTAGCCAAATAACAGATATAATGCATGAAATAAAATGTAAAATGTGTTTTGAGAAACTTAGTAGGGTTTACATGTTTTAGTTTTTAACCTTTAAGTTACCCTTTTTTGTTATTCACTAAGCTATACATTCCCAAAATGTAGTCTACAGGCCATCAATCAATTGTCCATGAGCTGTATTTAGGTGGTTCACAAAAACAACTTTAATTAAAAAAAATATTAAGCACATTATAAAAAATGAATACAATCAAGTATACTATATTCTTCCATTTCTAACTACATGTGTTATACTTCTGTAAAACAGTATATTAAAATATTATTCATTAAAACTGTAAAACAACTGCAAAAGTTATATTTCTGTACAAATAATTTACCCTTTCTGCCAAAATACCTCTATAATTGAAGCTAAATGATTACAAATCATAAGGAGTAAACGTTTATTTTCTGATTCCAGTTTTTTTTCCAAATTAAGCTAAATTAAATAGATCTTTCAAAATGGTAAGCTTTGCTATCCATTTCTTACAAAATTCTTATAATTGTTTCTTTTCAGTGTACTAAAGTGGATAGAATTACAATAGACTCTCAGTTAACCAGAACTCAAGCAACCAGAACTCTCAAGCAACCAGAAAAAAATTGAATACTGAAAAATTACAATTTACGGGGCTCACAAGATGCCAGGGGTCAGGTTATCATGCCACAAAATGCTTACAGGCATCTAGATTTCATCCACTGCAATTCAATGTTACCTGGAAGCAGACAGGCATGAGTGACTGAGCCAGTGCAGTGTTATTGTTACATTCCCCGGGTTCAGCACCGCAGCCTCCAGCCCAACGTACCTGTGTGTAAGTGAGGAGTGAAAGCTGCTGCTGCAGGAACAGCACTCACTGACAAATATACTTAGTGGAGTATCCTATGTGCAGCTAATCTAGACCTCTTTTAATAATAACTCTCAAGCAACGAGAAACTACATTTATCCGGCATCTACCAATCCGCATTGGTGCTGAATAACTGAAAGTCTACTGTATATAGGCTTTTTAATGTTTAATTTAAAGGGAGAAAACGTTACATACATTGGCTGAACAGTAAGTGCAGATAAGATCTATATTGACTTCTGTTAAAAATGTCATTTTCAAACAGCCCCTTGTTTGAATTTGTTGGTATGCAGTGGCTTAGTAAAGTTCCACTCATGTTACAGACAGACATGTAGTCTAAGATGTATTCACCCATGACAAAATCACCTAAATATAGGCTTTTCTCTAAAATTATTCTATGTTCCCTTATTACATACCAGCTACTGTTCGTGTGTTACATTGTTCATAGGCATGTTAAATTTTGCCAATTTTTATTTGTTTTTTAAGAGCTATTGGATAAAAGACGGGTTTGGGGTATTCCAAACACTGTAAATATTTTTTTTTTTCTGTTTTAAAACCGTGTTTCTCAACATGTGGTCTCCAAGGCAAAGAATGAGAAATGGAGTGAGATGGATGATGAGGAGCAATAGTTCTTTAAACGTGTCACTGGCATTAGCCCCAGATTAGTAGATTATTGGGGAACTGGGTTTAAAGATAGCTTCTTTTAAATTAGAGCAAAAACAAAAGGACCCGCAACATTCTGCCCAAACCAACTCTCTGCACTAAAATAAAACTTTGCAGTTTACATTATTTAAAATGTAATTTATAGTATGCTGTTGTGAGGAAATGTGCAAAATGTTTTTTTTACACAGGTTAAAATATATAATTACAACCTTTATAACTATTGTATTCAGTTTTGTTTAATGGTGGCAAAATAATTTTTGTCAAAAATCTGTGAGAAAGTGTTGTTTCAGACATGATCTGTATTCACTTATGTTAAATATACAATTTTCAACTAACCCCTTAACAATAGAACTCAATGGCAGAGCAAGGCCCAATAGGATAACCCTCCCACGCAAGCTACATAGAGACAAGCAGTACAAGATCTTGATTCTGTAATTATTATACTACTACACCCTTCACAAGTAAAGTACAGTGGTCCTTTAAATCTTGCTTGTGACCCCACATTATCTGTTTTCCTATGTCAAACCTTCCTCCAGTATAAATCTCAGTCTAATGTTGAATGGAAATATTATTTAAAACAAATGTGAAGGTCCTGTCATGGTTTTAAACTGCCTTATCAAAATGCAATTAGTAATGCTTAATGATAAATGCCCCATTGGATTAGTTAAAGTAATTAGACTTTCACAGGGATTGTGTGATACTGTGGCAACAGATATGCTATTTGAGACAAGTTTTATACTCTGGGTAATGACAAAATCCTTCTTAGATGCAGAAAAACTCATTATTACTAAAGATTTTGCTAATAGAAATGTATTTTTAAAAAAGTGCATGTTGACTTGTACTGTATCTTTGCTGTACTCTACAGCATATTGTAGAGCTGTGATGGACCAACTTTGATTTGAAGGGCCACACACAGGCCCTGAGATCATAATAGATCAGATAGTCATTGGTGGCTATGTGAAATAATGATTTAATTCAATGTTGAAGAGAGCGAGAGTGAGATTAAACGAAGAAAGAGGAATAACAATGAGGAGAAGAGTTATGTGGACCAAAGACAATAATATGACAATGTTGTGGTAGAAAAAACAAAGGCAGAATGATTTATTACAACAAAGATTTATTATTGGGGCCACATGGAAAGCTTTTGAGGGCCACATGCGGTCCCAGCAACATCTATTGGCCAAAACTGCTGTTGTGTATTGCAGGATTATGTGAGAAAAGTGCTTGTAAACTGCAAGGAATTGGCTTTACATGTTGGTAGGCATCTTTCTGAAAAAAAAAAAAAATCCTTCACCTCTCTGATTAGACATTTTCAGTGTGACGTCGCATGACCCAGCGGAGCCTGTGAGGCCTGTCAGCCAATCAGCTGCGTCGGGGGCGTGTCGGTCGTCTGCGTTTCGCGTCGTTTCACAGCAGCGCGGTCTCCCGACTGAAATCCCACCCTGTTAACTTGGTATGTAAAAATTTAAGATGTAATTATTATATTTAAAAAAAAAAAAAAAGATGATGTTTGTTGTATTTAAGGAATTTTGGAGAAGTGGCAAAAATTTTTGTATTTAGATAATTTAGGGCTTTGCGGGAGGTGAGTTGCCCGGCCCACTGGCCTAAGTGGGTGTTGCCCCTACCTCACAGGGCGTGCTTAAGATAAGCATTGGGGCTTTGGGCAGGGCTCAAAGCGTGAGCTCCTCCCCCGGTAAAAGGTTAAAAATAGTTCATGTAAATAAAGTTGTGTTGTTGTTTACAATTGTTATAATAAAGCTGTGGCCCGTTGTTCTCCCAATTTCAGTCGTCGTGTCTTTTATTTATCACCCTAGCCTAAATGGATCATGCATGGGTCACGTACTTCCTTTGCTTCCCTCAATTTATTTATTGTAACCATACTCAAATGACAAAGTAGATTTAAAAACAAAAAGCAGACATTACTTTATATACTGTGTGAGATTTCCCAGGTAATATCATTTGTCACTTTTTGGTTGTTAGAATGGTAGTAATGTATACTAAACCTAATTTATGACTTGTAGAATAGTTTTACATTACACGTGTGATTGCTGCTATTGATATGAGCAGGATTACATGGAGACGCTTTGAAACTGAGAACGGCTCTGTGGAGGAATGAAGAAATTAATGCTACAACTCAGCTTCTTTGTCATGGGACATTAAGGGGAATGGTTATGCACCACTTTGTGCAAATTACACCACTTTATTTTATGTACACATTAACACAGAACTGGAGCTATATTTGCAGCTTGCTATATAGATTCTCAAGAGCCTATGTAGGCCTAGAGTATTCAATATTTTTGCAAATAATTGCACCTCCTACCCACTAAAAACATTTTAGCCAAATTATTATAATATACCTCTGTAAAATACATGGTGCCTGTCTTGGAAGCATGGGTGTAGGGGAATGGGTGCAGATGTGTATATATGCAATTTGTACAAATCATAGGACACCTATTTTTGGAATCTGGGAAATTCACTCATGTAGTGACATTATACTAAAAACATTTAGGAGCCACAAATAACACTTTACAAGCTTTGTGGCTGGACTTGTCTTAATAGAGATAGAGTATGAAAAACTAGCAAAGCCTTTGTTTATAAAGTTAATAATGCCAGAGAGAGTCAGTATTGTGTCTATTGTGGTGTTATACAAACAAGCAGCTCCTGAATACATACTAATTAGCTGCTTTGAAGTGCGAATGAGGATTGCAGTTTTCTCGTCTGTCTCTGCAGTGGCAAAAACAATGCCCTCCTTAAGGTTATCGTGAAGTTAGATTCACTCCCCTATCTTTATGGAGCACACTGAGCCTAATGAGTCACATATTAGCATTAAACCACACAACCAATGCTGAATTTCTTAGGAATTAGTGTAGCGATAAATGACTAGTACAATGAATAGATAATTTTAAATGCTCTTTAAGATGAACCCAATGTGTTGTTGGGTTGACAATGTCCATTGAAGAGACATATAATTCAGCAGTAATATTTATAAGTGGTTTATAGAACTTAGTTATTCCTTCAATGTCTGTTCTCTCTGCACAGAGGATTCTGCATGTCTCAAGGACCAGCAATTAGAAGCGCACACCAAAAGGCAATAACACTGTCATTGCTGCAACCACAAAGTTGTCAGCTCTTTGGGCTCTTTAGACATTGTAATCTCATAGAGGAAAAATGTGAATTAATTATTGCAGTAAATACAAATATGAGCATTTAGATGGAGTTTAAAATTCATGGACCATTTAGGACTGGAATGTGCCTATCAGCTCAATGTATCTTACAGCACAGGGACACTTCTTTAGAGTCAGGTTCAATTCAACAGTGTGAGTGCCATAAAAACTATCACCACAGTATTTTTAGACAACTATAAATGGTGGAAATAGCATGACACATTTTCTGTTCACTGATGGTGATAGTGCAGAGGAGTTTTAATAACTTCAGTGGCTCTTTAAATATAGATTTTCAGACCATAAAACCATGGCATTTTTCTGGCCATGTCAATGATGTCCAGTTCTAAAGCAGTACAATTTCTTTCTTTTTTTTTTTAAATGGTTTTTATTGTGAGAAAAGGAAAATACGCCACAATCAAGCACTCATCAAAAAGATAATACAATTCAGATAGATATATTGCGGCATGTAACAAAGTATTTTCTTTAACTTTTCCCAATTTTTTTTTATTTTTTATAATGATATGCTTTTTCTTGTGGTGTTTCCAGAATAATCTATAACAATTTTGTGAAAATAAAAATGAAATAGTGTAAAAGAAGAAGGGAAAGGGAAGGGGTGGGGTAACAAGAAAATAGATTCCCACACTTCCTGTCCATCAACTCTGAGTCCAGACATCCCAACATGAAGCCCATCTACTGTAGCTCACGTCTATCTCAGCAGTTTATACACTCATCAAGTAAATGTAATTGATTTTTCTCAAGACTTCCTCATTCATTGGGGTGGTTAATTGCCAGTGTTTTGCAAGTCTAAAGCAGTACGATTTTTATGCATGGAGGTGGTCAATGACTTCTTGCACTGTGCTATAGCATACTGAGTGTCTATGACCAAAGTGTGGATTTACAGTTACATTTCTGTCTCTTTTAGTGTCCTTAGATTTTCTGACACACAATATTATGTATATATAAAAACACAAACAGCAAGGGGATGTGGATGAATAACTGGGTATAGGGAGTAGCTAACAGGTAAAATCAAAGCCGAATTTCCATCATGTACATTTCTCTAAATTTTATCAAATTTATGAAGTAATTATTGATGGACGTTTCCTATCTCTGTTCAATTTTTACTCTCAGACTAGATCAGTAATTGTAAACCTCCTTAAAATACCAGATAATAAATGATCTAGTGTTTATGCTACAGAGAGCCTCAATGCTGGGACTATTCGTTTATCTGTTTGGATATATACAAATGGATATTTTCTGAATGTTTTTTATTTTACATTTTCAATTTACCTATGAGACCAATGAGAATGATAACACTTCTACTTGGGCTTTTTCCTAACATTTCTTATATCAAATATGGAAGTACTCCTGACAAACTATAAAATTGCATGCCATATGATTTTCCATTGGTGCAGAATGCCATTTTTTTTTAAAACCGTCTAAACAGTTTGCAATTCCACAATATAAAAATGAGCACAAGTAAAAATGTGCTTTTCTCAATTTAAGCTGCAATGCTAAGCCATAATATTAAAATAGTTTTTTTATAGATGACAAGGGCACACATAATATCCAGTGACTTGAACAGTTCGGAAGCACCTGTAACATAATACAGAGCATTAAGTTTCAGCCTCTTCTGAAACCAAACCTTTACATTGCGTTTATTGTATGTCTCAGACATATATTATGTGTTTTTGTTCTAACTGATTATGCCACTTTGAGTTCTTTGTGTGGCTAATCTACTGAAATCAATACTTTGACTTCCTGGGACGTTAAAACACTTTGTGCAGTCTAAGTGTCTCTATACTTGACCTCAAAAACTCAGTTTCGATTATACAATAAATCTTGCTAGGAGACTTAAAAAAATAAATAAAAAATAAGGAGTTTTGGAATTTGAAACAAAATATTAAAACATGCCTGGCAACTGAATGTTACAATGCTATGCAAAACATCTCATTAATTTGGCGTATAACCACCATCCTATGCACAGGGTACTGAATGTTTGTAAGTATAATGCAGGCAGCTTGCTGTCAGATTGGAAAGGATCCTTCCCCTATTTAATCAGCTGAAATAGCAGACATACCATCTGTTCTGCTTCAAGACAGACAGTTGTGTTTCTTCACCTGCCACCCAGTCGTCTTCTAGGGTCTATTTTCTTGGCATGTTTTGCAGTCATTTTAGACAAACATTCAACACCTTTCTCAGTAAATTACATGGATATAAGCGTGCCATGCCACAAAATAGCTAGGGTTTGTTTCCAAGATGTTTGTGTACAATTAGAGCATCACATCCTTCCTCAAGACAATTTACTGCAAGATACTTCAGTGCCACTTATTGAAGTGGAAAATTACCAGGTGCTCAGAATTTGGTACATATGTACTATGGAAATGATGCTTTAGTTAGTAACACTGAGCCCTAGATGTTTGTTTACATGTAACTGTCACTTATAAATGCATGGTACTCTATTCATATTCTGTTGATTCATGTGTAATTCTAGTACTCTTGAAACCGTTGTAAACAAGTAAAAATGATTAGAATTGACTTTACTGAAACAATAATAATCTAGTGTAAATCTTTTGTTTTGGCATGGGCAGAGCTACCACTGTACCGGCAGTGTAATGCACCAGGACCCTCTGGGGTTGGGGGTCTACACTACAGTTATTAAAAAAATACTTGGGTTTTCAGGAGGCCATTTATATTTATGTGCACCTCAGCATATTAAAAAAAATGTAGATGAAAGCAAAATAGAGCTAATAAAAAGAATATTTTGGCCCAAACATTCCATTATGATAGATCTCAAATGTTGAATAATGTCATACTATTTACAATCTCTATATTGAAAGCTATGAGATTTCTCCAGTCATCAGATTTACAGTATAAATCCCATTCACCACTTATTTTCACTGTTCCTACATGGGACATCATGTTACTGTTCTATGTATACTATTTAACACATTTCATCAACATGTCCACAAAAAAACATTGGACACTTTGGGCTCCATTCAATTCGAGACTCACAACTTGATCACAGACAGCCGAATGTCTGCGAGTGAGTTGCGGGCTCCCATTGGTCTCCGATTGCAATGCTATTCAGTTGCTCAAGCCCGCAAATTATGGGCCCAAAGCCAAAACTACAAACCATGCACTAGTTCGGAGGATTTCAGGACGGGAACATGATCAATTAAAAAAAGCGCGTAACCTCCCATTTCAAATCAGCCAATAGAAAATGAGACTGTCATAATAACGGCAGTAAAACATGGAGGTTACATGTCAATCAATTATGTTTGGGGGTCCGATATGCGATCAGACTTACAAAACCTGCAAAATAAAGAGTTATGAAAATGAATGCCATATAGTCCATATGGGTGGCCTGATATGTATAAACTCATCGATACCCGAGATCAATTTAACCCAGATATGACACATAAAAATAACTGTCATCGCTTTCCCCATTACTTACAGTGCAGTATTGATCTTTTATTTGCATTAACTGTGCTATGAATAGGTGTCTTACCCCCTTGTGGGTCCCCTCTAGCACATGTAGGATTTTCTCCTTTAGTTGCCATTTACTGGTGTGAAAACATTTGGGGGCTTGGGGAAATTGAGCAATTGAATAGAGATTTGCGATTTTAGCCTTGCGAAAGTGACAGATCAAAGGCTTCTGGAGGCTGTAAGTTACGAGTTTAACCATCGCCATTTTCTCAAAATAGCTTGTAACCTTACTTCCGGATCTCAAAATTGCTCAGTTGAATGTGGCTCCAAGTGTGTATTTTTGCTCTCTTATTTGATATTCTGGTAGGTTTTATTTCCTATACTAGCGACTTGCCCGTCAAAAAATGACGGTCAATAAAATTTGAAGCCATGGGAATGCTGTTTGAGACATAATTGAAACCTTTTTATACTGTGAGGACCTTTGGCGCTCATTGCGAGCCTCTCATGTCGTGTACTTTTGGTGCTCTGAGAGAGATATATATTTCTATGTATATGTAGTTAAGTAATAATTACTTATTTCTGCAATAAATAAATACACTTTATTTATAATTCATATATGCAGCGAGCAATAGGCTGAAGAGCTAACAATCTGTTTGTATTTCAGTTCATACAATATACATTGTGAGTGTTAGTGCCCTGCTTATAAAGTGTAATGAATGTTTGAACTGTGCATTCTAAATAGGCTGCGTGCGTCATTGTATAGTCGTAATGTTATTAATGTGTTACGCATCTTGTGAGCATTTTCCGGCTTTTGTAATAGTTTATTTTGTAGTTCGTAGTGTGATGTGTAAAGTGCTCCGTGTTTTTCAGTGTTTTGCGCGGTCCAGGGTCGTGTAGCCTTGTTTTAATTTTTTTCTGCGCCCATTTTTTTTCTTGCTTCGGCGCTCGTTTTAAGCTCCAAGTTTAAAGATGAGCGCCTGCGATGCTCATCGCACTCCGAGTTTAACGGCTCGCAGCGAGGCTCGCCGGCAATGAACGCCTTTGGCGCTCATTGCCTAAGTGCTTTGGGTTTAACGGCTTGCCTCGCTATGCGAGGCGCGCAGGCAATGAGAGCCTGCGTCGCTCATCTCTAAGTCGTACGCACCTCGCAAAGCATGACGACGTCTCACAGTTTGACAACTATTATATGTGATACTTACATCTATCACTGGGTTTACCTTTCTCTTCTTTGTGCATTTGTACTATCGTTAAAGAAAACACCATTGTAACATATTTTTATTTTGTTTTATGTTGTTTTTACAAGTTTCTTTTTTTGGGGGGATCTTTGAAGCAATTAAATCTACATTTCTGAGAGTTCCATCTCTACAGTACAGTCTACTTGTCTTCCCACTCAAGTACCTTTCAGACATTTACTCTATTTACTTACTTTAATCTCCTTGTGACATCTGTCTAAATTCTCTTTCAGTCTGCTCTTAAGTTATTTAAAGTCTGGATCTTGAACTAGGTTTACTGCTTTTACTCTTGCAGTTCTAAATTAGTCTGCTCCCCCAGCTGAGATTCCAACTCAAGAAGCAACTTGCTAAATTTCAACCTGCTGTCAGGAAAGACTCCTGGTTAGATAAAGTAAATGTTTTGCAATTTATTGTGACGATATTTAAATAACATCAATATTTTTAGGAGCCAAATCTTGCTTCAAGACAATTTACAGTCTTATTGCATACAAAAGTTACATGCTGTTCCTAACAAGATTTGCAAGAGTGGAAATATTTGTTTTAGATTTGAAAATGTAAGTTTGTTTCTATCTTTGCTTTTTTGGGATTTAACCGGTAGCCTACAAAGTCTGATATCTTTTGTACAAACCATTACAGTAGTAGACCTAGGAGACAAAAATGGGCCAAAATCTCAAATATTAAGAACATTGAAAAGAAGAGAGGAGTGTGTGAATCAGGGGTGTCGGAGCCAGAATCATTCTGGGGTGATGCAGCTCATTGTATACACAGGCCTTTAAATAGCTTATATATACATACAAACCAACATAGAAAAATCTGGGGGGATTTATCCCCTCCCGTCACACCCAGTTCCTGCACCCATGGTGTGAATGTTCTTAATACAGTACAAAGATCAAGAAAAGAACAGAAAGCATAAATAAAAGTGTTGCCCTCTAGAGACATCTAGTTGATAAAGATTTAGAGCCTCAGTCAATTGAGGCTTTCTGGAGATGCAGGCTCGGAAATGGAGTCAGCAAGTTATTTTGCTATTCAATTGGCGTCAGTTTGCGGCTCCAAACAAGGTTCGGGCTCCGAACTGCGATTTTATAGCGATTTAAAAAATTGCAAGTTAATGCCCCCTAATCATTTGATCTTTCACTGTTGCAATGGTAAAATCATAAATCTCTATTCAATTGCTCCGATTCCCTCTCGCTAACCACTCCGTCAAGCCGGCAAATGGCAAATATCTAACCACAAGTTAATGGTACCAAGGGTGTCTCGCAAAGGGCTTACTGACAAATCGGAGCACTTTCAATACAAATAAAAAAGTAATACTGTACTTTTATTATGAGTGAAAGTGATGTTAGGTCTTAAAATTAATATCAAAACATTTTCCAATACTTTATTTCTTGTTCAATTTTCGTGTTTTAGCAATTACAGCAATCAATAGGAAGTCTTATGGTCTTCAACCTCGAAGCTGTAGGACTTTGAAATCCAAACTCTATTTTTCAAAGTCCAACATGCTTGGAGGTTGAAGCTCTTAGGACTTTGAAATCCAACCTCCATTTTTCAAAGTCCTACGGCTATTACTTACGAGTTACGGGCTTGGAGCTTGGTCATGATGACGGTCTCTGATTCCATTGGCTGTTTCTGCATCAGGAGTTACGAGCTTGCTCCCCTAACATGTTCAAGCGTGGAAATGCTACATCCGACGGCATGGTGTTCCGATTTTCGCAATAGGCCACTAATTTGCGGTCCCGGACAATTGAATAGCAACGCAATCGGAGACGAACGGCATTGAGTTGAGAGCCCTGAATTGAATGAGGCTCCTAGAATGTACATTATGATACTGTCTTACAGCAGGCCTATTCAACCCTATAAATATTTGGCCCTGATGGACACAATGCTACCCTGCTCACAATGATATATATATATATATATATATAAATATATATATATATATATATATATATATATATATATATATATATATATATATATATATACAGTATCTGGAAGTAGGTCATTTGAAGACTTGATGTTCTCACTCATAATAATAGTACATAATCATATATTCTTTATAGTTGCCCTGACTTAATAAATATTGTTAATGGTGGCGTTAGCTTCATTGCTCTTCCACCCACCAGTTATAAAAACAATATTGAAGGATACATGGATAACTATATTTTAAAATACATTTTATAATTTTATACATTTCTTTTTAGGAATCAAAAGCCCCCAGTGGGATTATGAATTATTTTTTTTTCTACTGTAAAACATTTGGACAATTCTAAATTAATCTGTTGCATCAGTGCTTGGTTGTGATTGGGTTCATTAGTTTCCGAACTGTAACTGTATGAGGAAGATCACTTATTCAGTAATATGGCATATTTGTTACTATAAAGAAGAAATATATATACCAGAATAGGGACTTTTTGTATTAAAATTTACATGGTAATAATTTTGGAAGCTATTTCCTTTCCACAACTACCACTCTGTGTCGTGTTGTAGTTGGAAGAGGGTCCTAAATTAGTATATGGAACAGGTCCTTTTATAAAATGAATTCATTTGTGCTATTATTTTTCTTTTTAAAGCAGTTAACATCATCAAATGCCTCAGATGGATAGCTGTGTCTCCAGCATTCTGCAAGTGTATTAATTCTTACACATCTAATGTAACGTGACAGGGGGAAGAATCTAACAGAGATGCAAGAAGCACATTTTTCTATGCTTTTTTATACATATAGTAGTGCGGTTTCCTTGAGGGATATTTGTGCTCCAACCAAGAGGCATGCACAACTCATGGTCCCCATGAAAGGGAAGGTATTATTTTTACGATATATATATATTTTTTTGTGATAATTATACTTCAGAAATAGGTAACAGCACATGATTCAGAAAGGCTGACAGAAAATTGCAAATTTAAGAAAAAGATTTGCTGTTACTTATAGTTTTAAATCCACTATAATATTTAGCAATTTGTCTTCTGAAAAATCTTAGCAACTATTAGACAAAGTCGAGCATGCGCAGGTGCTTGGTATTCACTCTGGAAAGGAGAAAGAGAGAGGGTGCACAGGCCTGGGGGTTGGGGTGGTGGGGGTGCACAGAGAATGCAGCGAGAGAGAGGCCACAGAGAGAGAGAGAAAGAGGGCACCCAGTGAGACAGAGGGCACAGAGAGCCACAGAAGGCACAGAGAGTAAGGGGGAGAGGGACAGAGGTCACACTGAGATACAGAGGTCA
Organism: Discoglossus pictus; assembly: GCA_027410445.1. Taxonomy (NCBI): domain Eukaryota; kingdom Metazoa; phylum Chordata; class Amphibia; order Anura; family Alytidae; genus Discoglossus; species Discoglossus pictus. The sequence goes on from CM050163.1 coordinate 127,092,736, forward strand.
CAGAGAGAAAGAGAGAGGGCACAGAGAAAAAGTAACTTGCCCATCATAAATTATAGTATCAAATGTTATCTTCAATAGTCTGTGCTGTCTCTCTCTGTACTGTTGTGCTCTCTATGTGCTCTCTCTCTCTCTGTGCTCTCTGTGTGCTCCCTCTCTCTCTGTGCTGACTCTTGTTGTCTCTGTGTCTTCTCGCTCTCTGCCCTTTCTCTCTAATAGCTCTTTCTCTGTGCCCTCTCTCTCAGAGAGAGGGGGTCACTGTCAGAGTGAGAGGGCACAGAGAGGGGAAGAGGACACAGAAAGAGATTGAGGACAGAGAAAAAGAGGGCACAGAGAGAGCACACAGAGAGAGATAAAGAGGGCACAGAGAGAGAGAGAGCACAGAGGGAGAAAGGTGACAGAGAGAGAGCACAAAGAGAGAAAGAGAGCACAGAGAGCGAGCACACAAACAGAGAGAGCGCACATACTGTCAGTGACCCCCTCTCTCTCTGTGCGCTCTCTCAGAGAGAGAGACAGCACAGATTATTGAAGATAACATTTGATACTATCATTTATGATGGGAACCTACTAGTGATAATATATTGGAATCTTCCCCTTACAACAGTTAAGCTATAAACAGATTTGGATAGAACTTTGTTGCACATAATATTTTTGTTACTGAAAAACGTACAGCTAAAAGTACAAAATGTAATCTGAGAAATAGGTACAGTGTGTCTCCTTCTTAGTTTGCTGAGTCTGCACATTGGCATCCGAAGGATTTCCCTCTGACATAAAACATGTTTTGCAGCCAAGCGCTTCCAGTTCAGTAAAATAGTTGTCGATAATGCAGTTTACAGTAACTGTTCCTTCAGTTTCTTTTTCACATTAGTTTGAATTTCCATGTGTGGTGTTCAGATAACTTCGTAAACAGAATGTACATAAGAATAAATAATGTGCAGCTCTGCTAATGTTAAATTGTGGTAACATTGTCTTAGACAAAATATCATATGTAAATGAACTGTAGCAATACATGGCAGATCCATTGTAGATTGGGAAAACATCACATGTGTTTGTGTAGTATGAAAAATAAACAGTGTATTTTTTGTGCCTAAAAAGAAGTATTTCCTGCTCAGAATCTCAAGAAATACTTTATTTGCACTACATTCTGGAAACATAGGTGGGGCATGCAAACTAGCCCACAATACATTTTCCCTTTTTAATCCAATACAATTTTAAGCATGGCTCCTTTGTACCATAAATTAAATGAATTTGTGGTTGATAGCCTCTCACACAATCTACAGTCTGACATAGAAACTAGGTTTCAACCCCAGTCCCCAGTGATTAGCTGTCTTAATGGAAATGTAGGGCCCTGAAAGGCCATGTTGTGAGGGCCTTAAGTGTCTCAGAATAGGGCCAAAAGGAGTGACCGTGACAAACATATCTTAAAATAAAGATAGATGGTTCATAGGATAATTCAGATATTCTATAAGGCTGAACTATAACCTAGTGATTCAGTACCAACTAATATGGGTGGATATCCTTTTGAAAATGGTCAAAACCCGGGTTATATTAAGTAATCCTTATGAGTTGCATCCAAATACGCAAATGTTTCACAATAACTATTCAATATATAGAGCTAAAAACATAATGAGAGCAGAATATTCTCTGCTTTTAATTACAAACCGTTAAAACGTGAGAATGAACATGCTTGTACATGTGTAATATGGAATATTCCTTTTGTCTTTCTTTTCTGTGTTTTGGATTTACTTGAAAAGCTTAAAGTGAAGGTGATTTATACATAAGAAACAGATTTCTCCAATGTCTACATTTCCCTGACATATGCAGCAAACAATAAATGTCTCAAGCTTCCATGTCTCAATGTTTTCCCTTGTGCAAATCAGAACAGAGTATTCCTATCACATATATAGTTGTGAGCGTACGGGTCGTTGCTCACGCTTGCGGGCTTGCATAGCGAGCCGCGGCCCTCGCATAGCGAGCCGCGGGCCCCGCGAAGCGACGGCCGTGGCTCGCGCAGCGAGCCGCGGCCCTCGCGTAGCGAGGTCACTGGGCAAGGGCCTCAGTTGCTGGCATGGAGCCTCAGCGAAGCGAGGGCCTCAGCGAAGCGAGGGCCTCAGTTGCTGGCGAGGTCACTGGGCACGGGCCTCAGTTGCTGGCATGGAGCGCGGAAGGCGCTCCATGCCAGCAACTGAGGCCCCTCGCGAAGCGAGGGCCTCAGTTGCTGGCGAGGTCACTGGGCAAGGGCCTCAGTTGCTGGCATGGAGCGCCGAAGGCGCTCCATGCCAGCAACTGAGGCCCCTCGCGAAGCGAGGGACTCAGTTGCTGGCGAGGTCACAGGGCCTCAAACCCTCGCAAACTTTACGTCGCTACTCAAAAAACACGACACACAAATTACGACACTCGCTAAATTTTACGAGGAACGCAAACAACCTACGAAACACGTTACCACATATTACGACCTCGAAACATCGGACGCAACACGCCGACATACAAACATTTAAAACACAATACATACACACAGCACATACATAAAAACCTTACCTACACCAAGAGGGAGCACCCAGGACCTCAAAAATGCAACTTAGACCTCGATTTTACTTGAAATAAAAGAGTTTTGAGACTAAAAAAAAATCTAAGCGACAGAAAAAATGGCCGCCGAACAAAACGAAAACGAGGCTACAGCACTCTAAACTCGCAAAACACCACAACAAACTCGCAAAACACCACAAGAAACTCGCAAAACGCCACAAACCACCTACGGATATTCATACCACACAGTGCACACATTCAGCACGCTTACACAGCAGCTCCACACCACTAATGCTGCAGCAACATCAACACAGATTGCCAGCTCTTCATCACAATGCTTCAAAATAGGTACAGTATATTCATTTAGTAATGTATTACATATTTCATTATTAGACACCAAACAGCATTAGCTACCTTACAATTTCATTGCCGTCATTTTTTGACGGGCAATTCGCTAGTTATACATAAGTTAGATCAATTGTTAAGTTCAACCAATTTTTTATTGACATCTTTCATTTTCTGCATAACAAGTTTGATCGTTTGAATTCTACTGAAGTATAAGCTTAATCTGAGCTCTAGCCCGTTACTGCTATGTTTTGTGAGGTTTCTAAAAAAATATATAATTCTAATATATGAAAATGTCATTGCAATGTATACCGGGAACATAGCCTAACCTATATTCATTTGCTAATCATTTATTTTAAAAATCATAAATAAAAATAATATAATTCTGATTTACATAATACTTAAAATGTATCCCTCTTACCCTGTTCTTTTTCTACAATTTATTTGTAAAAATAAATTATATTCTCATTACATATTTATCTTAATAACTTTGAACTGTCCATTCAAAACTCACTTAGAGAGATATACATTAAAGTTATTTATGTAATTCAGACCCAGAGGTTTACTGTATTCCACAAATATATCAAACAAAATGTTATCTATATTTCTACCCCTTATATGTAAAGATGCAGATTCAATACCCCAACATGTAAGATCTATAAAATTACTCCTATGGAAATGTTGGGCTATATTGGCTATTATCTTACCATTAATTTTATCTTGTTCAGCATTTTTCATGTTACAGAGAGTATATGCTCCATATATGCTCCATTATTTCTTTTTGTTTTACCAACATAAGTAAGTCCACATTTGCATTGTAGATTGTAAATAACTCCTCTGTTCTTCAATGGATCCTAGATTTAATAATATGTTAATCATTAAACCTATCCTTTATGTACTGTTTTTTTCACCATTAAGAGACATATCTTACAACTACCACAAGTAAAAGAGCCACAAATAGTCAATTATTGTTATGGATATTGTATATAACGACTCTGAACAAGATGGTCTTTTAAGTTTTAACTTCTTTTAGTAGCTAACTGCTACTCCCTCTTCCAAACAGTATATGCTAGTGTTTATTAGTAATCTTGACAATAGCATTACTTTAGTTTAATTTTTAATTATAATTACCAATTTCCTCTTATTGGTTAAAAAGAAAAATCTTCTGAAAAACTATTATTTTCAAAAGTGACTTACAAGTGAATAAATTAACATCTTTCATAGCCTCTTTCATGTGGGCCAAAAGGTTAAACTTCTTGATGGGACTGCAATATGATCATCATTTAATGTTTTATTTATTCATTTGACAAACTTTAGGTTACCATTCTACTGAGTGAGAAGGGACTCTTTGTTTTTCTCCTTGGTCTAGGACGATATGTTATTGCTTATGTCTCTTCTGCTCTTTGTTCCCTCTTTACCCATTCTAGTTTTTCTTTTCTTTGATATTTGAAGAGCGTTTTGGTTCTCCTTTAAAAAAAAAGGGTCCTTCACAGATGTGGAGGATGCATTTAGTTAATTTATCTGGGTTCTTTCTATTCGTGATAAGAATGTTAAGTATCAGTATCATTTTCTGTCTTACTAGAGGTCTCGATAGTGACAGTTTTTTAAATCTCATTTTTAAATTATTATTTTTTGCCGCCATTTAGATATGATTAAGTGAATAGTCTTCACATTTACATCTCACAAATGTAATATTTTACTTTTGCATTATTATTTCTCCATGGTGGCCCAGTTCTTTCTGAAATTCTTTGAATTTAAATATAAATATAATGTCATCATCATAAGCTTTCAATTAAATATTTTTTATGTATAAATTACCTTCACATTCCCGTGTTAAACAAATTCAAACCCCAGAAAAGGAATATTCCATATTATATATGTACACATGATTTAATTATCACATGTTTTCATGGTTTATAATTAAAAGTAGAGATTCTTCTACTCTCATTATATGTTTAGATCTATTTATTAGATATTCATAAAACAATTGTGTATCGGGGTGTAAATCATAAAGATTACTCATTATAATCCTGTTTTGGCCATTTGCAAGGATATCCACTCATTATATAATTTTTGTAATGAATCACTAGGTTATAGTTGAGCCATATAGGATCCCTGAATTAACCTGTGAACAAACATCTTTGTTTTAAGATGTACTATTCTTATTTTTTTGAGAATATATATTAAAAGTTAAGTTTTACATTTTTTCGCATTGTCCTGAACTATAACATGCTACACTAGAATGCTGCTACAGTATATGTGTGCTTTTTATTCTTAACTAGCGACAATAAAATTGTAAGGCAGGTAATGCTGACATTGATTTTTTTGGTGGTCTAAGATCCTTCGGCGCTCATTGCGATGGTCTTTTGCTGTCATCGTAAGGTCGGCACTTATCTGCTATAATTGCAATGCTGTCACCTGGTGTAGATTGTGTGCTATGAGCAGTGTTGGCGCTTGTTGTGAGGCGCGCAGTGAATGGGTTTTGTGTTTATTGCGATAGTGTTTTTTTTTTTGTGTATATATATTTTTGTATGCTAATTAAATAATTAATAAATTAATATACTTTACCTATTTGTAAGTAATATATGCATGAAGCATTGTGCTGAAGAGCTGACAATGTGTTTTGATGTTCCTGCAACATACAATGTAGGTTTGCACTGTTGTGGAGCTGAGGTGTAAGTGTCAGCAATGTGTGTAGTGTAAATAGGCTGCGTGCGCAAGGGGAAGCCGTTAGTGTAGCTGTGTACTTCCGCCTTCTGTAAGTTAGTGTTGTAAAATGGCGGCGAATGTGTATGTGGTACGCAAGTGTGCATGAATTAGCGTCCTTGCTAAAAATGTATCTTGTACCTCGTACGGCTTTTTGGAAAAGCTGTATGTGCTTGGTGGTGTTTTGCGGCTTTAGGGTCCTGCAGCCTCGTTTTTGTTTTTTCAGCGGCCATTTTTTCTCTCGCTTAGGGTATTGTCGTGTGTCTAAACTCAGTAATTTATACTTAAATTGAGGTGTAACTTCAGTTGCAGAGGTCCTGGGTGCCCCCCCACCCTCTTGCTGTGGTTAAGCTTTTTATGTCATTTCGTGTGTATTTATTGTTTTTTTTATGTTTTCAGGTGTGCGCAGTTTGACCGTTAAGGTCATACTTTTGCGAGTTCATAATGTTTTTTTTTCTAAGTCCCGTGGCTCATATTTTTTTAGTATTAGTCTGTACATTTTTCGTTCTAAGTTCCGCGTCTCGTATTTTTTTGTGTAAGTCCGGATGTATTGATTGCGTGTTAGATGTTTTTTTTCAAAGTCCCGCTTCTGTGGGTGTTTGTAACCGCTTGTGAGGCGCCGTAGAGCCTCCACCTCCGCAAATCCAGCCCCTCACTTCGTGAGGGTCCGCATTTGCGTCCTGCAATGAGCCTTTGGCTCATTGCAGCCGACGTTGGAGCCTCTACCTTCCTCAAATATGGCCCCTCGCTTTGCGAGGGTCCGCATCTGGGGCCCGAACTGCGTCCCTCGCTTTGCGAGGGACACAGTTCTTGCGAGCTCGCAAAGCGTGACGACGATTTGTAGTTTGACAACTATTATATGTGATCCTGTTCTAATGCTATAACTAATACATAAAGCACCAACTCTAACCAATCAATACAATTTTGATTACCATACAAAGGGGAGTGACTTGTAGTGGTAGTATAGATATCCTTTTCTGTAAAACTAAAATTATTTTCTAAATATACTCTTGGCTTACATGGCCAATAATGTTATAAGTTGGTTACAATGTTGCACTGTATGTATTAAGATCATATAGTGTTGCCCATTCCCACAAATATAACTACATTTGCTTTCACATTATATAGATATGTCCTAAATTAATACACCACTACCATGCCTGTATTGAATCCAGGCCAATGATTTGTAGTTCTGCTTTTATACAAATATGTATTGGTAAGTATAGATAATAAATTAATATATTTTTACCTACATTTATGTAAATAAAACAAGTCAGAGACTCAGTTTTCAACTCAAAATCCCAAGATATTGTTGTTATTATCTTTTATTGGTAATGTGCCAACATATTCCATAGCGCTGTACAAAATACAATATATTAACAACTGCAGAAAATGGAAGGCCCTGTTTTGAGCTTCGAGTTTTGTAAAAGTGCTTTTTCCCAAAGCACCCAATAAGATTGGAAACTCACTACTTACAATCTAAAGGGAATGAAAGAGACCTGGGGAAGAGCAGATAAGGATTAGAAGGGTCAGGAAATAAGAAGTTTTTCGTTTAGTGGGAGCTGGATGGGTCAGTTGAAAAGTAATTTCAGGTGAGTGGCTGTAGTATGTTACATGTTATCTGCCCCTAGTGGTCACATAATATAACCTGCAAATGGGAAAGACAGGTGACTTGACAGCTATATAGCTGCAAAAATTGGAGGTGGGTGGGTGGGTGTTAAGTGGATTTTAATGAGATGAGCGAGGGCCTGAGATTTGAGGTAGAAAGACAAAGGATTAGCTGGGTAGGAAGACTGTCAGGGGTTTAGCCTTAGAGATTGGGGGAGGGTACATGTAAACATAGCAAAGGGTCACATTTCAAGCACATAGATTATTGACAGTTTAAGCAATATAAAAAGGATTTATGACAAGTAGTATGGGTAGGTTAGGACCCGGAAGATGAGTGAGGGCCTCTTCTTAGAGACAGAGTGGGTTAGAAGGAGCCAGGAGATGGTTACAGGATACAAGATATATGTTTTACTGCAATTTAAGAATTTGTGTCCCATTGTTATAATACATAATTTAAGCATTACATGGGTTGGATATGCCTAAATTAGCTAACCCACCTGCATATAGTACTGTTTCGCTCTTGTGGAGCTCATCACCATGTGACTGGTTGCTAAGGCATGCAATGAGTCTGAAAAAAAGATAACTTGCACCAACAGTAATAAGTGTATCATGGAAAAAGTAAAAAGGTAAGTAAAAGGAGGATAGGTAAAAAAAAAAGTAAAAGGTAGTAAAAGGAGGATAGGTAAAAAAAAAAATCAAAAGAATTGTTATTAATACATACATTTAAAAATATGATATGTATCCTGTAGATAAAAAAATATAATATAATATTACCTTTTGGAACAAAATAAAGTTTTTGGTTAAAATTGTCTTTATCCAACAAAGAAAGGGAAGCTAAATTATATAATCTGAATCATTCTTCTAAACCAAATTTTATTAGAATGAAACTAGTCTGTTGCATAATATGAGATACTGTGCATAAAACATACTGTAGATAAACATTTCAGTTTGAGAAATGTAATGTACATATCTTCTCTGTTTACATAATACTTTAACTAATTGTACAATATTATGATTCTATGAAACTTTCTCAAAGATGTTTATTGTGGTATTCCAAAATAACCCTGAGACCCTACAGACATTTATGGGACAATCCACTGTCCCAAATTGGCACCCTTAAATGCACCTTCATGTTACAGATACATAGATATGCCCCTTTATCTTGTTATGTCTATATTTCCTGCCTCTTTTGTATTGTAGTTTATCTCTTCCTACTACACTTCTATCCCCATCATCTCTCTCCCTACTCCTTCCTCTTCACTCTTCCCCAGTACTTCTCCTTACCGCTGCACACCTATCCATTCTTAAAAAGTCGTAAAATCAGTGATACATTTCAAATGTTTAGTAATGGTATACAAATTAATAATAAGAGCGTTGAAGTATATCATAAAACCTTTTTATTTGACAAACATTTTATTTATAGTGACAAGCTTTTCAAGAGTTTTAGCGCAAAAGCAATATTATTATTATTATTACATTTTAATTTTAGAGTGGCAAGCATATTGTGGTACAGTAGGCACAATAAAAATGGATTTTCTAATTAAAATTTACATACATAAGCAAGAGGATAAGACAACACAGCACATTTTTACATACTTGGTACATGAGGAAACAAGGGTTCTGTCCTCAGCAGAGCTTACAATCTAAGAGGTAATCGGGTATAGAAACATGAGGTAAGGTGACTGGCTTAATGTTCTAGCTTGATGATGGAGAAATATGTAAACAAGCAGGATAACCGTATTATGATTATTCTTTATTTGTAAGCTTATCTGAAGCTGTGAATGACTGGGTTAAGGAAGTAGGTGTTACGTTTTTTTTTTTAATAGTTGAAGACCATGGGAGTGTCCTACAGAGCAAGGTAAAAAAATCTAAAGAATAAGGGTTGATGTTGAGAGGTCCTATAGGCAAGCTTTGCAGAAGGTTATGGTGGATGATAGGTGAAAAACCTGGGAAGAGCGGAGGCATCTGGAGGAAAGTGTTGAGATATAGGAAGGTGTGGTGTTGTTTATGGCTTATTGTCATATTAAGGTTTAAGATTTTTAATATTATTTTTGAGAAAATGAGGAGCCATTGAAGGGACTGAAAGAAAAAGCAATACCTGAGTGTAGGAAACCTTGGAACAGATGGCTATGTACAGTGAAATGATTGTAAGAAGTTGAACTATGAACTCAAATAAATATGTGCAGAATACTAAATAAAAAGATTTTTTAATTGGCTTATTTTGACTTGGCACATGTTTATGATTGTGAATAACAAAATACTTAGCTGTTTAAAGGAATGCTGTCATTTAGATATAGTTAATATTTTAATGTTTTAGAAATTTTTCAAGTTCAGTGTCAGAGCAAGGCTTGCAGATAGAAAATGTGTGTATATATTCCGGTGGAGGGCTTCTATCACTCTTAGCCCACCATATGTAAAACAATTGCTGTATAGAACTACTCTTTACAACAATCACCACACAAACCAGGCACTCACACCATACTGAGGATCAGCAGTAACCGTGAAACAGTACTGTATGTGGTTAAGTGACCTGGTTTGTGAAAAATCCATCCGTTGCTATGCCTAAAACTGTGAAATACAGTAAGCATGTGCTTAAAAGGAGCCATGTTTAAAATGGTTTGGATTGACAGAGTGATGGTGCATTATGTGGCCTCATTTGCATGTCCCGCCCAGTTTTCCTAGACTGCAGTGCATATACTGTATTTCTGAGAAATTTGAGCCGTCAATACGTTTTCAGCAACTTATTTTAAGACATTCAAATAGAATCACTAATGTACTATTCCTTATTTGTACTACTGTACTTTTTACGGTGGAGGGCTTCTATCACTCTTAGCCCACCATATGTAAAACAATTGCTGTATAGAACTACTCTTTACAACAATCACCACACAAACCAGGCACTCACACCATACTGAGGATCGGCAGTAACCGGGAAACAATACTGTATGTGGTTAAGTGACCTGGTTTGTGAAAAATCCATCCATTGCTATGCCTAAAACTGTGAAATACAGTAAGCATAAGCTTAAAATGAGCCATGTTTAAAATGGTTTGGATTGACAGAGTGATGGTGCATTATGTGGCCTCATTTGCATGTCCCGCCCAGTTTTCCTAGACTGCAGTGCATATACTGTATTTCTGAGAAATTTGAGCAGGAAATAAGTTTTCATCAACTTATTTTTAGACATTCAAAGAGAATCACTAATATACTATTCCTTATTTGTACTACTGTACTTTTTACGGTGGAGGGCTTTTATCACTCTTAGCCCACCATATGTAAAACAATTGCTGTATATATATATATATACATTCATATATATATATATACATACATATACATACATATACATACATATACATACATATACATATATATATATATATATATATATATATATATATATATATATATATATATAAAAATATATATAAAATAATCAGAGTATTACAGTATGGTGATACCTTTTACTTGACAAACATTTTAGTTAAAGTGACAAACTTTCGAGAGTTGCACTTTCAAGAGTGGCTTTCATAAAATCTTTATCCTCACTTTAAAATATATTTATTGATAATTACTACAAATAGGAAACAAGCAGCTGCTGTTTATGAAGGGTTACATTGCTTGTATTTCATCACGTGCTGAAATAGACACAATTGATCTTCAGATTGTTTTACGTGTTAAAAGCATCTTAACAGTATAAACTATCATATTCAAATATCTAATTGCATAATACAATGATTTTTAAGTTATTTCAACTAAGATATAGTTTTGTATTATTTTTGCTTTTACTCTTTGTTTTTGAATACCAAAGAAACTGGAATAACACTTTTATGTATTACATTATTATTTCTTGGACTACAGACTTTACTCAGAAGTGTTTTGAAATGAGTCACATCTCGTCTATTTGGCACACTCTTTAGTTATGCTATATTAAGTTCAGTGGAGTCATAGTGCTAAAGTTTATTGACAGATACTATTCAAGTGTTGATGCAAGTTTTGGTGACCTATTTCGATACCTCTAGAATGTGTAATAAAGTGTGCCCCTATGCCAGCACCTCTGTTTTGAAGTCATTTTTTTCCAGCTGCGTTTCATAGAAAATAAATAAGTAATTCATAAATTTCCCAATGAGAACAGAAATCATTTTGAGAAACCAGGCTTGTTTGTTGAACATAAAAGGACATAAATCCTCTAGTGTTCCCTCGGGAACGACTTGAAAAAGGGAGTAATTATTATAAACCACTTAGTGCTATATGCTCTGTATCATGTTGCCGTGAGAAAGTTATGTTTGATTGGTTCTTAAAACAGGTTTAGTAAATCTTTTCTAGCCAGATTCACGCAGTGTAATATAATGCAAGTTTTTTTGCTATAAGTCCTGAAAATTAATACATAATTTCTTAAATTTCATGACCTATTTACTTTTTTGCTACGCATGAATATATTAATTTAAATATTATTGAAAAAGGTTCATTTGTATTTCAATATTTAATAAGCATAATGATAATTGTATATTTTATAATTATTGTTTTATTTTTTGGGTTATTTGAATATTGTGACTAGACATAAATACATATAGACAATGTTATGGTAAGATATTGAGTGACACAGTATTTTTATATTTTTAAAACATTTTGCAGTTTAACAAATGTAATATAAGTAGCATATTGTAAATATAAGGGGTCCTTTAAGTACAGTGGGTGACAACTGTACTGCAGGATTATGTCATCTTGCATTTGCATGACAAGAACCAGAAAGTCCTCATGAGCACTGGAAGTTCATTGTAATCTAACTGAACGTTAAAAATCCATGGTCTTTGTTTAAGAAGAAGGGCACCGCAAAACTTGTGTAACTTGCGAGTGCGGTCCTTAATATTTTAGTTGTTTCATGAGACAAAAGCACAGAATGAATGTAACCTGCATCTAACATTTCACATTGTGCACATTGTGCAGCATTTTGTTCTTTATTCTAGTTTTGCTGTTTCAGATGGTTAAGACCAGGATTTTGAGTAGGGCATTATATGGAACCAATTCAAGTTAAGCATCTGATGAACTGAGCAGGCAGTCTAGTAGAGAAATTCATAATGGATCGAAATAACGGTTGAGAAACTGAAATACCAATAATGTTATTTTTGGTTCTATATTTAGAAAGTAACCAAATATAATGCATGAAATAGAGAGATTTTGAAAATCTGGCATTATTATTATATTATCAACAGTAAAGAAGATATGATGTTGTTTGGCAAAAGGGGAGATCAGAAAGAATACAGTATTTGAGATCTTTCATTTTGGGTTACGGATGCATTCTAGGCAGAAATACATAAATTATCTGTGTTAATAGAGAAAACATTTTTCTGGTTAGGATAGAGCATTTTTGTCATCAATATGTGACTCGGCTAAAGTCTGCAGCTTTAAGGCGTTATTAATTTGGTATTATTCAACCATGACAAATGTTAAACCAGTAATATCCTGAAAAGCATAAAGTAAAAAAAAAAATAGTATAAAGCTCTTTAATAAATAGGAATTAAGAAATGACAAAATGTTTAACAATAATTTAAGACATAGCATATGTGGCCCTGGATAATAGAGAATTGTCAGTGGACTCCAACTCAGTGTCCAAGGCATCTTCCCACTTAACAAGACAGATAAGAAAACAGACCTTTATGTCTTCTAAATCTTTAAAATTCCTCATATAACCTTATAATGAGAAATTTCAGTAGATGTTTTTCTTTCCTCCCCCTGTTAGGTGTCCAAGTGTGAAACAGGATCTTCTCCGAAAACTGCCCTAATTTTTCTGACCAGTGTAGGGTTTAAAGAGTGAATCAGAATGTTTGAAGTTTGCACATAAAAACTAGGGTGCTTAACTTAATCCTTGTTATCCTATAGTCTTTAGTGTTATGGCTGTAGTGCCATTCTAGTGGGGATGAGGGACCAGCCCCAGGGAGAGGACAGGGAGGCCAGGAACCCCAGGCACAGTTGGTAGGGTAAGAGGCTGTGTACAAGGCCCCCAGTTATAGCCTAGAGGAGATGGACATCCTCCTCAGGGTAATCTGTGCCCGCTATAGAATCGTTCATGGTGGGACAGATGTGAGGCCTAGCTAGAAGACAAAGGCCTGAAGTCAGATAGCTTCAGCTGTTGCGGCATTAAGGGTTGCAAACAGGGATGTAAAGTCTGTCAAACACAGATATGATGACAGTCAGCTGAAGGTGAAGCTGAAGATGGCAGAGGAGGCAAGAGCTGCACGTGCAACTGATGGTGGGCCACCAGCCAACATCACATACTGTAGATGGGAGCAGACCCTAAAGGAGTGGATTGAGCCAGCGGCAGTAGTGGGCCTACCAGGACAGGTGGACATGGGTGTGACAAGAACCCTGCAATGTGAGTATCATATCACACCACACACATTGGTGTACAAACTGGTGGTGGTGGGGGTGGACAAATACCCAGCAGATATCATGATGTTTGTATGTATGTATAATTAAGAATATAAGTAGATTTTTTCTGGCTCCTACACCCCTTCCCACAAATATATATATAACTGACATTCAATAGCTTTGTAAGCCCTATGGTTATGACTGAAGATATATGGGGCAATAACCATGTAAATCCTGGTAGCAAACATATCATTTTCATATTTTGTATCAATGAAATGTCTGGCCAATACCTGCAGTTAAAACTGATTCTGAGTACAATTCGCTATTAGATCAAGATTGATTTGACATTCAAAAGAGAGTACATGTCTGGGTGTGCGCACAGGGGCATATGTGGATACAGACTCTGTAGGACTGCATGTGCGTGTCATATACTGTCTTAACCTGGACCATGTCTCAGCTGCATATTAACAACCATTGCTGGGAACATGTCACAGATTGGTCAGTCTTGCACACTGCACATGCAGATGGCAAACCAAACCTGGAGTACACTTATTCATATGAGCCATGATCCATGCTTATTATGCAGGCGGTGGTTCATCTGTGTAACACAAGCACCATAGTCAATCACAGGTGACCATGATGTCAAGGATCTGGAAACACATAGCTGTCAATTGTGTAGGGAAACCAACACAAATATATTTTTTCTGCAATTTCCGTACCCTGGAGGACAAGACCGACCACAGAGGAACAGGTGGAGGCTCCACTGGAGGTGGAACAAAATCCACCCATGGGAGTGGTTGATGAAGAAGGGCAGGACATTCCAAAGGGCCCGGGACCCTCTACAGGAGCTGGTCATTCACAATCCAGATGATCACCCTCCTCTCTGGAGTGGGGTTCACTGCCCGGGCCCTCAAACGCATCATCTAGCCATGCACATCTGTTCCAGCCCCTTCCATCGGGCGGGCATGTCATGGAGCCAACAAACAAGCACACCAAACCTGACGATGTTGTCCTGGCCCCAGCCATCATCACAGCTGCCACGTGCTACAACAACATCGCAGCCATGGCAGGCCTCAACCACTCCCACACCATAGGGTCCCCCAACATGGCCTCCCACACAATGGGTTCCCCCAACATGGCCTAACTCCAGCCTTCCTGCCGACACCTCAGGGCCTGGTGCCGACACCTCAGGCACTCCTGCCGACACCTCAAGGCCTGCTGCCGACACCTCAGGCGCTCCTGCCGACAAGCCAAGACCTGCTGCCGACACCTCAGGCACTCCTGCCGACACCTCATGGCCTGCTGCCAACACCTCAGGCACTCCTGCCGACACCTCAGGGCCTGCTGCCGACACCTCAGGGCCTGCTGCCATTACCTCGGGACCTGCTGCTGTCACCTCGGGACCTGCTGCTGTCACCTCGGGCCCTGCTGCCGTCACCTCGGGCACGGTCTCATTAGGATCTGCTAATCCAAACCAGTAGTTGCATTTCATCCCATTAACAGTATGAAAGCGGATTAATGTATTTCATGTCATCCACAAACAACATGGATCATTTCCTTGGTTTGACATCAGGATCAATGTGCATGTGTTTAGGGGTAATGTGAACAGTGTAATCTGTCTGGCCTTGGTACCACCCATATACCAGTGAGATGTGATATCATCATGGCACAACTATTATATATAGATAGTGATGGTACTCTTTGCTTAAAGATTGTGTTCACAGTGACGCATACCTTGTTGTATTGCACATCCTGAATATATTCCGGGAACGCTGATTGAACAGGACTGAATCAATATGGTTATCACTGCTCATAGATGACGTTCGGGTAAATAGTTTTTTTTTGTAGTATCCAGAGCAAAAACAATGTACTATAATAACAGCTTATGGTTGTTCTAACACCTCCTCTCTATGTTTTCCAGATTCCTATCATCTATTTCAGAATCATCATTAATGCATGAAAACACACTGTGTTATTAATTAATTAATTAAATAATATCACATGATCCATGATTTCTAGCATATGTTTACTATTGAAGATGGGGACTGTAGGCGCATTAATGGTTATTTCTTTGAAATGGAGTGTTATATGATGTTCCTATGTTACATCCGATTATGGTTAATGTGTGTCCCTAGTAGATGCTATGCTTTATCCTTATAATGTTGTCTAACAGTTAACCCTTTAGGTGTCCTTTGATGGCCCACAGCCTCTTGCCCTTCCGGTATTATCCCACACCACACCCATGACATTAATACACAGTCTTGTCCATTGCCGATTGTCCTCTGCGTATGAAATAAAGCTTTGTTATACCGTTCTCACTGTGTCAGCGTGTCTTCAATGGTTGTGGTTATGGGACATCCACATACATCCCATTTGTGTCACATTCCTATATTTGTAAACTAATGAGCCCTAGTTACTATGCAATAGATTAATACATACAATACTAATAATAAATCATAAGATATCATATAATTATAGATTATAATAAAGGGTTAATACACATGACAGGTCCAATTTGTGATAGTGTGGAGTATCAACATTCCCCCAAAGGCCTGATTGGAATATGACAGGTGATAATGTGAATACATTGATAGCAACACACTTAATGAGAGGTCATCAAATGCGAATGGGTATACATCTCGGCACATGGCCACCAGTAATGGTGTGGAACTTTACTGGATGGCTGTAGCGGAGATTGTCCCTGATGGAGGTGAGGTGGCTGTTGCTCCATGTGCCTCTGCACAGCCTCCATGTGTGTTTGCGGCCCTTCCTGATGGGTTAGAGTAGATTAGTGTGGTGTTTTTTTCCCTGATCTCCTTCTGGCTTGCTGCCTTGTGTACTTTAATGAAGCTGTGAGCTATACCTTGTAGGGTCACTGTAGGTGATAGCAGAGAGGTCAGACAAATCACAATCCACTGGAGAAGGTACTGGCAACCCAATCCAGTATCTTTGGCATGCAAACCTTGTGGAACAGCACAGGCAGAGACCTAGCTAAAGTCCATAGGGTCACAGAGAGTCGGAGACGACTAAAGAACTGAACAACAAATAATAAAATGTTCCCCTGGTACTTGATATATGTGATATGGCGGTGTAATTTTTTGACCACTATTTATTTTCCCAATGTAGATGTGATGAGTGAGCTGTATATGGAATTTATATATATATATATATATATATATATATATATATATATATATATATATATATATATATATTTTCCAGGGTACACGTGAGAGCCTCTGTGAGTGACAAAGGGTTAATGTGACAAGCAGTTTCATGTTTTTTGTGTTATTGGCATATTTAATCAGGTAGTGTGTCTTTAATTGCTTTATGCAGCATGGTTTTTTATATTGGCATATGCATGACCATTCGAACATATGATGAAATAAAAATTATTTGAAATACCCATATATACTCGAGTATAAGCCGAGTTTTTCAGCCCCTTTTTTAAGGCTAAAAAGGGCTCCCTCGGCTTATACTCGAGTCACTCTCCCCAACCGTGTCTCTACCCCCCGCGTCTCTCTAACCCTCCCCCCGCGTCTCTTTCCCTCCCCCCTCCTCATCCTCAACCCCCACTCCTCATCCTCAACCCCCCTCCTCATCCTCAACCCCCCGTCCTCATCCTCAACCCCCCCTCCTCATCCTCAACCTCCCTTCATTCTACCCCTCTAAATCCCCCCCCCTCCCTTTCCCCTCACTTACCTGCATCTGAAGCTCCTGCTCCGGACTCCGGCGCGCATGTCACGTCATGGCATTAGCATATACCGGGTGCCGGCACCCGGTATATGCTAATGCTGTAATGTCACATGCGTGCCAGACGCCGGAAGGAGCGGTCGCCGGAGCAGGAGCTTCAGATGCAGGTAAGTGAGGGGAGGGGGGTATTTAGAGGGGAAGAATGAGGGGGGGGGTTAGAATGAGGAGGAGTGGTTTAGAATGAGGAGGAGGGGTTGAGGAGGGAGGTTGAGGAGGGGGTTGAGGATGGGGGGGTTGAGATTGAGGAGGGGGGTTGAGGAGGGAGGTTGAGGATGAGGAGGGGGGTTGAGGAGGAGGGGGCTGAGGATGAGGAGGGCGGTTGAGGATGAGGAGGGCGGTTGAGGATGAGGAGGGAGGTTAAGAATGAGGAGGGGGGGAAGAGACACAGGGAAGGGAGAGGGAGGGAAGAGACACAGGGAAGGGAGAGAGGAGAAGAGACACATGACAGAGAGGGGGACACAAGAGGGGGACACAGAGGGCAGCACATTTCCCACCCTCGGCTTATACTCGAGTCACTCATTTTACCCAGTATTTTGTAGTAAAATAGGTGCCTCGGCTTATACTCAGGTCGGCTTATACTCGAGTATATATGGTACCTATTTTTTATTTGGGGTTTGTTGTGCAAGTACCGTAATGGTCCGAATATAAGCCGCACCTTTTTTCCGATTTTTGAGCTTGCGAAGGGTGCGGCTTATATTCGCGACCGTAAAAAAATCATTGCCGATTTGCGAACTTTGCTTGTAACGCGTGCGGCTTCTATTCGCGAATGCAAAATTACTGCCGATATGCGCGTTTGCGAGTTAAGGGTGCGCGATTGCGAGTTAAGGGTGCCGATTTTAGTGCTTTAGACTGCGGTATTGAATAGCAATTTACGGTTTTAGTGATTCTAACGTCCTGTAAAGCCTGTAACCTGCACAAAAAAGCCTGTTTCTTGCAATGGCTGATCACTTTGAGAGTCTTTTTTCTCTCCAATTTTACGGGTCTGGCTTATATGTGATTACTATCTTTTTTCTATTTTTTTCCCTTAAACTTTACGGGTGCGGCTTATATGCGGGTGCAGCTTATATTCGGACCAATACGGTAATTGTAATGCCTTTCAATGCTTTCCCCATATTTTAAAGTCCAGTGATGCGTTTATATTGTCTTTTACAGTGTTCAGAAATTGTCTGTAAACCCTTTGTGGGTCCTATTTGGAGGACGTAATATTTTTGGCTCCATTTGCCATTTACGGGTTTGAACACCAGTGCGTCGTTAGGGATTCGTAGCAATTTAATAGCGATTTGTGACCGTAACATTTACAGGCTTGACAGATCAAAGGCTCAGCTGAGACGGAGGCCAGATTTTGACGGCCTGTAGAGTTTTTCCACCTGTAACCTGCAGATTGTTTGCGGGTAGCTGAAAGATGCCAATTTAATAGCGATAACTCTTGCGGCCTCCTTACGGGCTACGAGTTTTACCATTAGGGAAATTTAATAGGGCTGCAGGTCAATTCTATTTACTGCATACACCATCTCATGTGTGTGTATTAAATACTGTGTATTGAATAGAACACAAGCAAGTTTGATTGGTTTTGGATATGTGCCTATATTTATTCAATGTGCATTAGATCAAGGGAATGGATTATTGGTATTAGTACAAATCAGCCTGATGGAATGTGTGAAATCAAGGAATAACGATTTGGAAACTTTTAAGAGCTTGAATATTTTTGAGGTTTAATCAAAGGCAAAGGCCAACAAAGTAGGAAATTCAGGGGAATAGCAACTGCAATAGCAACTTATGCAGTAGCCTTACTCAAATAGCAAGGTGTGCTTGCAGCACTGAATATTGCTATATCCCCATGACCACACACATATCACATATATAGTTGTGAGCAGGCGAGCTTGCTTAAGCCGTTGCTAACGCTAGCGGGCTCGCATAGCGAGCCCGCGGCCCTCGCGAAGCGAGGGTCGCAGTTGCTGGCAAGGAGCGCCGCAGGCGCTCCTTGCCAGCAACTGCAGCCCTCGCGAAGAGGGCTGCAGCCCTCGCAGCAACTGCAGCCCTCGCGCTCCTTGACAGCATTTGCGGCCTTTGCGAAGAGAGGGAGCTGTGCGTGCACGCCCCTGGAGAGAGGGAACTGTGCGTGCACGCCCCTGGAGAGAGGGAACTGTGCGTGCACGCCCCTGGAGAGAGGGAGCTGTGCATGCACGCTGCTGGAGAGAGGGAGCAGAACTCCATGCCCCATTAGACCCATCAGACTACTTACATTCATTGGAGCATTTCAATTTACCTCCGCCATGTCTCCCCTGCCTGCACATTTTCTGCAGAGGCAGGGAGTTTCAGAATTACGTCACATGCATGCAAAGTCATTCAGGAAGTCCCTGCCTCTGCAGAAAAACGTACAGGCAGGAGATGCATAGTGGTGGATAATTGAACAGCTTCGATGAATGTAAGTAGTCTGATGGGTCTGACTGATAGTGACAGATCTGACTGATCGGGACCATGAAGGCCTGGCCTGGGGGGACATGAAGGCTTAGCCTGGGGGGACATGAAGGCTTAGCCTGGGGGGACATGAAGGCTTAGCCTGGGGGGACATGAAGGCTTAGCCTGGGGGGACATGGCATCATGGGCTGGAGGCCATAAACTAATAAAAAAAAATACATATATACAACAAAATGTGCACTGGGACATTATTTATATATATAGATATAGATATAGATATAGATAGATAGATATATTTATATATATATATATATATATATATATATATATATATACTGTATATATTATAAATATATTATAGATTTTATACACACTTATATTATACAGATTATAAGTATATAATATATTATATGTATTGTGTGTGTGTGTGTGAGGTGTGTGTGTAATGTGCAGTGTGTATATATATATATAATGATGTATTGTGTGTGTGTGAGGTGTGTGTGTGTGTAATGTGCAGAGTGTATACATATATATATATATATAATGATGTATTGTGTGTGTGAGGTGTGTGTGTAATGTGCAGTGTGTATACATATATATATATATAATGATGTATTGTGTGTGTGTGAGGTGTGTGTGTAATGTGCAGTGTGTATACATATATATATATATAATGATGTATTGTGTGTGTGTGTGTGTGAGGTGTGTGTGTAATGTGCAGTGTGTATACATATATATATAATGATGTATTGTGTGTGTGTGTGAGGTGTGTGTGTAATGTGCAGTGTGTATACATATATATATATATATAATGATGTATTGTGTATGTCTGTGAGGTGTGTGTGTAATGTGCAGTGTGTATACATATATATATATAATGATGTATTGTGTGTGTGTGTGTGAGGTGTGTGTGTAATGTGCAGTGTGTATACATATATATATATATATAATGATGTATTGTGTGTGTGTGTGAGGTGTGTGTGTAATGTGCAGTGTGTATACATATATATATATATAATGATGTATTGTGTGTGTGAGGTGTGTGTGTAATGTGCAGTGTGTATACATATATATATATAATGATGTATTGTGTGTGTGTGTGAGGTGTGTGTGTAATGTGCAGTGTGTATACATATATATATATATATATAATGATGTATTGTGTGTGTGTGTGTGTGAGGTGTGTGTGTAATGTGCAGTGTGTATACATATATATATATATATAATGATGTATTGTGTGTGTGTGTGTGAGGTGTGTGTGTAATGTGCAGTGTGTATACATATATATATATATATAATGATGTATTGTGTGTGTGTAATGTGCAGTGTGTATACATATATATATATATATATATATATATATATATATATATATATATATATATAATGATGTGTTGTGTGTGTGTGAGGTGTGTGTGTAATGTGCAGTGTGTATACATATATATATATATATATATATATATATATAATGATGTATTGTGTGTGTGTAATGTGCAGTGTGTATACATATATATATATATATAATGATGTATTGTGTGTGTGTGTGAGGTGTGTGTGTAATGTGCAGTGTGTATACATATATATATAATGATGTGTTGTGTGTGTGTGAGGTGTGTGTGTGTAATGTGCAGTGTGTATACATATATATATATAATGATGTGTTGTGTGTGTGTGAGGTGTGTGTGTGTAATGTGCAGTGTGTATACATATATATATATATAATGATGTATTGTGTGTGTGTGTAATGTGCAGAGTGTATACATATATATATAATGATGTATTGTGTGTGTGTGAGGTGTGTGTGTAATGTGCAGTGTGTATACATATATATATAATGATGTATTGTGTGTGTGTGTGTGTAATGTGCAGTGTGTATACATATATATATATATAATGATGTATTGTGTGTGTGTGTGTGTGAGGTGTGTGTGTAATGTGCAGTGTGTATACATATATATATAATGATGTATTGTGTGTGTGAGGTGTGTGTGTAATGTGCAGTGTGTATACATATATATATATATATATCACATATATAGTTGTGAGCGTACGAGTTGTTGCTAACGCTGCGGGCTCGCGTAGCGAGCCCGCGGCCCTCGCGAAGCGAGGGCACTGCCCGAGGGTCTCAGTTGCTGCAAGGAGCGCCGAATTCGCGAGGGCACTGCCCGAGGGTCTCAGTTGCTGGCATGGAGCGCCTTCGGCGCTCCATGCCAGCAACTGAGGACCCTCGCGAAGCGAGGGCCTCAGTTGCTGGCATGGAGCGCCTTCGGCGCTCCATGCCAGCACCTGAGGACCTCGCAAAGCGAGGGCCGCAGTTGCTGGCATGGAGCGCCGAAGGCGCTCCTTGCCAGCAACTGCGACCCTCGCAAACTTCACGTCGCAACCCAAACAGTACGACACACACATTACGACACTCGCAAACAACATACGACACACGTTCACACACATTACGGACTCGCAACACTCGGACATTACAAAATGTAAAACACAATACATACACACACCACATACATAAAAAACTTACCTACACCAAGAGGGAGCACCCAGCACCTCAAAAATACAACTTACACCTCGATTTTACTTCAAATAAAACAGTTTAGAGACTAAAAAAAAAACGAAGCGAGAGAAAAAATGGCCGCCGAACAAAACGAAAACGAGGCTACAGCACTCTAAACTCGCAAAACACCACAAAACACCTACGGATATTCCGATACAAACGTATAACACACATTACTCGCCATTTGACGCCAATGCGGAAGTACACGACAACGGTTTGGGCTCGCGCACGCACAGTGTTATACTGCACACATTCAGCACGCTTACACAGCAGATCCACACCACTAATGCTGCAGCAACATCAAAACACATTCACAGCTCTTCCACACAATGCTTTAAAATAGGTAAAGTATATTCATTTATTAATGTATTATATATTTCATTATTACACACTAAACAGCATTAGCTACCTTACAATTTCATTGCCGTCATTTTTTGACGGGCAATTCGCTAGTAACTATATAAAAATGATAAGGTACGTATTTATACAATGTGTGTTACCTTTCTGGTTTACTTAGACAAAAAGTCCATTGTATATGGACATTTCTGTGCATATTTACACGCTATTCTGTTGCCTCCTGAAAATGTGCTGCTCTAGGCCTGAGATGTGTTGGCCTAGGAGGAATTACATGGCTAGAGTATAGCAAGAGTTTTGACCATGCTTCCATTTGGAGAGCTGGAGATAACTATTATTATAATTATTATTATCCTTTTTTTGTAACCCATCAACAAATTCCGTAGCACTATACTGCTTAAGTATATAGCAAAGTACAATTGTTCCCAAAGCACCTTACAAAATTGAAAACCTGCACACTTACAATCTAAAGATAAGGAAATAGGTAGAAACGTGGGCCAAAATAGCAGATAAGGATTAGGATGGGTCAGGAAGAAAGTGAAAGGTTACATAGGCAGGAAGATATATAAAGTTAGAAAGGTTTTCATTAGTAGGAGAGGGAAGGTATCTGGTAGAAATTCATTGTAAGTTGCCTGGCTCTAGTATGTAGTATATTGTCTTTGCCTAGTGGTCAGATAATATAACCTGCAATTTGTAATTTGTATGTTCATAAAGCTACAAAAATTAGGGGACGGTGGGAGGAAAGTGGTTGCTTCAGGAGAATATGGTTGTGTGGTAGAGGTCTCTGATGAAAGTAGGAAAGAGTGAAAGTTGGCAGAAACAGAGCATATGTGTGGAGGGATAGAGTCTGAGTATTTAGGCTTTTTTAAAAGAGGGAAGATAAGTAAACAGGGGTAATATAACTATTGCATAGTATATACACAGCTGATACAAATGACAAAATATAACAAAATATGCATTGATGATTAAAGAAGGATACCTTTCTTAAAGTGGATAATTATGGTACTTGATTTAGGAGAATATCAGGAAGATATGGTTGTATGGCAGAGGTCTCTGAGGAAAGTAGGAAAGAGAAAGTTAACAGTATATATATATATATATATATATATTTTTTTTTTTTTTTTTTTTTTTCAGTGAGAGGTTACACTTTTTTTCAAAACTGAATTTGTGAAGCATGTCTATTACATACATGACTACTACATACAGATGTCTTATTGGGAGTGGTAGCCTGATGTACACACCATGGCTAGGTAACATCTATGAGTTGTTCTTAAAGAAAATGCAATCATTTACTCGTATGAAAAGCTTTTGGTGGTTAATTTTAAAAATCAGTACTTTAGACTGATAGTGGTTATATGTTTATATTAAACCTTATTTTTCCTTGTCTTATTAGGTATGATTTTGTAGAAATTGAAGACCCGAGTGACGGCACTATTCTTGGGCGTTGGTGTGGATCAAATACAGTGCCAAGCAAGCAAATATCAAAAGGAAATCAAATAAGGGTACGGTTTGTCTCTGATGAATATTTCCCTTCTTCACCAGGATTTTGCATCCATTATACCCTTCTCACCCTGGTAAGCAATTTACTTTTTGGCTCAGTATAGTAATTATTGCCCAATGCTTTGCTTTCTGTAATCTGATAGTTTAGGGTCACATGCAGTGAACGGACCAAAAAAAAGTTAATGAAAGATAAACAGCTTTCTTAGGCAAGTAATGTAATTCTTACATGAAAACTAAACATATACCCAGGTGTTTTACTTTGCTGATTTGGGATGTGTCAGGGATTTATGTCTGTGGTCAGTCATGTGAAAATTGTTGTAAAAATATCTTTCTACATTTTACTGGAAAATTCAATATCTATTAAATGCTTTAACACTTTTTGGGCAACAAAATTGTTTATAAAAAACAATAATTCATAACAAGTGACTATGAATAATGACTGTATTTGTTTGACAGTGCATTGTTGCTAAACTGGCACATACTATATATATATTCTTTTATTGTTTAAAAATACTTTTGTTTAAATTTGGTAATACAGTATATTGTGTTACTATATACAGCCTTATTAAATTGTGATTCGGCAAATTGAAAAGGACTCTATTTAAGCACATAGCATATTTTTTAACATAAGTTTTTAGTTAGTAAACTTCTATCCAAAAGCAAGGTCTTCACTAACTAAAAACTTCTGTAAAAAAATATGCTATGTGCTTAAATAGAGCCTTTTTCAATTTGCTGAATTTAATAAGGCTGTGAATTCCTATTTAAAGGGACTTTAATACTTAGTAATTATTGAAGCATATTAATTAAACTACATAGGGTTTTATTATCTTCCATATGTATTGCATTGTTTGGGGTTTTCCATTTTATTATTGGTTAAGGGAGCCTGCTCAGCATCCATGGATTAATATGATAATAATAAATTCCTGTGGAGGAGCTAGATTGTATTACATTTATTTACTTAGGTCTGGATATTTTTAAGCATAACCCCCCCCCCCCCAAAAAAAAACAGTCATATATAAGAAAAATAAGAGGCCAATGAGAATTTTTAGGCAGTTTGTTTGTTATATGAATGCTTTCACTAGATTACTTAACTAATGTTGTCCCCCTCAATGTAATTGTGATATAAAGTTTACACTTCACTTACTCCTAAAAAGCTTCCAGCATAACTGATTATCACCATCAAGAACCCCCTCTTTTTCATGAGAGCTGTCATCTTGCACAGCTCCAAAGGAGAGAAGCCTCACACTAGCAGTGTCTCATGCTGCTCAGACATAGAATGTCCCTGTCTGTTTCATAGTAGCATGGGACACTGGTAGTGAGAAGTCTCTACCTGTGGGTGTCGCTTTAAGTCTCTCAAGGGAAGATGACAGCGCTCTAACTCTCATTAGGGAGAACATGTAATTACATGTCATAATTACACTGACAAGGGAAAAATGTATTAATCTTGTTAAAAAGAGTTAAAAAAGGTATTGTTAGAAGGAGGGAGCTTACATCAATAAATGTAAGCCCTTATCTCACACAATCCTCACCAATCATCTTCAATGCCTTCTGGGTCTATCAGAGGCATCAACATGTATTTATGCTTTATGACTTTTCTTTGCCTTGGTATGTTCTTAGATAGACTGAAATGGGTATATTTATTAAGAAGGGATAAAACTGGGGACAAAAAGTGGAGTTAAAGGTCCCTGTTTCCTAAGCTTTCTATAGTTTAAATTGTATCCCTGCTTGATAAATAGGTCCCATCAAAACCTGTAAAGCTCAGTTATTTTATGTTTTAATTCCTTTTTTCCCCTAATTGTATACAAGCTTGATAAATATAATCCAAAGCTTTCAAACATACGTATTGGTCCGAATATAAGACGCACCTTTTTTCCAATTTTTGAGCTTGCAAATTACGGGTGCGGCTTATATTTGCGACCGTAAAAAAAATCATTGGCGATTTGCGAACTTTGCTTGTTACGTGTGCGGCTTCTATTCGCGAACGCAAAATGACTTCCAATTTGTACGATTGCAAGTTAAGGGTGCCGATTTACGTGCTTGAGACTGCGGTATTGAATAGCGATTTACGGTTTTAGTGATTCTAACATCCTGTAAAGCCTGTAACCTGCCAAAAAAAGCTACAGTGCTAATTAGAAAGCCTGTTTCTTGCAATGGCTGATCACTTTGAGAGTCTTTTTCCCTCCAATTTTAAGGGTACGGCTTATATTTGAGTACTATGTTTTTTCTATTTTTTCCCCTTGAACTTTACGGGTGCGGCTTATATGCGGGTGCGGCTTATATTCGGACCAATACGGTATATATTTTCATAGCGGTCCTTTAAATCTTTCTCAAAATCCAGATTTAAAAAAAGGCAGCAAAAACTAGGTCAGATTGATCTAAAAAGGTTCACCAGATGCACAGTAAAAACAATGAAGTGATGATGCATAATGACTGCGGAGGCAGTGAAAGTAATGTGACATAACGTGACAATAAATACAGCCATTACATGAGCGGTTGAGGTGGGAAATCATGGCTTTATCATACTATCACTGTCGTACTATCATGGTAAACCCACCACAAGTCATTCCCCACTTGACTATCCCTGCTAGACTCCTCTACCATACACAAATCTCAGTGTCTACTGGGCCTCTCTTGTCATTAACTCTTGTTGCCTCCTGAATAAAATGTAAAATCATGACCCTAACTTACAAAGCCCTCAACAACAGTGCACCCACTTACATCTCTGCTCTCATCTCTAAATATTCCCCCACTTGCCCTCCTCACTCTGCTAATTACCTTCCTCTTTCCTTCTCTATCACCAATCCCGCTTTCAGGACTTTTCTGGTGCTGCCCCTATTCTCTGGAACTCCTTGCCTCGCTTCACTAAAAACGCATCTGTTTAATGAAGCCTATCACCTGCCGCCTTAACATGCACACTGCATCTTTCACCCTCCTGTACCACACCCAAACCTTTTAGACTGTAAGTCTGTGAGTTTTCAATTTTGCAATGTGCTTTGGGAAAGCACTTTGGACACTGGATTCTAAGTTCACAGACAGGGCCCTCCATTTTTTGCAATGTGTTAGTATTGTTTTGCTTTAACCACAATCCATTGTATCGTGCTACAGAATATGTCATCACGTTACAAACAAACATCACATATTATAGTTGTCGTAATTGCGAGATGTCGTCATGCAATGTTAAAAATTGCGCCCACGTGCATGCGCAATGAGCACCAAAGTCTTTAAAACAGCCTACACAGGAGCACAAAAGGCGCTTATGCTAATGGCTGCGATCACCAACGAAACGCGTAGTACTTTGCCGATGATTGCTAGGCACAACAGTTTACGCTTTTAAATGGCCGAAAAGGTCTCAACCGCATAACTCAAAAGACCCCCAAAACAGCCAAATAAAAAAAAAATAAAAAAAAAATCACTCACCCACAGCACAGAGGGAGAGCCAGGAGGCCTGGGAGTGAGGTTGCAAGCGAATGTGAGCGATATTTAGCGTTTTTCGTCGATCGAAAATCGGCTAAGCAAGGAAAAAAATGGGGGCCGAAAAAACTTAAACATTTTCAAACAGGATCAAAACAAAGCGAAAAACGCCAGGCACGCGGGACTTAGAAAATATATGACGGCGAAGACAGTAACACTTGCACGAACAAAGCCAGGCACGCAGGACTTTGAAAATAAAACCAACGGCAGTCAGCGCGCGCCACACAAAGATTCAGCAGACACACAGAGGAGAAAGACACAGGGAAGGAACAGGGGGGAGATGGTGGAAAGAGACACATGGCATTCCCAAGCACAAAAGTTGCAGGTTAACGAGGCCTGCAATGAGCGGCGAGGCCCATATAGTAGACAGAAGGTGAGGCTTGCAATGAGCGCCAAAGGGCTCAGCGCGGGGCTCACGATGAGCGCCAAAAGTGCTCAGAGGTCGCACAACCTCGCATTGTGTGACAAACAGCATTGTCAGGCTTCAAATTTTATTGCCGTCATTTTTGATGGGCAATTCCCTAGTTTATTATTAATAATAATAATAATAATAATAATTATAATAATAATAATATACATTGATTCCATCAGAGGGAAATGCTATAAGAAATGAATTGTTTCGCTGAACTTAAAGAATGTCTCACAATAAATAGTTTATCAGCAATAACAAGCAGTGCAATAATTCATAATGTCCATGTGACTGGTTTTCCA
This sequence comes from Discoglossus pictus, assembly GCA_027410445.1. Classification (NCBI taxonomy): domain Eukaryota; kingdom Metazoa; phylum Chordata; class Amphibia; order Anura; family Alytidae; genus Discoglossus; species Discoglossus pictus. Next base: position 127,121,049 of record CM050163.1, read on the forward strand.
GAAAATCAGCTTTTAATGTTTGGTGTGGGTGTCCAATTCCTTTTTTGTCCACAATAATGCATTTCTGATAAGTTTCATAGACAAGGCTGAAAGTACTTTTTAAAATCCCTGCTTCTTTCTTTTTTCTTTTTGTCTTTATGAGCTACACTTATCAAAATAGCACCTAATTAGGGAGCTGAATCAGATTGATGTAAGTAGTTAATACTGATTGAAGCAATTACAAAGCAGATTGATGAGTAACAAAATACACAATAATAGAAAAATCAGCCTATGAGTTTGGTTTTATTCATAAATCTTTGACAGTTTGGGTTCGATTTACTGATGCGTTAAGCGGATTGTTGCCTACCCTGACATAAGCCACAGCTCAAACCTTGATTTCATGTTGTATCCATTGCATACAGTATTATATGCTACATTATTGCTCATGCACCAGTTGGCTTCTAGACACACAATGTTGGTAGCTCCAATGTAGATGTTCTGTTTCTTGAGCCAGATAGTATAATAAAATACCCACTTAGTAATCTTTTGCTGATATTGCCATTTGCACAGCATACTTAAAGCAAAATCGCTTACATCTCTGATGAAAAAAATATTTTATGGATTGTTGTTGCAGAAAAAAGGGCATTTTATAAATGTGTCACATTGGTGGGAATTTACTAAGAGGACGCCGCAAAATGACTCGTGATCTACAGCAAATCATTGTGTATCAGCTTTACTTAGGTCTCCATTCACTAAATTGCTAATATTTTAATTAAGTCCTTGATGAGCCATGGTAACACCTCAAGTAGCACCTTGTATACATCCCATCTCCACCCTTTACACATCGCAGTCGGAGTAGAGCATTCATTTTATGGGGTCAGCGCAATGCTGTTCGTCAGTTCATTGGTTGGCAAACCTTAAATTGCTGGCAATAAGTCAATAATTACATATAACCCCAACAAACCATGCACTCACCTTGTATACTAATATATGGTTTCTAATTGTCTATGATAAGTGTCAATCATATTCAGGCAATTAGAAATGACTATTTGAATTGCTCCCACTCCATTTCTGATTGGTTAAAAGCTATTCGCTAGGAATGCACAAATTTAAACCCATTTCAAATACTTTATTCTGATTGGCTGAAATATGATTGACATATATATTAGCCAGTCAGAAGCCATAAAATTAATATATAAGACAAGGGTGCTGACCCGCAGTAGCTCCTCAGAGGTGGAGCTCTTAGTTAATGTTTTATTAGAGGGCTGGGATAGGGGCTGCACCTACAAACTTTCTGTGGGCCAAGGAGAGCCAAGGGTCTTCATGCCAGATAGAAGGGGACCTAGAGGGTTGTCCAGGGGAGGGCAAGTATAATTTCCCCCAAAAGGTGTATTTTTTTTTTTTAGCAAATTCTCTTTTTTATTTTAATTGTAATGCTTTGTTTTTCTGTAATTCTTTATTTCTGTGTAGCTCTTTTTATTATTTTTTGTAGTCAGAATGTCATGGTAGGGGTTACGTTTAGGTCCCATGAGGCCCCATAAGATTATAGAATAGCATACCTTGGGGATGCATATGGGTCCTCATGGTATAGGAGTTAATTTTAGCTACCATATGGACCCCCATGGCTACAGGTTAGCATACAATGGGGGTCAATAGAGACTTCCATGGTATGGGGTTAATATTACGCTCCATATATAACATACGCTGCCATAGGTATCATCTAGCAGTATATGTTGTATGTTAATAGATGGATATTGGTTTTAGTGTTTTATTTAAATATAAAATGTATTGCTAATGAGGGGTTGAAATACGCAATGCTGAATATCCGCATCACAGGTAGTAAAAAGCAAGGTATGTGTTTAGTGAATTTGGAAAACTTGGGTTTTCACAAACGATGCAGGTTACACGCTCCTGACATGTGCATCACACAACACGGTCACCATAACCTCTGAGGAGCCACAATGAGTTAGCTATAAAATGGGAGAAATGGTTTTAATAAATCACATAATGAGCTGAGAAGCTGCATCACAGGTTAATATGGGCCATTGGTAAAATCCCCCCAGTGTGTTATTTATCTTAAAATGAAGGTCTCAGAGGAGAAAAAATAATTTAAAAGCATAACTGTCCTAGGGGGCTTGCCCTGTTAGCCATATATAAATATATGAGTCATTTTCTTTGCTGATTCAATATATACACTTAAAAAGATCTGTGCATTCCCTGTTGGTTTCAGAGTAGTTTAAAATCGTTTCAGTAAATGTTCTTTAATGGAAAAAAAAATATTTTGCAAAGCTTTGAACATGTTATTTTAAATCATTAAAGAAAACAAAAGTGTGAACGTCACATTGGTGAAATAGCTAGTTAACATTGCATCCACACATCTAACTAACATAATGCAGCCCTCCAGGAACCTATAACAGACAATCATTGTATCTGTACCATGTCTCACGACAATCTTCTATCTTTACTCTATTAAGCAAAGTACTTGATGATAATAAAAATGTACGATGTATCTTCTTTTGAATTGCATAATATTTTATAACTAGCGACTTCCCTTCAAAAAAATGACGCAAGAAGACTGTAAGGCAGGTAATGCTGTTTGGTTGAGACATTAATTTTGTTGGTGGTCCAAGATCCTTGGGCACTCATTGCGTGCCTCACGCTGAGCACCTTCGGCGCTCATCACGTGACTCGCAATGTGAGCCTTCGGCGCTCATTGCGAGGTTGTTGTATTTTTTGTTCTGCGCTTTTGGTGTTGATGCGGTGGTGATCTGTTTTTTGCGCTTACTGCAAGTGTTTGTGTGGTATGAGCAGCGTTGGCGGTCGTGAGTGGCACAGTGAATGGCTTTTATTTGTAATTGTGTATTGTGAGTTTTTTTTGTGTATCTGTTTTTTTGTATGCTAATGAAATAATTAATAAATGAATAAATGAATATACTTTACCTATTTTGAAGTATTATATGCAGGAAGCATTGTGTTGAGCTGACAATCTGTTTTGATGTTCCTGCAGCATACAATGTCGGTTTGCACTGTTGTGGAGCTAAGGGGGAAGTGTCAGCAATGTGTGCAGTGTGTAGTGTAAATAGGCTGCGTGCACGAGGAAAATCCGTTAGTGTACTTCCGCATTGTATAAGTTAGTGTTGTAAAATGGCGCCTAATGTGTATGTGGTACGCGGCTGTGGATGATTTAGCATCCTTGTTAATAGTGTATCTTGGACCTCGTACGGGTTTTCCCGCTTGGTGGTGTTTTGCGTGTTTGGGATCCTGTAGCCTCGTTTTCGTTTTTTTTCGGCAGCCATTTTTTCTCTCGCATAGGGGATCTTCGTGTGTGTAAACTCTTTAATTTGGACTTAAATTGAGGTGTAACTTCACTTGCAGAGGTCCTGGGTGCCCCCCCCCCTTGCTGTGGGTAAGCATTTTATGTATTTGTTGTGTGTATTTATTGTGTTTTTCATGTTTTCAGGAGCACGCGGTTCGGGCGTTAAGGTTGTATTTTTGCGAGCCCGTAATGTGGCTCGTATTTGTGGATGCTAAGTCCGTAAATTTTGCGGTGTAAGTCCCGGCTACGGCTCATTGCAGCCGACGTGGGAGCCTCCACCTCCGCAAATGTGGCCTAAAGTTGTAGGGGGCCGTAGGGATGAGCGCCTATGGCGCTCATCACCAGCGCAAGGAGCGCCTTTGGAGCTCCTTGCCAGCAACTGCGGCCCTCGCTTAGCGAGGCCAGCAGTTGCTGCGGGTTTGCTATGCGAGCCCGCAGCGTTAGCAACAACCCGTATTGCTGACAACTACTGTATATATGTGATTAAAGAGATAATGTATAGAAATATAAGCACAAATTTGAACCAATCAGCCATCCAGCATGCCCTTCTATAAAACTGAAAGGTTTGGCTTTATACATATTCCAAACATTCTTGAGTTATTTTGCTGGATCAGACCACACTTTAAGATAGATCTGTTGCTATTGTGTCTCTTCATTCAAAATCAAGTAATATGCCTAAATTCAATGGGGCTATTGCAAAACTTGTGAAGATTTCAGTGACTGGTGACTCCTATGTTTGGATATGCGAAAATATTCCTTTACCTGAGACTTCCCTATGATTGGATTAATGGATGTCACCTTCATCATGTGTTTGCTCAGTCACAATAATTAATTCTTCAAACCATTCCATCAGGTTTCACCGAAAATGTACATATTTTACAATTCATCTATGCTATTACAGAAAATATAACATTTTTGATAACAGCCCATTAACCTATAGAATAGATGAGGATGTATAGCCACTATATATACGTGTAAAAAGTCTTCACTGTTTGATGTAGGATCACAAATTTCCCTGCTGACTTTTTTCTATGGAATTTAGTTTGTGTGATTCAGTTATATGCTAATGTTGTATTGGAAAGTTTTCAATAAAATAATAATCTTTAATTACTTGCCATTTAATGCTATATACATTGTATTGCTGAGTAAATGTAGATACAGTGTAACAATATAGATTTCTTAGACTAATTGTTTCACACTTCCTATTTATTCGAAACATCAATGGCCCGTTAAAGAGGATCTGGTTATAACCATAATAATTTCTAAGCTTGTTAAAATTGAATTTTGTCTATATAATTGAGTAGTATAAATGGCATTACAACCACCTTTGGTGCTGATCATTTGCAAACAGTGTGGGGGAAGGACCCAAGTCCGCTGAGTTATAAATCAAACTAATATTCTGAATATTCCCTTAAAAGGGTTTTCTTTGCCAAGAGGTATTCTGCTTCCTTCTGAGTACTTTAATGGGCTGGCTGAGCTCCTAACCTACTAGACTCATTACCTAAGGAAGTGTTCAGTATGATTATTGTTATAAGCACAGAGAGGGCATTAGCAGCACTAAAGAACATGGAGCCCAACCACAAAAATCTGTGTAAACAAGTAATATAATATAATGGGGTGGTCAAGATGACTACTATATATTTGAAAGTACATATATAATTAATCAATTTGCTTTTTTATTGTTTATGCAGTTTACTTACTGCTTATAAGTAAGTACTATTAACTTGAAAAATAGACTTTCAATTGACCTTTAAGCACTAGCAGCCTTAAAGTAGTGCACACCACTGCATTAAGTAGTGACAACGTTAACTTAATCTTAATGGAACGCCAAAAAGAACAAATTAGCTCCAGTCTATCAGTCATTTAGAGCAGTCCGTGCTGGTCCTCAAGGATGAGGGGATCTTAACTCTTTAAACATGTCACTACCATTTGTCGCAATTATATAAAGACTAGCGAATTGCCCGTCAAAAAATGACGGCAATGAAATTGTAAGTGAGCTAATGCTATTTGGTGTATAATAATAAAATAACTAATAGATTAATAAATGAATATACTTTACCTATTTTGAAGCATTGTGTTGAAGAGCTGACAATCTGTTTTGATGTTGCTGCAGCATTAGTGGTGTGGAGCTGCTGTGTAAGCGTGCTGAATGTGTGCAGTGTAATGGTGTACGTGCGCGAGACCAAACCGTTAGCGTAGCTGTGTACTTCCGCATTGTTCTAAAATGGCGGGTAATGTGTGGTATACGTCTGTAGTGGAATATCCCAAGGTGTTTTGTGGTGTTTTTGCGTGTTTCTTGTGGTGTTTTGCGTCTTTAGACTGCTGTAGCCTTGTTTTGTCCGGCGGCCATTTTTTCTCTCACTTAGAGAATTTTTTAGTGTCTAAACTCTTTTATTTTGAGTTAAATTAAGGTGTAACTTCATTTTTTGAGGTCCTGGATGCTCCCTCTTGCTGTAGGTAAGCTTTTTATGTATGTGCTGTGTGTATTTATTGTGTTTTTCATTTTTTCATGTCCCCGGGTTGCAGACGATTTTTGATAGTCTGTAATGTGTGTTAACGTGCCTCGTATGTTGTTTGCGTTGCGACGTAAAGTTTGTGAGGGTCGCAGTTGCTGGCAAGTTGCGCCACAGGCGCTCCTTGCCAGCAAGTGCGGCCCTCGCTGCGCGAGCCCGCAAGCATGAGCATTGGATCGAGCGGGCTCGCATGTTCACAACTATATATGTGATCACAAATCCACAATACATCACTTTTGTACCATAGACAGGTAGTGAAAAATAAATGCTTCTTATATATGATTAAAAAAATAATCTGTGTATAAATTGAATGGTTTTTTTTTAATGTTTTTAGAGCAATTTAATGCTTTAGAAGAAATTACATATCTAATTTTCAAATATTGTAATTAATGATGTAATGTCTTACAATGTTCGTGTTTGTTTGGTAATATAAATGAGAATATTAAACGAATACATCCCTGTGAGCAGTTTATTATAAGATATTCTATATATATATTACTATAAATTAGGCTAATTCCGACGGCTTTAGGTAAAATCCACTGTTTACGTGTTAATATCAAAGAAACCGCCTAAAAGTAGGCAAAAATGTATTGGCCAGGTCGTTACAATTAATAGGCAACGAAATTTGATGTTTTTAGATCGAAAAGTTATTTGGAAAAGACATAAAAAGGAGAATTTCCATAATGCGATGATTACCGGGTTATGTGAGGAATTGACATGTTTTAACCCATATACATTGGTTTAATTCAATAAACAGCCATAATAAGTTGGTTATTTATGGACAATATCGTGTTTATTACTCCTAATTGCACATTTCCAGTCACACAGAGCCGCTCTTACCCGCCATGTGTGACTCGGTATCACTGGGCGGGCTCTCTCACGCGCACATGTTTTTGTTGCCATCTTGCCCCTCACAGCTAGCCCCGCCCACAGTTACACAACCAGCCAAGTGCAATGGGGGTTTTTCCCAAACTTCCTAAAATCCCGTACAGAGAATAAACACAGCACACTTCTCAATCACTACCAAGATTCCGCCACACCCGCCAATCAGAAGCGGCGGTTTCTTAGACGTCGTGTGCTTATAGGCTGGGACACCATGGTGGGCGGGGCTCGCCTTGTATGGACGGTCTATTTGACCTGGGGTCCGATGCCCTCACTACATAGTGTATAGAGAAAGCAAGTGGGGATTATCGGATCTGGATTATATTTTATTATTTTCATATCTGGACCATAATGCCAATGCTGAAGCACCATAAAGTTGCCATGCTGGGATATCCCACTGTTGGTGGGTCCTGCGGTGCATACCCAGCCTGCTTCTACAATGTGATTGCTGATCAGCAAGACCAATTATTAGATGGGATTTGGGAAACTAACCATATTTGCAGCAATACATGACATTATATTTGCAAAAAAATTGTCTTATGTATTACATTGGAAGTCTGTGGCTTGGATGACATTATATACATGTATATAGGCCTTTGTTCTATGTATGCTTTGGGGATCTTTCTAAGGAATTTTGTGATCTTGATTGTATCATTCCTTGTGTATCATGATCCCATGTTTGAGAACAGTAAGTGCCCTGTGTATGTGTGGCTTCGCGAGGGCCGCAGTTGCTGGCATGGAGTGCCTTCGGCTCTCCATGCCAGCAACTGAGGCCCTCGCTTTGCGAGCCGCGGGCTCGCTACGCGAGCGCGCAAGCGTGAGCAACGGCTTGAGCGGGCTCGCTTGCTCATAACTATATATGTAATTATAGAGGAATTTATAAACAGGTAAGCTGTACTCTATTCATATAAGTGTAGCGCTAGATGCATATACAGTAAGTCACATGTATCACAATTTCAATAGTTTTCTGGTTCTCAGAGGTGGCCCCCATAAGCACTAGATAGTGACCAGCTGGTACCTGGACCAAAATAGGTTGAAAACCACTGATTTAGACTTAAATCAATTAGATTTTACTTTTATAAGATACCATATATAAATAATATTATCACACTGATAACCCTATCATCTAAGAATTCCATCACTCATATAACTCACTTTTTAATATTTAATTGTTGATGTATAGTCATTCAGTCATATCCGACTCTCCATGACCTTGTGAGCCGCAGCATGCGAGGTGCATTTGTTAGCCACTTCACCTCTGAGCTCCATCAAGCTCATGTTCACTGCTTCAATTTTCTCCGCCTCTAAATAACTGCTAATTGTGTACTATTTTTTACTCTATTGCACCTGTATTAAAGTGTATATGAACAATATAACAGAATATATAACAGAAAATAAAGGAATGTAAAACATAACATAATAATAAGTTAGGAACTTGTATAGGTTCTTTAGGTTATCTGAGGCAAATCTTTCAACATATTCCTTTTGTACCACTACAAACCTTAATCATTCTTTAGGAATATTAAAAGAATGCAAGGTTATAATGAGACTCTTTACTACCAGTAGTTTTTTCTTTTCTCAAATCTATTGGATTGTTTTTTGTTGCTTGCTCATCAAACAATGGTCACATTACTTTTGTCCCTTGTGCACAATTTCCACCCAGAACCTGTTCTCCTCATGCAAGGCTATGCCATCTGTGTTCTTGCTCTGCCACTACTGTCATCAAGCAGTGATTGTGATACAGTTGTTAGGGACACTCAGTTCTCATGTTGTGACTACTCTCTCCAGCAAATGTCTTTTTATCCTTGTAGAGATTGTGGATCTTTCCTATTATCTGACTGCGACTCCTGGCAGCAGCAGTTGCGGCAATGGGCTGCTAGATGGCACTGCAGTGATTGTATACAATTTTTAAGCATGCACCCTAATCCTAACTGCCTAACCCTCTTATCCTAACTCACCCTTACCCTAACCCCCTATCTCTCACCCTAACCCCCAACCCTCATCCTAACCCTAACCATTAGCCTAACCCCCACCTTAATCCTCACCCTAACCCCCTAACTCTCACCCTTATCCTAACACTCACCCTAACCCTTACCCTTACTCCTACCCTAACCCTCACCCTAACATCCTAACTCTTACCCTAATCCCCTAGCCCTCACCCTAATCCTAAACTCCTAAATTGGCAGTAAAATGCAGCGCCATCTAGCGGCTGCTCGCTAGATAACAGGAACAGATTCTTATTCCCTATTGTTGTTCTTTACCACAGTACCTCAGGAATCAAGAGCAGAAGTTCAATTAAAATATATGGGTAAGATCTCAACTTTCTGTGGTAAGCTTAAACCACAACACAGCAGTCTTATTTAATATTAGCAGCCTTATTAAATTGCGATTCCGTAAATTTAAAAGGGCTCTATTTAAGCACACAGCATATTTTTTTTACAGAAGTTTTTAGTTAGTGAACTTCTATCCAAAAGCAAAGTCTTTACTAACTAAAAAATTCTGTAAATAAAATATGCTTTGTGCTTAAATAGAGCCCTTTTAAATTTACCGAATCACAATTTAATAAGGCTGTATATCTGTAAATTTATTAAGTGGATTTCTAAAAGTAATGACATACCTCCCAACTTTTCAAGTAACCAAAAATGAAAACACATTCTTGAAAACAAACACACATTACCTGATAGCATTACTGCAGTTTACCGAACATAGCTGAAGGTTAAGCAACATATCTGCATGTTATATATATGTTCAGGTAATGAAATTACCTGATAGTTGTGAGAGGGTCTCTCTCCTACATTGACAAGCGGCCAAAGGGTGTCCCTGGGAGCCAACCAGTGGTAGTGTCTAGCGTAGGCTGATTTATGACATGTAGGAAGCATGAAATGGAAGTGTGTTTGGTGAATGAGGCCCCCTCACCTCATGTAGTTGAGATGTGGCCTTTGGCTACGCCCTACATGGCGTGCTTAGAGGGCCAACGGCTGAGTAAAGTACAGGAGAGAGGGGAGAGGTTTATGAAACATAGCGAAAAACGAGTCCTGCGAAGGCTTATTTGGATGCATGAACGAGGTAGGCCTACGAAGGACGGTTTAGGAGTTGTAGAGAGTAGGTTGATTTGGACTTATAGAAAGCTACTAAAAGGTCAAAGGTTAGTAGATTCAGCCTGGAATCCACAAAATATGTCTTAAAAAGGCCAAAGCATGACCTCAGATACTGATAAAGATAATTTAGTGGATTTGGGGCCGTTATATGATAAGAAAGCGTAATGTAGTGCATAAATACTTACCAAGAGGAACCATAGCTCTACAGCAATGGGGATGCCCTTACGGACAAGGGGAATGTGACAGAAACAGCATAGCAGGAAATCCGACATATTAGCATTTCAAGGTTAAGGAAAGCAGAGACGTTTAACAGCAATGCCCTTGCAGACAGGAGAGGGGGAAAGGCAGCAATAAGCAGAAAGCTTAACCTGGGAAAATGGTGATGAGAAGCCAGAGGTAGTAATGCCCTTCTTGACAGCAAAAGTGTCAGAATGTGATGAGAAGCCAGTGGTAGTAATGCACTTGTAGACAGGAAAAGGGTCAGAAAACCGCCATGAGCACAAGCTTATCTTGTAACATAGTAATGTAAGGAGAAAGCCAGTGATTGTAACACCCTGGATATAGGAAAATGGCCACAAACGGCAGTAATAGGCTCGCAGACACGTGGCAAAGTAAATCAGAACCTGTAACAGTGAGAGAGCTGAAAAGCGTCCTGCATGCATGAACCCAGAAATGGACTGACTGTGAGGTCCCAACAGGAAGTGCTTATAAGGCTGCAGAGCCCGCCTCAGGAAGAGGTGGGGTGAGCTGTAGAGCCACACCTCTGATGGGGCAGGGAGACAGAGGGACATGATCACAAATATATATATATATATATATATATATATATATATATATATATATATATATATATATATATATATACACTTAAAGGAACATTATCACCCCAACAACAAGTTGGTTTCATATTAAAGATTACCAAAAACTGGATATACATTATTATTATTATTACATATTATTTGTTTTCTCTATAGCAACAATTGGGTTACATTGTTTGTAAACAGACAAGCATATTGCAAAACTAATTAGCCCATCTAATTAGGCAATCAAAGCAGCTAATATTTGAGAGCTGTCAATTAGCATATTATTGCAGCTCAAACAATGCAAAATATCTCAGGAATGTTTTTAATGTGCTATAAGAATAACTTCGGTTTGGGGTGACAGAGTTCCTTTAATATCTGCTCACAACTCAATATACAAATACTGTGTACACTTTAAAACAGCATACAGCTGAAGTCTTTAAGAAAACAAAAGAAATTATTTGAAGAGATTTGTCTTTAAATGTGTGACTGTTTCTTCAACAGAGGGTCATTTAGGGACTTATTGGGATGAAGGATTTTTTCTTAAATAAGTGGGATTGTCCCGCCAACAGAGGAATAGTTAGTTGGTATGCTGTGATTTTAAGGATAACTAACCTTTTGTTGTCCTTGAGCATTTAAATATTTCTCAGAAACAATTACTTGTTTTCATTTCCCAAATAATATATTTTCCAGACATTGTTAATTAGTAGAAATCCCACTTGTAAATCTTTTTGTCCAATGATAATAGTGCAGGCATGCTTTCAGCATTGCGTAATGCAACCTGCAACCTACAGCAGTTTGTTTGACAGTTCACTTTAACAACCAAGCTTTGATTTGACGATTGAGTGGACCGAAAACCTGACATATATTTTTAGCTGCAAGTCACTTGTAATACAGGACACAAAGTACATATACACAAGAAGCAAAATACTTGTCTAAATAGCCTAGGATTTTAAAACACATATGGCATTCTTTCTATCTCATTGAGCAAATACAGATAAGGTTTAAAAGGGGATCACCTTTACTAACTAAACATCACTTTCCTCTTTACACTTACAGTAAAAAAAAATGTTTTTTTCCAAAAAGATATGTAATGTGTACTGTCTACAAATGATGTCTTACTTTGTTTGCTGCCCAATTGTTTTCTGACCGGTGTAGGTTTGCCTGCAATAGCCATGGCAAGGAAGTAGAAAAACAGATAACGTCTCCTGTCAGGACAGACCCTCTTGAAAAACATCTATTTCTCCCTGTACACATATCTTGTAAAGTCTAAAAATACATTTCAAGTGTACAATTCAAAACACAGGTTGACTTTTTTCTTCTACTACAGCTAATCCGCTTCTAAACAGGAATATAAGTAGGAGTCAACATGGATTTATGAGGGATAGGTCATGTCAAACAAATCTAATTAGTTTCTATGAAGAGGTTAGTAGGAACCTGGATCAAGGCAACTCAGTGGATGTAGTCTTTTTGGATTTTGCAAAGGCTTTTGATACAGTGCCACATGGGAGACTATTGAGCAAACTAAGAGATACAGGAGTTGCAGTAAATATCTGCTCATGGATTGAGAGCTGGCTAAAAGACAGGAAGCAAAGGGTGGTTGCAAATGGAACATACTCCGATTGGACTAATGTGGTAAGTGGGGTTCCTCAGGGTTCAGTATTAGGTCCTCTCCTTTTTAACATATTTATTAATGACTTAGAGGTAGGATTGGAGTGTGGTGTCTCCATTTTTGCTGATGACACAAAGTTGTGCAAGGTAATTAAATCCGATAGTGATGTGCTTTCCCTCCAAAGGGATTTACATAAAATTGAGGAATGGGCATCTAAATGGCAGATGAGATTTAATACGAATAAATGTAAAGTTATGCATCTGGGAAGGAAAAATAGCCATGCAATTTATAATCTTAATGGAGCAAATCTAGGTGTATCGGATATTGAAAGGGATTTGGGAGTGCTTGTGGACAACCACCTAGGTAACAGTGCTCAAAGCCAAGTAGCAGCTGCAAAGGCAAATAAAATATTAGCATGTTTTAAGAAGGGTATAGAAGCCAGGGAAGCAAATATAATTCTGCCACTATACAAATCTCTAGTACGCCCTCATTTGGTATATGGAGTACAATTTTGGTCACCACTTCATAAAAAGGACATTAGAGCTGGAAAAGGTACAGAGGAGGGCAACACAACTAATAAGGGGAATGGAGGGGCTAAGTTATGAAGAAAGACTAAACGAATTAAACTTATTTTCTCTAGAAAAAAGGCGTCTAAGAGGAGATATGATTACCTTATATAAATACATCCAGGGTCAGTATAAAGATTTGTCAAGGGAGCTTTTTTTGCCAAGAGGTTTTCAACTGACAAGAGGACATCCCTTGAGGTTAGAAGTAAAAAGATTCCACCTCAAAGAAAGAAAAGGGTTCTTCACAGTAAGGGTGGTTAAAATGTGGAATTTTCTACCAGAGGAGGTGGTGACAGCGGATTCGATAGATGGGGACTGGAATTATTTCTAATTAAAAAGGCAATTCAGTGTTATCATGGATAATTAGAGAGGCAGTATTGATCCAGAGAGAAGTCCGGTCCCCGGTGTCTGGGATCAGGAGGGAATTGATTATTTATTTATTTTTTATTTTTATATACAACTAATTAATTAATAGTTAATACGCATATTGCAGATCAGAGGAGATCTTAAAAGGTTGAACTTGATGGACTGAAAGTCTTTTTTCAACCTTAAATACTATGGGCCTCATTCTATTAGCGGCCGCAGCCGTTGCGGGGCCGCAAGGACCGGCCGCAAGCTATTCTGCTATTCTATTCCCTTACGGCCGGGGATTCCGGCAGGCTTGCGGCCGGTGCCTTGCTATCTCTTGCGGCCGCTCGCGCCGGAGGAAAGCCTTTGATCTAAAACGGCCGCAAGAGATTTGCAATTCAATTGCTCCGGGAAACCTCTCTGCAAGGCTAAAAGCGAGCCGCAGCTTGCTTGCAGGAAAGAGGTCTCGCTAGCACCAATTAAGCACATAAAATAGCTTAAATAAAGCCATCCTGCACTTTGAGAAGACTATAAAGGGATTTTAGGTGTTAGAAAAAATAGCACATAATTATCCTGTACTCAAATCCGTAAAATATTTTATTTTTAATATCCGTAAAATATCCATGTAAAAAGTCCAGAGTGCTTGGAGCACCTCAGACACACCCACGCCGCAGCCGGAAAATAAACAGTTAATTTGAACTCGGGTTTGGGCAGATGTGCAAGCTTGAGAGTGGGTTCCTTTTAATCCTCATGTCCCCCAATATGATCCCTAGCATTTACAGAGCTGTACAGTGCAGGCTTGAATTTATTTTTGAGTTTTTATATTTCACAGCTTACGGCCGGTTCCAAGATATGCGGCCGGCCGTAAGATGAGATCCTTGCGGGGCCGTATAATAGAATCGCGATGTTAACAGAACCCCCGCAAGGAATCGCAAACTTACGGTCGATTTACGGCCGATAATAGAATGAGGCCCAAAGTAACTATGCAACTATGTAAATAATGTAACCTTACTATATGAACATAACAGTGGTCCTTTAAAATAATACATTTTTAAATGTGCATAATCACGGTAAAGTATCATGTTAATAAAATCCTTTTAGTATAATTTGGTTAAATCTCAACATAATAACACATGTTTTAACACTTTCTCTTGGATTATGCAGGCATCCATCATGTCCTCATTGATACATTTTGCTCCACCCTAAGTGCAGCATCACTGGCTGCTTCCTAAGTACAGTAATTATAATAAGCCAATACAACCATATACTGTATGTAGTACGAACAAAAATGCAATGAGGGCTTTAATCAGAAAAGTGGGATAGTTAAGAGACCTAAAAATATGCATTTCATGTTATTTTTTCCGCACACTTCTCATTCAGGATCTTAATTAGAAATAAGTATTTTTAATTTTTGGCTGGAATAGACTAGTGAAACATCAAATATGTTATAGTGTTGTGACTTCATTTAATTTTCCCAAAATTAAATAATCTGATATAGTAGATTTCATGCCATAATAATGATAATAATAAGAAGAAGCAGAAGCCTTTAAATCAGTGGTTCTCAACCCGTGGATCGCAACCCCCGTTAGGGGTCGAATGACGATTTGACGGGAGTCACCTGGAGCCATCAGGATTTTTTTTTTGTGTATTCTTGGCTGTAGTTTTGCTGTTGGGGGTCGCCACAGCTTGGGAGGTTTTCTTGGGGAGTTGCGGCACTGGAAGGGTTGAGAGACGCTGCTTTAGATAAATGATTGCTTGTTAGTTATTTCAGAATTATAAAGAGTAGATGTACCATTTTTACATTTTTTAAAATACAATCAAAATTGTTTTCTTTTTAGGGCTATTAATCTAGATTATTTAAATATACTGTGAATCTAATACTGCACTGAATTTACCTCTTGTACTATGGCCAATATTTACCTGTAGCCATTGCCCCCATGAATAAAGATAACATGTAGCCCACAGTTCAGAAGTATACAGAAGCTTTATTCGACATCTGTCTTTTTTGCCAGTATTTGGCCAGTGGTACTATCAACGGATTATGAGCTCTGTCAGTTCACATTTCAACGTACTTGATTAATTACAGGAAAAAGTGTACACTCTGGAGCCAAAAGCTTGCTCTATTAATGAAATCTAATGCACCTGTGCTATTGTTTATCTCAGAATATTCACCCAAATGTATGTTCCTGGAGACTTGTGGTAGGTTACTTCTGAAAAAGATTATTATGAAACACAATAAAAGACCTCTGTATTCTCAAATTTGCAGTATACTTTTTTTCAAAATTAGTCTCTATAATGAGTAAAGGGGGATATACAGAGTTTAAATTCTTAGCTATTATGCACAGGTATGCTATAGCGTGTCTCCTAGAACCAGGCACGTTATCACTAGAGCAGGGAATTTACGCACTTACAAGGAGGATATTTTGGGGTAGATGAAGGGGAATATGGGGGGTGAGAAGGAGGGGAGATCGAAGGAGAGTGATGGAAGATGGAGAGGAGCATTGAAACTGAGATATGAGGGGAAACAGAAAGGGAGAGCGGTATGGTAATGTGGGGTGAGAGAGGGGGTGTTGGGAGAAGAAAATGTGGATGGGGGTCAAGAAGGGGTTGAGAGGGGGACATGGAGAAGAGGGGTAGAGGTAGTGAGAGACAGGGTGATGAGGGAAAGAGAATCAGGGTATGAGAATGGGGAAAGGGGGGTGGGGAGAAGAGAGTGAGTGGTGGGGTAACAGAGGGGGTGGGTTGGAGAGAGAAGTTAGGTTGAGAGAAATTAGCGAATTGGGGAGGGATGATGCATTGGAGAGAGAATGGGGGATGGGAGAGAGGGGAAGGAGGGAGAAAAAAGGATGATGGTGAATGAGTGGGTAGAGGATGATGAGTAGAAGGAAGAAGGGGAGAGAGAACAAGAAGGGGTAAAGAAATCTAAATCATTCATAATTTCCCAACCACTCCCACTTTCTTAATTTTTCACGTTGCTGCAAATTTTTATGACCCTAGCAAAGATGTACATTTTTCATCTCAGGCTGTTAACTCTGTCACTGGTCCCAATATGAATTCAGATTTGCATATTTTACCTTTTTTGGGTGGTGTGGGTCTTCTATGCTAGTTTAACATTTAAAAAACCTTGAAATATTACTTGAAAAATATTATAAAAAAAGCTACAAAGGTAGTTCATAATATCCCGTATCGAGTGAGAATGGATAGAAGAAGTTTTAAGTTGGTTTCTAAGTTAAAAAAGCTGTTGTCTGGACATAAGATAGCTTCACAGTTGTAGATTTACAGAAGCGTTGATGTTATTCAACAGTGATATTTCAGTAACCCTAAACCCTGTTTTGTTAACAGTGCACCTGGATAATTATTCATATTACACATGGTATAAACAAAACCTAGAGACAATATTATGATTAAAACAGGCTGATTGCAAAAATTAGCTAATCTGTTTTCTTTTCTAAAAAGTGATTAAACCACAACTATGTGATTAAATATAGACTTAATTGTCCTAATTGTCATTTAAGTTTTATACTTGATTATTGTGAGAAACTTTCAGTGTATAAAAACAATTCAGTAGCACTGGCGAGATCAGCCATATGTGTACTAATAAAAACATTTTATGAAACCACACACTTTAAACTACACCAACACACACTGCTTTAAAAGTATGTTTAAAAGTGAAACTAATTTCATGATTTTAATATTATATATATACCGTATATATATATATATATATATATATATATATTGAATAATTATGTGTAAGCAACGGCGTGAAGCAGGACTGTGTCCTCACACCGACCTTATTCATCCCATTCTTCAGTACGATGTTTCAAAGGGCCACTGAAGACCGTGATAATGAGGATCTTCTCTAAATCCGATATCAGCATTCTGCTCAACCAGAGGCAACTAAAGGCTCACACCAAGAGCCTCATTTAATTCGGGGCTCGCAACTCAATCGCAGACAGCCATGCCTGTGATTGAGTTGCGTGCTCCTTTTGCAATGCTATTCAATTGGCCTGGCCCGCAAGTTATGCGCCGGTCGCGGAAATTGGAAACCATGCTATTGACAGCAGCATTTGCAAGCTTGAACATGATCGCTGATGGAAGGCCGTAACTCATGGTTCAAGTCTGTAGGACTTCAATGAAAAATGGAGTTTGAATTTCAAAGTCCTACGGACTTGGAGGTTGAAGCCCGTAGGACTTCACATTGATTGCCGTGATCGATATAACACAAAAATTGAACAGGAAATAAAATATTGGAGAATGTTGTGCTATTAATTCTAAGACCTAACATCACTTTCACTCTTAATAAAAGTACTGTATTGCATTTTTTTGCTTTTAAAGTGCTCCGCTTTGTAAGTAAGCCCTTTGCGAGACCTCCTTGGTACCATTAACTTGTGGTTAGATATTTGCCATTTGCGGGCTTGATGGAGTGGATAGGGAGGGGGAATCTGAGCAACTGAATAGCGATTTGCGATTTTAGCCTTGCGATTTTGAAAGATCAAAGGCTTAGAGGGCAGTAACTTATGATTACAAAAATTGCTATGAATTGCAGCTGGTAGCCAGTAACTCGATCGGAGCCTGCAAAAAGTTGCTAATTGAATAGCAAAATAACTTGCGACGTCCACTTGCGAGCCCGGATCTCCAAAATGGCTCAACTGAATGAGGGTCCAAGACAGTGGGACGACTTGTTCGAGAGCTACTCTTTACCGATGACGCTGCCCTTGGTTCGCTGAGGCTGACGAGCTCTTCAGTCTAAAAGTCAGTTTGAAGAAGTTCTTCACCAATCCGCACCTCAGGAAGATTACTGTTCTCCTTGCATTACCATTGGCAAGTCTGAGCTGTAGAAATCCCACCAGTTCAGTTATCTGGGGTGCATCATCATCTTGGACTCCAAGGTCTACAAGGAAATTGACAACAGACGGGCAAAGGCAAATGGTGCATTTGGCAGGTTATATAAAAGGGGTTGGGACAACAAGCATCTGAGTAAACACACCAAGATCAATGTGTGCAGAGCTGTTGTGTTGACCATCCTACTGTATGGCTCTGAATCATGGGTTACTTACCACCATCACCTACGACCTTTTGAGCGCTTTCGTCAATGCTGCCTCCGCACCATCCTGAACATCCACTGGAATGACCCAGTCACCAACACTGAAGTCCTCGTACAGGCAGAAGTCACCGGCATTGAGGCCATGCTGTTGAAGATGCAGTTGTACTGGGCAGGTCACATCTCTAGGATGGAGGATGATTGGCTGCCAAAGATGGTGAGATTATGGCTGGTAATTGCCATAGATGGCACAACATCCCTCTTAAATGTTCGCTCACAAAGCCAAGCCAATGATATTGATTAATTATGTAAACTAGTATATATATATATATATATATATATATATATATATATTTTTTTTAATGATTAGTTCACATCTTTATTTAAACAGTTTTTTTAAGTAATCAAAAAAAAAAAAGACTCATAAGACAAACTAAGTTACTTATATGCTCATATTGACATATGCTTTATTTTGTAACCTAAAGAACATATTTCTGTTATTTAAACAGTATAAAAAAATAGATATATCTGTGTGTATTTGAACCCAGAAGCTTCAGCACTACAAATTGTTGCATTAACTACTGTGCAAACTGATCAGTTACTATATTAGCTGCTAGAATATAATTAAGTAGTTACAATAATTTAGACACTGCCTGATTCAAAGCTTCTCCACCTGATTCTAATTCATATTCTTTATGTACCACACAGTACAGAGCTTATTACTCATTCAGGCAGAGGCAACACAATGAAACAGCCTGACTTCTGTTCATCATAACGCCATAAATTCAGCATCAATTTTAAAAAATAAACCATTTTTCCACATGCTTTTTCACCCTTTATTTAATGGTTCAGAGCACATATGGGGACTTTTGTTATCCTTTAATCTAGGAATGTGACACAAATAAACACTAGTACTTTATTTTTGCCATTATTACAATGTATTTATAAATGTTAACCATTTACATGACACCAGATTGGATAAAAGGTAGGGGAACAAATATGTACACCGCCCTTTGATAGTGCAGATCAATAGGTTTATTAACACAGACAGAGTAGTGAGTAGTTTATCAAATATAAGTGCAATACAATGCAATGAAGTCATATAATAAAATATAATAAAATAAATTAGTAAAAAGGCTCAATCACATGTTCCTACTTCCCAACATGAGGGATTTAATCAGTGTTAAAGTGTTCCATACAGCGATTCTCTGGTGGTAGGTAGTATCTCAAACTTGGTGCATATTCCTTAATAAAATGAGCGGTTGAGTAAAATATTCATCCTAGTCTTTCAAGCTAAAAATGACAGCCTGGAGCTTTGCTGAGTCTCCTTTCAGTTTTCAGTTCAAGTAAAGATAGGGAATATAGCTCTTATAGCAAGAATAGGTATAGGATGAGTAGAACTCCTTAAATAAAGGTGTGAAACTATTTTTGATGTATTTTACAGCTTTCTCAGTGACTTAAAAAGTGCTACAACTTATTTATAGTCTTAATTGGTGGCCAACATTTTTCTTTTTTAGAGATGAGTCATCCAGTATGGAAATCTTCGAGGGCCCTGCTCCTGTGAGCTCACAATCTAGAGGGGAGAGGGTTACAGAAGCGCACAATGTTTCATTTGAGCAGTGAGAAACAGTTGTATATAAAGTTAAATGTAGATGGAATATTAGTTGTAATACAGTCGTACCTGGCCCTGGAAACATTGTTATTATTATCGTTTATTTGCAACCCAACAACATATTCCGTAGCGCTGTACAAGGGGAGAGAACAGGGAAAAAATACAATATTAACAACTGATAAATGGAGGGCCCTGTTTTGAGCTTAGAGTCTTTGTAGAAAGTGCTTTTTCCCAAAGCACCCAACAAGATTGAAAACTCGCTACTTACAATCTAAAGGGAAAGGAAGAGGCAGAAGTCTGGGGAAGAAAAGTAAGGAATAGTAGGGTCAGGAAGGAGGTGTGAAAGTTTGCTTAGGTGGGAAGATGTAAGTACTTGGAAATGTTTAGTTTGCCGAATGGTGGAGGGCACATTTTAGACATAGAGGAGCAAATTGAAACACATGGATTAAGGACAGAGTTAATAGCCTTGTTGCTGACTAGAGTGGATTAGAGGTGGAACTGAGTGAGGGGTCAGGGTTAAGAGATAACACTCCAGCAGCAAAATAAGCAGAGAGATGAGATGAGTGTATGACTTACAGAAGCATTTCTGCTTATGGTCTTTAGAAAATGAATGAAATAGTGATTGAAGAAAGGTGAGGAGCTTGAGGGAGCAGAGCAGAGGGGAGGAAAGTAGGGAAGGAGAGATATTAATGGTGTTGGAGACATAATGTGGAGCAAATGAGGAGGATAGTCTGAGAATAACGCTAGAGCTTAAGGTGAAGAAGAAAGTGAAAGGGAACATAGTGGCTAGGAGAGTAATCTAAGAGGAGGAAGTAGGGATAGTAATCATGTGCAGTTGATAGATCAGGTGCAAGTAGTTTGAGTGATTCAATAAATTAAAGTAAACCAGGGGTGGGTGGGAGTGGGGCAAGGAGGGAGGGGATTGGTGGTCTGTGTTCAGGGGTAGCAGAGGTGAGGCAGACTCAGGGACAGCTGGACAAGACAGAGATGTGTAAATTAGGTGGGGAGGAGTAATTAGGCAAAGGAAGTCATAGGATGTGCATCAGATTAAAAACTATACATCAGAGAAGGCTTAAATTCACAAAACAGGAAGGAAAAGAGAATGTGCTTAAATATAATATCAGAAAAAAATATATAATAATCTATATGAAGAGAAGGTAGCAGCAGATACGAAACAGTGTGTTGTATGATGGAAAGCAAAGTAGTGGGGAAAATGCTAGGGTGGTGCCAAGAGGGCCAGATGTAGTGTAAGGAAAGGTGACATTCTAGTATGGGATATTTTAGTATGTTGTCAGTATTGCTGGATATACTGCACAGTAATATATGTAATTATAGAGGTTTGTTAAATAGCACGATTGACATTATAATTCTTCAGAGAAGTAAGCCACATATTAGAAACTATCCCACACAAGATACAGACAGACAAAGAGTCTAAGATGAAAACCCAATGATAAAATCAGAGTCATCTAAATATAAGATTATCTCTAAAATGCTTTTAAGTTCCTGTGTTGTTCAACTCAATAATCTTATGTTGTTACATAGTTCTCTGTTACCAAAAATATAAATATAATCTATTTCACAGACCACTATATTCAGGAGTGGATTCTATGTCATTGCTGCATCAGTTGTGACTTGAGTCTATGTGGCTTCAACTGCATGACAGCTTGAAAAAAAATCTTCAATCCAACAGACAAACAGAATTGTAGCATATAACACGTAAGTTAACTAAATTACTGACTATTGCGCAATGATACACTAAATTAGCTTGCTAAAACAACCTGTCGAAAACGTGGAAAAAATATCTACTTGTACACAATTCTTCATGTTTGAGATTTAAACATATGCAAAAAAGTTTTTATTATGTAATGTAATCTCTCCATACATAATAGTGTAGATCTGAGAGGTACAGACAAACCGGGAAAGCAGGCACCAACACAGAGCAAAGCTGTTGCTTGACCTAAAAGGCTGTATCTAGTATTAGCAGTAAAAGGTCACCCAGCACCATCAAAAACGATTGCGAAAACTTGCTTGTAGAAAAAAAACGTGTTTTCCTCGTAGGAAGGATATGGAAAAACATTACACTTTGAATTCCTGAGTATCTAGTGGCACATTAGAGAAAGTGAGTATTTGTTTTTCTAGGCACGCTTCAAATGTTGAATTGTAAGAAGTTATGTTTGATCTATCTATGAAAGCATCAAAAAGATACTGCACAAGTGAATGCACATTACAAGTGAGCAATCATAAAATTAGGCTTGCTGGTAACCAAATATACAGAATATATAGCATTTTGACATAAGGGCGATTACCAAATACAGGATATTCCTCCAGTCACTGCATACTTGGCACCTAAAGTGAAATAAAAGTTGGCAGCAAGTGTATTATTCATCTCAAATAAGTAGTGTTCTGTTCAGTGTTCTGCTTAATTTTTCAGTGATATGAAAGAATATAATATTACAGATCATTTATCAGAAATCCATTGAAGTCACTCATGTGAATAGAAAAGTGGGTTTTACTGACCATATAACTCACATTTTTGTGCTGTGATCTGTCTTTTGTTCATTTAATGTAAGTACAACATGGAAATAAGGAGATGCAAGTAAAGTTATAGGGAAATAAGTAGATGCAAGTAAAACTAAAGTGTTGTGCACATCATTCATTACTATATTCTATCAGTTCTTTCAGTTACTTGCTTTGATTAGCATAGACAGTCCAATAGCCGCCATGTTGTGGTGCTGCAAATTGTGGATCAATGTGTTGTATGTCCTAATTTGAACAATTTCCAGTGTCCAGTGCAGATTATTACAAATGTATTAAATAGTCTGTCCTGTTTGATAATAGCAATTGTACTGGATAACGTAGATAATGTGGCGACAAGGGTAGCTTATGTTCATGGCTAGCAGGCTGCCCACAGACTAGTTATTTCATGTGTAGAGAAATGTCTATATGCAGTGACAGACATTTCTGTCTATATGTATGTCTGGCACTCTATACCATAGGTCAGAAAAGGTCAGACAGTGCTAATATGTGACATGTCCTCTGGCTGTCTGGCTCACTCAAAGAGCAATATGGAATATCCACTTTGATAGGCTATAGTGTTTCGCAACTCGTCAGGGCAGCACACTTCACAGTACTCACTAGTGGGTATTGAGGCGAGATCCTGGGCATCGTCTACCTCTTAAGAGGTAGCAAAATTAACCCCTTAATTGTGCGGATTCGAGCAATCAAGCCACAAATTGACACAATTAAGGTGTTAGCTTCTTCATAGCAATGGATTTGAAAAGTAGCCAGGCTTCTGAGTGAACTTCAACGAGATTTGATATCAATATGGTTGTCAGGTAAAAAAGATTTGTAAAACAGGTGTGGGACAGGTACTCAACTTAGGATAAAGGAACATTTTAAACACTCAGATGGCATTTCTCAGTGGTTAGATTTACATGTGGGATGTGATAGCTCAGGGGTGAATTACGAGTGTACTTGGTTCAATCCTTACCAGAGCAATGGAATGGAGACTTTAGTCTTCTAGGTTAACCATGCTTTACACACAGTAGAAATATCAATTAGACCCCATAAAAAAGAATGGCATACTAAACAGCCTAATTTGCTGTAAAAGGTTAGGATCACAATAACAATTAACATGAATAAACAGTGCCTTCAAATTAAAAGATGCCTTATTCATCTACTTTCCCATAACACAGATGTGAACACTTATAAAACAAATGTGCCCTATAGAATGTAAGCTACTTCTTCTTCTGATTTCCCCTGGCTTTGTTTCAGTTTTTAATTATTCTACTGTTATTGGAATAATTAACATTTTTTTTCTTGGCTGACATTATTTTTCAAAATTATTCATTGGATGTTCCATTTTTAAGTCATGATTTTGTTGATTTAAATGACAAATGAATGCTTTTGTTTGAAATAGATCAAAAAATAAAAAAGTTTTACTGTAGAGACAAATGTATGTCTACAGAAAATGGATAGCATGCCAGTAGTTATATACAAATACATCACTAAAAAGGTAGAAAATCAAAACCAAAGTATGAATAAACAAAGGTTTGGTTCTATGAACTATGTTAAAAAACAAAACAATTACTACTAACCTCGAATTGTGAATCTGGGAAAGAAAACCTGCAGTGGTCATAATTCCTGTAAAGATCATGTCATAATAGTTAAAGCTTGTGACGGTGTTCAAAAAATTAAATTGACTTTGGACAAATATGGTCACTATAAATACATAACTCATTTGTGGTTTTCTTTGCAAAAATGATTGCAATATTCCCTCATACCTCCTAAAAAGTAGCCTGGCAAACTTATAATCATGCTGTATTATTTGGGACTTTAGAGCATCTGATGTCTCCAGCAGTTTCTTTTCCCAGTTTTTAAAGTCACTTTTGCTAAAACATTTTAAGCCTTTTAACTTGTGTTCTTTCAAATACATATTAATTCAGATCAGCTGTGGCTGAGATCCAAAAAGGATTAGCAACTAAATTAATGGTTATTAATCCAGATTAAGATGTGATGCTCCTTATCAAAGGTTAGCTAATATCACTGTGTTATTGTTCCTTGTGAATGATTAAGGTCAGAGTTATAAAAAATGCCATGATCCAGAAAAATGTTTAGCAGTCACTACAATATTTTAATATTTGACATTTTTAAAGATGTCCAAATTGTTTCTCCAGTTTTCACAAAGAATAAATAAATATATTGCTACTTCTTACCAGTTCACCCCCACCCTCTCTTTCTCCATATATACTTATTGCCAAACCATCTCTCTATTCAATGTTGCATGTTTATTGAAAATTAATAATTGAGAAAGATGCTGCTAAGCAGCTAATCACTGATGGTAAACATGATATGCTATGTTTCTTTACGTTTCAGGAGCCCAGTTAAATTACAGTTGATGTTAGACCGTCATTGGCTTAGGATCTTGCTTATATATCATGCCTTCAGAGACCTGCATTATGCCCCTGGTCTATATTATACCTATTTAGACAGATGATTCTGTATTACCAGTAGTCAAGGTCATACAGAATATGGCTTTTTAATATGTAGAAACCATTAACAGATTTTATGACAATTACTTATATAGGAGCATAGGGGGAATTTACAAATAATTTTCTCATCTGAAAGGAGGTCAAAAGGCATGAGAAGGACTGTTTTTTCCCATGGGAAGTGCATAGTAAATCAAGGTATGATGTGAGAGGCACTTGAGATGTTCCTTAACTTCTTACAATAGTAGTGGTGATTGGCCTCAACATTTTGGACCACCAAGGCCTCCATTCAATTGCAAGCCTGCAGTTGCTTTCATACCGGCCGTAAGTCTGCAACTGCAACAGTTACAGAGCGATTCAATTGATCAAGCTCGCAGCTACCTGGCCTAAACCGTAAACCATGCACCCGTAAGAAGCATTGCAGAGCAAGATCAATTAGGGAGGACGTAACTACTGATTTAGAGACCAATAGTAAATGAGACCGTCATCATGACGTCAGTAAAACATGGAGTTTAAATGTCAATCAATAATCGCTTAGAAGTCCGATATAGGATCGGACTAGCAATTCCGGCAATGTATAAAAAAATAAAAATTAATGACGATACTGTTCTAGTCCATGTGGGTGGCCTAATATGTATTAACTCCTTATTTACCGAGATTGCTATAACACGGAAATTAAACGTAAAATAGATCATTTTTGATTGCAGATTTGTGAGCTTGAGGCTGTTGTGCAATTAATTATAATATCTTTCATCGCTTTCCTCATATTTTAAAGTGCAGTATTGATTTTTTATTTCCATTTACAGTGCTACGAACAGGTGTTTATCCCCCTTGTGAGTCTTATCTGGTACTCATAGGATTTTCTTCTACATTTGCCATTTACGGGTGTGAAAACAATTGCGGGCTTGAGGAATTGTAGCAATTGAATAGCGTGTTGCGATTGTAACATTTACGTCTTGAAAGATCAAAGAATTAGATGGGTTGGAGTTACAATTTTGACAACTGCAGTGATTTTCAACCTGTAACCCGCACATTGTTTGTTTATACTTTGTTTTTTTAGTAATAATACTCTCCTGACCCTTAAAGCTGGAAAAAAAGTGTTTACCATATGTTGTTTGACATATAAAATGAAAAGAGCTAAAAAACTGAAATACCTTTTTATATTTTTCTATCTAACTCCGTTTCCATGGAAGTACAGTTGCATGCAGAGAACAGACTGACTTTTTGCTAGAGATTTAAAAAAAAAAAAAATATGTTATATAAATAGCCGAAAAAAACCTCTGGATTAATACATGGTTTAAAATATAATTTTTAGAATATATGGTAAGAAAACAAAATTTATAAATATATAAATACACCCTAATAAATAGTGTTAATACTTTAAAGATATTTGTGCAAGGAAACCTTTTCATGCCACAGGATCACTCTTAAGCAATGAAAATAAGTGCTTGAAATACCTTAAGCAATCATGGAAAAAGTGGTTACTTTTCTCTTGGAATATTCTGGGCCCCTACCAAAATGTTTATAATGTTTATAAATGTAAAAAAGTTATTATTTAGTTCTGGAGACAAGAGTGGCTTACCAGTTGGGTAACTTGTTTA
Organism: Discoglossus pictus; assembly: GCA_027410445.1. Classification (NCBI taxonomy): domain Eukaryota; kingdom Metazoa; phylum Chordata; class Amphibia; order Anura; family Alytidae; genus Discoglossus; species Discoglossus pictus. The sequence goes on from CM050163.1 coordinate 127,147,408, forward strand.
TCCAGATCCACTAAGTATCTGTTGACTTTCAAATATAGCCCACTACATCATTGAGTGTGAAATTGTGACAAACACATAAAAGAGAGAGCAGTTGGACTAGAGATGAAGCACTGACCTCTGAGCTGACTCCAGGATTCTTTCCTAACACCAACCGATTGGAGTCTACCAATAGAATCCACTGCTTCAGGTTCCAGGATAATATGGCTGTTGATAAAGGATCTATAACACTTGGTAAATTACATTTAGAGTTAAGGGACAGTCAGACCATGTTTCCTTCCGAGATCTACTTTATTAACTAACTAACATTCAGTATATTCCAAAATGAAATATTCCCATACTGACCCTGTATAATACAGCAAGGGCCTCATTCTATTATCGGCCGTAAATCGGCCGTAAGGCTGCGATTCCTTGCGGGGGTTCAGTTAACTCGCGATTCTATTATACGGCCCCGCAAGGATCTCCTTTTACGGCCGGCCGCATATCTTGGAACCGGCCGTAATCTGTGAAATCTAAAAACTCAAAAATAAATTCAAGCCTGCACTGTACAGCTCTGTAAATGCTAGGGATCATATTGGGGGACATGAGGATTAAAAGGAACCCACTCTCAAGCTTGCACATCTGCCCAAACCCGAGTTCAAATTAACTGTTTATTTTCCGGCTGCGGCGTGGGTGTGTCTGAGGTGCTCCAAGCACTCTGGACTTTTTACATGGATATTTTACGGATATTAAAAATTAAATATTTTACGGATTTGAGTACAGGATAATTATGTGCTATTTTTTCTAACACCTAAAATCCCTTTATAGTCTTCTCAAAGTGCAGGATGGCTTTATTTGAGCTATTTTATGTGCTTAATTGGTGCTAGCGAGACCTCTTTCCTGCAAGTAAGCTGCGGCTCGTTTTTAGCCTTGCAGAGAGGTTTCCCAGAGCAATTGAATTGCAAATCTCTTGCGGCCGTTTTAGATCAAAGGATTTCCTCCGGCGCGAGCGGCCGCAAGAGATAGCAAGGCACCGGCCGCAAGCCTGCCAGAATCCCCGGCCGTAAGGGAATAGAATAGCCGAATAGCTTGCGGCCGGTCCTTGCGGCCCCGCAGCGGCTGCGGCCGCTAATAGAATGAGGCCCCATCTAATTAGGAACTTCCCATCTGGCACATGCATTTGACAATCCCCTAGCAAGCCCCACCTGTGGAGCTAGTGCCTTGAAGTCTACAGGTATACATGAATTTACCTTTCCCATACATCAAAACAATATCTTGACACCAATAGCTTCTTTCACCCACAGTGAGTCTGGCTAATTAGTAGATAAACAAATCCTTTAATATCCAGGACATTCACATAATGCTACATAGAAAACGACAGAGATGTTAAATCTCTCCCCTATTATTATTATTATTATCTTTATTTATATCGCGCCAACATATTCGGTAGCGCTGTACAGGGGGTTAGTACATGGCAAAAAACAAACTTAACACCTTAAAGAATGGAGGGCCCTGTTTTTGAGCATATAATCAAATGTACATAGTGCTTGTTTCCAAGACACGGACACACAATTTAAAACTCGCCCTGGCCCATAATAATAGGGTAAACCATTATCAAAGCCCCCATCAGAATTGTTCCTTCTTGCATAGGGGGGCAAACCCAATAATTTGTTTTTCATAAAATTATTGTGAGAACATAATTCAAGGCAAAGTACAATTCTTGACATTGATTTCAGTTGAGATGTTTAATTGCTAAATATTATTGGAGCAGTATGTTGTTCCCATGAAAGCTTTGTACCATAATTAATATATATATATATATATATATATATATATATATATATATATATATATATATATATATATATATATATACAGTGGATCTAAAAAGTCTACACACCCCTGTTAAAATGTAAGGTTTCTGTGCTGTAAAAAAATTAGACAAAGATAAATCATTTCAGAACTTTTTCCACCTTTAATGTGACCTATAAACTGTACAACTCAATTGAAAAACAAACTGAAATATTTTAGGTAGAGGGAAGAAAAAATATAAAAATAAAACAATATGGTTGCATAAGTATGCACACCCTTAAACTAATACTTTGTTGAAGCACCTTTTGATTTTATTACAGCCCTCAGTCTTTTTGGGTATCAGTCTATCAGCATGGCACATTTTGACTTGGCAAGATTTGCCCACTCTTCTTTGCAAAAACACTCCAAATCTGTCAGATTGCGAGGGCATCTCCTGTGCACAGCCATGTTCAGATCACCCCACAGATTTTCAATCGGATTCAGGTCTGGGCTCTGGCTGGGCCATTCCAAAACTTTAATCTTCTTCTGGTGAAGCCAGTCCTTTGTTGATTTGGATGTATGCTTTGGGTCGTTGTCATACTGAAAGATGAAGTTCCTCTTCATGTTCAGCTTTCTAGCAGAAGCATGAAGGTTTTGTGCAATATTGACTGGTATTTGGAACTGTTCATAATTCCCTCTATCTTAACTAAGGCCCCAGTTCCAGCTGAAGAAAAACAGCCCCAAAGCATGATGCTTCCACCACTATGCTTCACTGTGGGTATGGTGTTCTTTTGGTGATGTGCAGTGTTGTTTTTGCGCCAAACATATCTTTTGGAATTATGGCCAAAAAGTTCAACCTTGGTTTCATCAGACCATAACACCTTTTCCCACATGCTTTTGGGAGACTTGATGTGTTTTTGCAAAATGTAGCCTGGCTTGGATGTTTTTCTTTGTAAGAAAATGCTTTCGTCTTGCCACTCTACCCCATAGTCCAGACATATGAAGAATACGTGAGATTGTTGTCACATGTACCACACAGCCAGTACTTGACAGATATTCCTGCAGCTCCTTTAATGTTGCTGTAGGCCTCTTGGTAGCCTCCCAGAACAGTTTTCTTCTTGTCTTTTTTATCAATTTTGGAGGGAGCTCCAGTTCTTGGTAATGTCACTGTTGTGCCATATTTTCTCCACTTGATGATGACTGTCTTCACTGTGTTCCATGGTATATCTAATGCCTTGGAAATTCTTTTGTACCCTTCTCCTGACTGATTTTTTTTTTAACAATGAGATCCCTCTGATGCTTTGGAAGCTCTCTGTGGACCATGGCGTTTGCTGTGGGATGCGACTAAGAAAATTTCAGGAAAGACCAACTAGAGCAGCTGAACTTTATTTGGGGTTAATCAGAGGCACTTTAAATGATGGCAGGTGTATGCTGACTCCTATTTAACACGATTTGGAATGTGATTGCTTAATTCTGAACACGGCTACATCCCCAGTTATAAGAGGGTGTGCAGACTTATGCAACCACATTATTTATCTTTTTTTTTTGTTTATAGGTCAAATTAAAGGTGAAAAAAGTTCTGAAATGATTTATCTTTGTCTTATTTTTTTACAGCATAGAAACCTGACATTTTAATAGGGGTGTGTTGACTTTTTATATCCACTGTATATATATATATATATATATATATTATATATATATCATATATATAATATAGAAATACATATATATATATATATATATATATATATATATATATATTTTTATCATATTGGGGGGAGTCAGGGGCATTGAAAATGTAAACAGACATTTGAGGGACACAGCGGCAATTGGCCACCCAGAGCAGGGCACCAGTGCATTGCACCGTCAGTAGATCCGCCCTGCTTCCTGCCCTGGGAGCAAAGTTGAATTATCCCACCCCAGATTTTTTCGGGCTCCTACGCCCATGATTGCAAGTCTTGAAGGTTTTTTTTAACCTTGAATGCTTGTAGTCCAATATTACTCAGTTAGCCATGTTTTCATAAAGAAACACATCTTTTAGAAGGTGTGCTTTCTGTCAAGCACTCTCAATGGAGGCTAAGGCAGTGCCGCTATTGCACATCCCCCAGTACAATCCTATGGAGTGCAATCCTTCATGTCCTGATAGTTTTGCTTCTTTGATATTGTGTAGGGGATTACTCTCATTCAGCCCATACTTGTTCACTGTTACTTGGCTCTGCCACTCTAAGGCCCTACAAGTACTCCTGACAGTAGCTTTGTGCGGTAACATTGCAGATGATGTCACTTTTCATTGATAAGACTCTGGCCATGATACACACATAATAAGAACAAAATCATCATAGGGTTAAGGATACAGCAGGTGCATATTCAGTTATGCTGTACTGGTTACAACCACCTTATTAGCAATGCAGGTACACGTGGGATGGTTTAAGGGGGCATATTAGTATTTCATAAAATACATACGGTACTACTATATGAAATAAATTGCAAAAGAGCAAAGTAATCTATAGTCATACATTTAGAGCATGCAAACTCCAGCATAATGATTAAATGGACAAAATGCTAATGTGGATGTTAATGGTAAAATGAAAATGCAAACATACACTAGTTTTCTAAATAGTACATAAGAAGCAGTTCTGCTTTCAAGTAGGTACAACAAAAGTCACATAGCACTGGGATATGACCTTTTCTGTTGCTGTTCTTGTGAATATGAATAAAAAGGCATATAAAGACTATATGAAAAACCGGTGCATTTGGTTCCCATGTTTTTCTTACTTTACAGATCCATTTCATAACATAAATTCCTTCTTTTCAGACTTCAAGCCAAAATCTGTTCAGAGCTAAATCAAGAGGATGGAAACGGCTTTTTCCCCTCTAAAACTTTTGAAGCAAGAGCTTAGTAGCTCTTTGTATCTACAGATTCCATCCATTGGCTTACAAAGAACAATTTTCCAAGGGTTTTAAGGAAGCTTGTCTGAAGCCTTCAGCTTTCACAAATAGAAGAAGGTGACCATATAGGTGAAAGAACATAGGAAATGGCAACAGTTAAAAGGAAGATCTTTACAGATGCCATGCAGTGGGAATAAGTTAACATATGGTTTTGAAAACCAAATTGAGTCTTATTTTTTTAAGGCTACACCTCCTCTTTTGTTATAGTGCCATTTTAATTTTCTAGTTTTCATATATTGTAGATAGAATAGGCCAGAATAAACACCTTTTCAATTTATTGTAATTGAAAAAGTAGATTTTCCGTGAGAAAACTTACAATGAAAATACCTTATTTTCCTATCACCTTTAAGCTGGAGCTCCTTACATCAAACTGTGAACTAAATTTCCTACACTTTGCCACCAAAGTTGAGCAGCAAATAAGCAGCTCTAATTAACTGTGATTCACACACTGCCACAGAGGCAGGAGGAACTGTAGCCAACCCAAAAGTGTAAGTTCTCTCACAAAAGATCACTCTTTTCATCACAATAAACTGAATATTTAATATACAGGTTTTTAGTTGTGAATTTTACTTCTGCATATAGATTTGTCCTCAAAATATTTAACAAAGCAATGAAAAGATTTCCTTATACATATTTAAAAATAACACTAATATTCAAAATTGACTTTGATGAATGCATATTTACATACTATCTTATATGACCATTACAATATAGTAGTAATGGTAAGAATCTCCTGAAACACTAAGGCCTCCATTCAATTGTAAGTCTGCAGGTTTGAAATTTGCAACAGTTACAGAGAGATTCAATTGATCAAGCTCGCAGCTACCTGTCCGAAAGCCTAAACCGTAAACCATGCACACACATAAGTAGCATTTCAGAGCATGATCATGATCAATTAAGCAGGGCCCTAACTACCGATTTAAAAACAGCCAATAGTAAATGAGACCGCAATCCTGACATCAGTAAAACACAGAGGTTAAACGTCATTCAATTAGCGATTAGAGGTCCCATATGCGATCGGACTCTCATTCCGGCAATGTACAAAATAATAAAAATGAATGAAGATACTGTTCTAGTCCGAGTGGGTGGCCTGATATGTATTAACTCCTTGACTACCGATATTGATATAACACGGAATTGAAATATAGAAAAAATATTTTTTATTGCAGATTTGCGGGCTTGAGACTGTTGGGCAATTAATTCTAATGTCTTTCATCGCTTTCCCAGTTTTTTAAAGTGCAGTATGGATTATTTCTTTGCATTTACAGTGCTATGAACATGTGTTTAACCCCCTTGCGAGTCTGGTACCCGTAGGATTTTCTTTTACATTTGCCATTTAGGGGTGTGAAAACAATTGCGGGCTTGAGGAATTGTAGCAATTGAATAGCGATTTGAGATTGTAACATTTACGGGCTTGAAAGATCAAAGGCTTAGATGGGTCGGAGTTACGATTTAAACAATCGCAGGGGTTTTCAGCCTGTAACTGCAAATCATTTGCGGGTAGCTAAAAGATGCCAATTGAATAGCAAATTATTTTACGGGCTGCATTATGGGCTCTAGTAACTAACAATTGCTCAATTGAATAGGGGCCTAAGTACACAACCCCACAATCCAGCTCATCCGTTACCCCACTGACCACTACAACTAACTCATATTGGTCTACATATCACTCTTCTGCTCTGTATAAATCAATCATATTGTCAACAGACCATCTTTGTGATGATTTATTGCTTCACTAGGGTAGTATTTACATTGTTTTGCCACATACTTCAGAATCAAATTTAAAACCCTGGTCCTGACACACACAGGGCCTCATTCTATTATCGGCCGCAGCCGTTGCGGGGCCGCAAGGACCGGCCGCAAGCTATTCTGCTATTCTATTCCCTTACGGCCGGGGATTCCGGCAGGCTTGCGGCCGGTGCCTTGCTATCTCTTGCGGCCGCTCGCGCCGGAGGAAAGCCTTTGATCTAAAACGGCCGCAAGAGATTTGCAATTCAATTGCTCCGGGAAACCTCTCTGCAAGGCTAAAAACGAGCCGCAGCTTACTTGCAGGAAAGAGGTCTCGCTAGCACCAATTAAGCACATAAAATAGCTCAAATAAAGCCCTCCTGCACTTTGAGAAGACTATAAAGGGATTTTAGGTGTTAGAAAAAATAGCACATAATTATCCTGTACTCAAATCCGTAAAATATTTTATTTTTAATATCCGTAAAATATCTATGTAAAAAGTCCAGAGTGCTTGGAGCACCTCAGACCCGCCCACGCCGCAGCCGGAAAATAAACAGTTAATTTGAACTTGGGTTTGGGCAGATGTGCAAGCTTGAGAGTGGGTTTCTTTTAATCCTCATGTCCCCCAATATGATCCCTAGCATTTACAGAGCTGTACAGTGCAGGCTTGAATTTATTTTTGCGTTTTTATATTTCACAGCTTACGGCCGGTTCCAAGATATGCGGCCGGCCGTAAGATGAGATCCTTGCGGGGCCGTATAATAGAATCGCGAGTTAACTGAACCCCCGCAAGGAATCGCAGCCTTACGGCCGATTTACGGCCGATAATAGAATGAGGCCCACAGTCTTTAACAAGACTGCAACTTCTTCTTTCTCATCTCATATATTCATACACCCTCCAAATTACCCTTCCATCCTGTTCTTATTTCTGCTTGGCTTTCCTCAAGCTGCTTCCTCACCGATTTACAGAATTTTCCAAAACGACTTCTATTATGTTATATCCAAGATGGTATTCTCAGCTGCCTTCATATATCAAAACATACCTTTTCATATAAGCCTATGCTATATATTATCCTGCCATATCACTGGACTTTGTTTTCCTACAAGTTATCCATTTATGTCCTGTCTCAACTTTCCCTGGGGCTCACAGGCAAGGTTCTCAACTATTTGTTTGTATTAGTGAATATAAATATGTATGATCATAATGTCTTATGTTCCTTTTATAAATACTGTAGAATAATAAATATATACTACTATTAATAAACATATGCATTCAAAGAGATGTCCAACACTCTTAAAGATTAGTTTGTTACATTATATTTAACCTGTTAAACACGTGTCTGCTCTTTGATTGTCTTAACAGGTCATGTCCTTTTAAGCTGAACAAATTCTAACAATAAAAGTTTAAATTAAATGGCTGAAATAGAAATTTAATCACAACTCAGAAGCTCATGTCAATGATCACTGAACTGACTAAAATAAATCATAAGTATGATCTGCCTTCTTTGTAGCTCTTTGAAAACAGGGTTGACTTTGAAGTTACAGAACTTAAGCCTCTGATTATTAAGAAATGAATATAAACCGTGTCATTAGCAAGCTGTTATAATAATATTAATAGTTTATATTGTGTTGTTAATTGGTGTGCTTTCCATTGTGTTAATCATACAAAAATACATAAAATCATTGTAAGTTAAACCGTGATCTGCAAATGTGAGTTTCTTAATAGCAGCTACGTTTTTAAAAATTTACTTACATGTATTTTAATTATCTGTCTGTTTTAATCTTTTTGCAAGAATGGTTTAAAGGGGGAAAACATGTGATGTTGTTTCTTGCCAAATATGTATATAATACATTAGAAATCCCCTTGAACATAATTCTTGATATACTGTACTGTGAGAGGATAATCACATAAAATATCAAAAGCATATTTCAGAATAGATTCTTATGGTTATTAACGTTAATCATTCTAGTTACATAGTTACATAGTTTCATAGGGCCTCATTCTATTAGCGGCCGCAGCCGTTGCGGGGCCGCAAGGACCGGCCGCAAGCTATTCGTCTATTCTATTCCCTTACGGCCGGGAACTCCGGCAGGCTTGCGGCCGGTGCCTTGCTATCTCTTGCGGCCGCTCGCGCCAGAGGAAAGCCTTTGATCTAAAACGGCCGCAAGAGTTTCGGCCGTGAGAAATTCCTATTTGCAATTCAATTGCTCCGGGAACCCTCTCTGCAAGGCTAAAAACTAACCGCAGCTTACTTGCAGGAAAGAGGTCCCGCTAGCACCAATTAAGCACATAAAATAGCTCAAATAAAGCCATCCTGCACTTTGAGAAGACTATAAAGGGATTTTAGGTGTTAGAAAAAATACCACATAATTATCCTATACTCAAATCCGTAAAATATTTTATTTTTAATATCCGTAAAATATCCATGTAAAAAGTCCAGAGTGCTTGGAGCACCTCAGACACACCCACGCCGCAGCCGGAAAATAAACAGTTAATTTGAACTCGGGTTTGGGCTGATGTGCAAGCTTGAGAGTGGGTTTCTTTTAATCCTCATGTCCCCCAATATGATCCCTAGCATTTACAGAGCTGTACAGTGCAGGCTTGAATTTATTTTTGCGTTTTTAGATTTCTGAGATTACGGCCGGTTCCAAGATATGCGGCCGGCCGTAAAAGGAGATCCTTGCGGGGCCGTATAATAGAATCGCGAGTTAACTGAACCCCCGCAAGGAATCGCAGCCTTACGGCCGATTTACGGCCGATAATAGAATGAGGCCCATAGTAATTAAGGTTGAAAAAAAACTTTCAGTCCATCAAGTTCAACCTTTTAAGATCTTCTCTGATCTGCAATATGCGGATTAGTTATTAATTAATTAGTTGTTAATTAATTATTAATCAACTATTTCAATTTTTTTTTTATTATTAAGGCAAACAGAAAAAAAAACCAAGTGAAACTTAGCCAATCATCTCAAAGGGAAAAAAAATAAATTCCTTCCTGACCCCAGATACTGGCGATTGGATTTCTACCTGGATCAATACTCTCTCTCTAATTATCCAGGATAACCATGAATTCCCTTTTTAAGTAGAAATAAGTCCCCTTTTAACGTTATCTATCGAATCCGCTGTCACCACCTCCTCTGTTAGAGAATTCCACAGATTAACCACCCTTACTGTGAAGAACCCTTTTCTTTCTTTAAGGTGGAATCTTTTTACTTCTAACCTCAAGGGATGTCCTCTTGTCAGTTGAAAACCTCTTGGCACAAAAAGCTCCCTTGACAAATCTTTATACTGACCCTGGATGTATTTATATAAGGTAATCATATCTCCTCCTAGACACCTTTTTTCTAGAGAAAATAAGTTTAATTTTTTTTAGTCTTTCTTCATAACTTAGCCCCTCCATTCCCCTTATTAGTTGTGTTGCCCTCCTCTGTACCTTTTCCAGCTAAAATGTCCTTTTTATGAAGTGGTGCCCAAAATTGTACTCCATATTCCAAATGAGGGTGCGTGTACTAGAGATTAGTATAGTGGCAGAATTATATTTGCTTCCCTGGCTTCTATACCCTTCTTAATACATGCTAATATTTTATTTGCCTTTGCAGCTGCTGCTTGGCTTTGAGCACTGTTACCTAGGTGATTGTCCACAAGCACTGCCAAATCCCTTTCAATATCTGATACCCCTAGATTTGCCCCATTAAGATTATAAATTGCATGGATATTTTTCCTTTCCAGATGCATAACTTTACATTTATTCGTATTAAATCTCATCTGCCATTTAGTTGCCCATTCCTCAATTTTATGTAAATCCCTTTGAAGGGAAAGCACATCATTATCTGATTTAATTACCTTGCACAACTTCATGTCATCAGCAAAAATGGAGACACTACTTTCCAGTCCTACCTCTAAGTCATTAATAAATATGTTAAAAAGGAGAGGACTTAATACTGAACCCTGAGGAACCCCACTTACCACATTAGTCCAATCGGAGTATGTTCCATTTACAACAACCCTTTGCTTTCTGTCTTTTACCCAGCTTTCAATCGATGAGCAGATATTTACTGCAATTCCTGTATCTCTTAGTTTGCACAATAATCTCCCACGTGGCACTGTATCAAAAGCCTTTGCAAAATCCAAAACGACTACATCCACTGAGTTGCCTTGATCCAGGTTCCTACTAACCTCCTCATAAAAAATAATTTGATTTGTTTGACATGACCTATCCCTCATAAATCCATGTTGACTCCTACTTATAATCCTGTTCACATAGACATATTCTTGTATATTATCCCTTATTAACCCTTTTAAAAGCTTCCCCACCACATAAGTGAGGCTCACTGGTGTATAATTCCCTGGATTTGCTTTTGCTCCCCTTTTAAATATAGGTATCACATCTGCTTTTCTCTAGTCATCTGGTAGAGACGCTGTGTTGAGTGAATCAGTTATATAATTGCTTTTACCTGGCAAACATTCCATTTCAATTAGTAGTAATTGAGTAGTCTGTCTGAAAGTAACTATTTTGAGAAAGTCACACACTTAATTTTGCATATTTAAAATCAACAATTATTTTCAAAACTGACTTTGATGAATAAATATTTACATACTAGCTGATATGACCATTACAGTATAGTAGTAATTGTAAAAATCCACTGAAACTCTTGGGTTTATGAAAAATGTTGTACACAGTAATGATTTTAGGTGCCCATTCTCTCTTCCTGTATGCCCTCTCAGAACGTAATGCACAACATCCTCAAATGGGGCCACACTGTTATTTGCATCTTGCAGAGCGCCTACATTTCACTGTCCATAAAACTAATCAACATAAGTACTTAACCCCACGATCCCGCTCATCAGTTACCTCACTGACCACTACTACTAACTCATATTGGGTTTATCTCCTAATGTTGTTTATTTTACAGTTTAAAATTTAAATTTGTAATTTTTGGACATATCCCTCCCCACCACCAGATGGGGATGTGAAGAATTATGGATTGGCTCTATAAAAGGGCCAATCTATGGTTATTCTGTGAAAATATACTAACTCATATTGGTCTACAGATTGCTCTGCTGCTCTGACTACATCCATCATATTGTCACCAAACTTTTTTTGTGATGATCTATTGCTTTACTCTGTCCTTAAATTGTTTTGCCACATACTTCAGAATCAAAAACCCTGGTCCTGACACACAGAGCCTTTAACAAGTTTCATATACCATCCAAATTACCCTTCCATCCTGTTATTAATTCTCCTTGGCTTTCCTCAAACTGCTTCCTCACTGATTATTATGTTACTAGCGACTTGCCCGTCAAAAATGACGGGGCAATAACATTTGAAACCATGGGAATGCCGTTTGAGACATAATGGAAACTGTTTTGTACTGTGAGGACCTTTGGCACTCGTTGCGAGCCTCAGGACCTTCGGCGCTCATTGCGAGCCTCTCCTGACGTGTACTTTTGGTCCTCTGAGAGAGATATCTATTTCTATGTACGGTATATGTAGTTAAGTAATAATTAATGATTTATTAAATAAATGAATATAGTTTAATTATTTGTAATTGATATATGCAGCGAGCAATAGGCTGAAGAGCTAACAATCTATTTGTGTTTTGCGTCTGCATAGAATATACATTGTGAGTGTTAGTGCCCTGCTTATAAAGTGTAATGAATGTTCCAAGTGTGCATTCTAAATAGGCTGCGTGCGCGAGGTAAAGCCGTTGGTTTATTGTGTAAAGTGGCATTGTATGGTCGTAATGTTATTAATGTGGTACGCTTCTCTTGAGCATTTCACGGCTTTTGTAATAGTGTATCTTGTAGGTCGTAGTGTGATGTGTTAAGTGGTACGCAGTTTGCATTGGTTTTCGCGGTCCGTGAGCATTTTCTGGCATTTGTAAGAGTGCATATGGTAGTTTGTAGTGTGATGTGTAAAGTGTTACGCGTTTTGCAGTGTTTTGCGCAGTCCGGGGTTGTGTAGCCTCTTTTTAATTTTTTTCGCCTGCCAATTTTTTCCTCGCTTAGGTGATTTTCGAGTGGCAAAAATTGTCTAAATCAAGTTAAATTTGCGTTCCACCTCACTCACAGACATCCTGGCTGTTGCCCCATGCTGTCTGTGATGTTTTTGTAATTTTTTGGGGTGTATTTAGTGTGTTTTTTTGTTTGGCCGCTAATCTCGTAAAATTCCTGCGTCTCGTGTTTTTTTACTTCTAAGTCCTGCGTCTGGTATGTTAACGGCTCGCGAGGCTCACATGGGCTAAGTGCTACGGTTTAACGGCTCGATTCGCGAGGCTTGCAGCGATGAGTGCCTTCAGCGCTCACCGGCTAAGTCCGGCTAACTCGTTAACGGCTTGCCTTGCTTCGTACGCACCTTGCAAAGCGTGACAACGTCTCGTAATTTGAAATCTATTATATATGACAACCAAGCTGGCATGCTCCCCAGCTTCATAAAGCTAAGCAAGCCATCAAAATGTACCCAGCATTGACAACCAATCCTCAAGTTAATAAGCCAGCAAGAAAACTCAAGCAAGGAATTGCCAAATTAATAGGTGAAACCCTAAAGCAAGAGGGTTTTAAGCTTGGGAAATAGCAGGAAATACCAGTAATACCACTAATTTTATTGCCTTAAACTGAGTTTTTGCATACTGATACAATAGGAAAATTAAAAACTGCTTGACACAATCCTAGATATCAATATATGATGACCAGAGAACTGCCATTGGTGTGCTATGCTTTGAAGTTTAGATAAAGTGAACAATTACACTGCTTACCGTTACTTCAAATCCAACTTTAGAGAAAGGTACAGTATAGGTAATATTTAAAGTGATATTTTCATACTGCATTTGTCTAATATGGATGGTATATAAGTAACATAACTGTCATGCCCAGGGCCTGACTGGACAGTTTTACACAATGGTCTGGGCCTGACTGGCCAGCGTTACCCTGTTTTTATTATTATGGTTATGTATTTCTTAGTGCTTATGGTTAAAAAATGATTACACTGTTATACTGTATGTATGTTGGTTTATGTATTATATTTCATGTTATAGGAATTGTAAAAAAACATATTAGATATTTTGCAGTCTATTGCATCTACCGAGCGCCCAAGACCATAGTTTCATAGATAATCCTTGTACACGCACTTGAAGATTACAGCAAAGGGTTATCGTTAATACAATGACCAGGATGAGATTAGGAGCCTGAGCTCATCAGATGTGTGGGGTTTTCAAGTGGGCAGGGACAGCCTATTATGTTGTGATGGGGCTTGTGTGTGCCAGCCTGTGTGTCAGAAAATTGTATAACATTTGACAATTAATAAAGGTATGACAGTTGTGTCTGTACTTACATAAACAAGGGGTAAGTATCAGTCTGTGAATTAATCCCATTTCTAATGGATTATATGGTGTTCCTGATATCCTTGAAGAGGGGTGGTAGTTGTGTTTGGTCCATCTTCTGCTATCGGACGTGTAAAAGGTCCGCACAATTCTGCTGGATAGGTTTGAACTAGGTTCTTACCAAGTCCAATTGAAGTAGCTGATCATGACAATAACTACATCCCTTGAGTTTGATGTTTCAATTAAATTATTTTTATTTATTTTATGTTTTAAGAGTGGCTTAATTGCTTGTATGTTTTATATCCATATATTCTTTAAGCATTATATATATTTTTTGTTTGTAGTTACATAGTTATTGATTGGATTGGAGCAGCTGTGCAAGTTGAGCAATACAAGGTTAAAGTCAAAATACAAAATTATAGATGCAACTGTACAAAACATATGAAAATGTGCTTGACCTTGAATTGTGCATAGTCAGTACGGATTCCCTATAGATGTATACTAAAATAAGGATAAAGACACTCATGTTGGGATTTTGAATGCCACAGCTACTTTATTAAACTTTCAGTAACATAACAGATTACTACTGAAGAACAGACAAGAGCTGCTTGCTCACCCAAACTGGAACCCAACTACAAGTTATCAGATCCACCTACAGGGAGGTGCAGAGCAAGGCCTTATATAATAATGAGGCTACTATATAACCACCTCTGCAAGGTACAAGAAACACCTTATATTAGACCTTACCTATAAAATATTCCCCATTTTATTCCTAGCCAGGTCAAACTTTTTTCCATTCCTTCAATTCGATTTTCCATATACAAAAGGTTTTATGGTTTAACCCATTCAGTGCCAGGGGTTCAGGACGCTTTCCTCATCCAGAAGGCCAGATATATTTCCAACATTTCTCTATTCATTAGTTTGGACACAGTCCCTTTCATCTTATTGTTATTTACATATGGAACATGATAAATTATTTTTATGTTTTCAGTAGATGTTCAACTTTCTGGTGGTATGTTTGTCATTGTAGCTGTATGTAAAACAGGAAAGAAAAAATAATAAAGCTAGTATTATATGTTTTCTTTCATTTGATAATTTTGTGCTTTTAGTACACCGATATGATAAGTTTAGCTAATACCAAAAGCCCTGGATCTCCCAAGTACACTGATAATAGTTTATTTCTGACCACAACAGGTAATTGAATGACAAAATATACATACCATGGGCCTCATTCTATTATCGGCCGTAGGAGATGCGGGGCCGCAAGGACCGGCCGCAAGCTATTTGCCTATTCTATTCCCTTCCGGCCGGGAACTCCGGCAGGCTTGCGGCCGGTGCCTTGTTATCCCTTGCGGCCGCTTGCGCCAGAGGAAAGCCTTTGATCTTAAACGGCCGCAAGAGTTTCGGCCGCAAGAAAATCCTGGTTGCTATTCAATTGCTCCGGGAACCCTCTCTGCAAGGCTAAAACCGAGCCGCAGCTTACTTGCAGCAAAAAGGTCCCGCAGGCACACAATTAAGCACATAACAAAGCCATAATAAAGCCATCCTGCACTCTGAGGAGACTATAAAGTGATTGTAGGTGTTAGCATTCATAGCACAACATTCCCCTACACTCAAATCCGTAAATATATATTTTTTTAATTTATGTCACATATCCATGTAAAAAGTCCAGAGGGATTGGAGCACCTCAGACCCGCCCACGCTGCGGCCGGAAAATAAACAGTTAATGAAATCTCGGATTTGGGCTGATGTGCAAGCTTGAGAGGGGGTTGCTATTAATCCTCATGTCCCCCATTATGATCCCTAGCATTTACAGAGCTTTACAGGCCGGTTGCAAGATATACGGCCGGCCGTAAGGGGATATCCTTGCGGCGCCGTCTATTTGAATTGCAAGGTAACGGGAGCACAGCAAGGAATCACAGCGTTGCGGCCGATTTACGGCCGATAATAGAATGAGGCCCCATGTATCTAAAAGATAAGTCTATCCCTTTAAGTCAATATTAACCTATACACATCCATTCACTGTTCCTTGTTGAAAGTCAATATTTTATAAATGTACAAAAGAATGTAAGAATTTTTAATTGTTTAGCAAAATATCTGAAGCAAATGTTTTGCACAACATATATAAAATCTTAATTATTAGAGCCCAATAGCTAATGAATAAATAGATACCAAATATTTGTTATATACATGTACACAAAGACCCCATGGGCCTCATTCTATTATCGGCCGTAAATCGGCCGTAAGGCTGCGATTCCTTGCGGGGGTTCAGTTAACTCGCGATTCTATTATACGGCCTCGCAAGGATCTCCTCTTACGGCCGGCCGCATATCTTGGAACCGGCCGTAATCTGTGAAATATAAAAACTCAACTATAAATTCAAGCCTGCACTGTACAGCTCTGTAAATGCTAGGGATCATATTGGGGGACATGAGGATTAAAAGGAACCCACTCTCAAGCTTGCACATCTGCCCAAACCCGAGTTCAAATTAACTGTTTATTTTCCGGCTGCGGCGTGGGTGTGTCTGAGGTGCTCCAAGCACTCTGGACTTTTTACATGGATATTTTACGGATATTAAAAATTAAATATTTTACGGATTTGAGTACAGGATAATTATGTGCTATTTTTTCTAACACCTAAAATCCCTTTATAGTCTTCTCAAAGTGTAGGATGGCTTTATTTGAGCTATTTTATGTGCTTAATTGGTGCTAGCGAGACCTCTTTCCTGCAAGTAAGCTGCGGCTCGTTTTTAGCCTTGCAGAGAGGTTTCCCGGAGCAATTGAATTGCAAAACTCTTGCGGCCGTTTTAGATCAAAGGCTTTCCTCTGGCGCGAGCGGCCGCAAGAGATAGCAAGGCACCGGCCGCAAGCCTGCCGGAGCCTCCGGCCGTAAGGGAATAGAATAGCCGAATAGCTTGCGGCCGGTCCTTGCGGCCCCGCAACGGCTGCGGCCGCTAATAGAATGAGGCCCCATGAATTTATAATCACGTAATTAAGTTCACATTCTCTCTCCTCGTCATCACTCCTCTTTTCATCACACCATCATCATCTTCACCCCCTCATAATCATCTTCACATTACCCGATCTTCATCAACAAATATTTTATGGGGATTGATCTAATTTCCCAACCATCCCTTATACCAAAACACTTGGTTGCAAGGAGTATGATCATCAGAAGAGTGCCAGCATGATAAAATAAAGTGTTAAGGCCCTAAGAGCCCTTGCAGCCTCCGTGGCTTAAAAATACAGTAAGGTATGCTCTGGCATTTTTTGTAACATTGATGTTGCAGATCTCAACTTGTATGCAGCCTCCAGGTGAAGTTTTCAACAAGTGTTTGCTTTATTAAAAGTGGGATATACGTCTATTGTTGTTGTTTCTGTAATACAACTCTGTTGAAAACCAATGATAATATTAGCACATTGTAAGACAATACCTGTACAGGCTAAGGCAACAATTTCCAAATGGTATGTCTATACAGACATTAGAGGTGTTTACTCTTGCTGACAGCTGACTAGCCTCAGAAATGTTTTATTCTTAAGACAAAAAGAGGAAAAGCAAACGTAGTCCTTCAAACTGTATTAACTAAGTACTTATTGTGTTTTTAAAAGGCTGCTTACAGGAAAGATGGATTGTTTGTGGTTCTCATACCACTCGCTGCTTTTTTTCTTGCTATATTTATTCATTATGCAGTGTACCAATCTAATATTTCTAATACTTGGTAGAACTTGATCTGCTGAGGCATTATCATCTTGTGCCTGTTTACTGCCTAATATAAATTATGGGTATGAACAGAAAAAAAGTATAAATAACCAACTTCAAAACATCTAAACTATTGGCTGCAAGTAAAGTTCCAAAAAATATTTAGACAAGCTTTGCAGAATTACAAACTCACATATTTATTGATAGGCTTGCACTTTTCTTTTATGTTTAAGCCAAAATTACATTCAATAGCTCAGTTTGGGTATTTCCTTAACCTATGTAGGCATGACTATCATCTTAATTTCTAACAAACAAAAATGTGATAATTTTTTTAATATTAAAAAAACTTAATATTTTCCAATAACAAAACTAAAATATGGAAATATATTGGTCAAATTCACATTTCCTTGAATTTGAAAATTATTGACATCATATTAAAAAATGTTGTGCTTATCCCACTGAAGCAGTTGTGTATTTATTTGGATTCAAGCTGCTTTTTTATTGTCATATGAAGCATATTTCAGTAAAAATATGTTGCAAATCACAAAAGATACCGGCGTTTTTTCAGGGTGAAGTTGCTCTTATTGCATTATTAGACTCCTCTGAGTTTAAGGTAGCCTTTTGCATATATTTACTTAGAAACAATTTCATTAAAAAAATTATAAAATTGGATGTTTTTCGTTGGTAGAAAAAACTCCTGTGATTCTGTGATTTGATTAGTATTTTTCTATTAAACAACCACATTCATCTTCAGAAGTCCGATACTAGTAATGACATTGGGGGGAGTTTGCCAACGGACCACGGACAGCATCTCAGTTCATTGTGCAATTTATTAAAATCCCTTCTCCCATGTTATACTTAGCTCATTGCGCCTTATCATAAGTTGTAGAGAATTGGGGATGTTATGGCCCTGGGACATGTAAACGGCATCTATTGTGAAAAGTTCTCCAAATTTACTACACCTTCATCCTTCTTTTTACTACTCGTGATGCTTATATTCAGTATTGCGTATTTCAGCCCAGCTCTAGTAGTATATTTTATATTTAAATAAAATAATATAACCAATATTTATCCATTAATCCAGTAATCTAGATGAATAATGAGTATTGCAGTATATAGTGATAGCTTTATTTATTGGACAAAGTTTTATTTATAGTGACAAGCTTTCCAGAGATTATTACCGTAAGTCTGAAGCAAAACTGACATGAAATTGAACTTTCAGTTTGAATGTTAACAGCAATGCAGAGAGAGTGGAGACAGCATCTGACAGCATGGGGTTAAAATACATAGGGGAATCACATAGTATAGGAAACATACTATATACTCATATAAATCAATATACAGATGAAAAATCAGAGTACTGCAGTCTACAGTGATATCCTTCCTATTAGAAATAACACTTCACTAAGAGTGGCAAGACTCTTATAGTGAAATAAAAAAATAAAAAAAAGCCTGAAAAAGAAACCCTAAAAGGGACCTTGATAGGGTCCCCCCCACCCCAATGCACAGTAGGTGTGCGGGGTGACTTGATGGCCACTTTTGAAGTTGAGGGGGTCCTGGGGGATACGCAAGCTCATAGGGGGTAATGGGCTAGAGTAGTATGATAGATAGATAGATAGATAGATATTGTATTTATATCTAGTGTAACTCATGGTATTATTGTGCCGGGTTTGTTGTTATCTTACGTCATTATTGACCATTGCAGGTTTGCCAACCCATATAGCCTCTGCCATGACATACAGTGGTGCTCATGCCCTGACCCCGATAACATGCATGTGCTGCTTTGATTGCTATCTGTAAAGGGTGGATAGGGGATGTACACAGAGTGATGCATTGGGCATTACCACTGCTCATCCATGACCTAATTGTAGCACCAGCAATTTAATAAATTACATTGAGACTGAAGTAGCTCTGATGCGAGATGAGCCACGGTAGATCGCAGCTCACTGTGCTTCCTGTTTGTACATTCCTCCCATTGTCTAAAGTTTATGTGAGGGATGCAAATATCAGTTTTCACATTACAATTTTCTTATCTGATTTAATGATGAGTGTGTCATTTCTAGTTGTATTAGCCATTTATTGTCACTAATGCAACGTGGGATACCTTAGCTGCAAAGATCTAAAATAATCCATTGGAAATTATAACATTTAACAGGGGTCAGCTTCCCTTTACCACTACTAACTTTTTGCAGAACAAAAAACACAACAGTGGTTTGCTGTAATTTTGCAACCAATATTGGTACCAGAAATGGTCCCTCTCTCATAATTGTTAACAAAATATTACATTTTCACATTTAATTCATTTCAAAGAAAGCACTTATTGCTGTGTAAAAGTTACATCTACTGTTAGTTAATTTGGTCATTTTATTCCTGTAAAATATATTACGGAAATATATATATACTTTTGAGAAATAATCAAAACACAGAAGTCTGACCAATTTGGGGATTTTATTGTTCCAGTAATACAGGTACAGTAATATATTTATTTCTGCTGCAAGAGAAACCCCAGATTTGTTGCTCAACTTCTTCCATTCTATCACTGTTTACATAATGGTCCTTGGTGATTCAATCAAAGGAACATTCAGGTTTCTGGTTTTCCTGCTAAAAGCAATTAACTGTCTACAACAGACTTACTTTTTTCTGACTAAGGATATAATATAGTGCAAGTGTGTGCAACAATAAAATATGTCCTTCCAGTCTCTTGTCATGCAGCATAAGCCAAATGGTATAGATTCACTTAGCTATTGCAAGAGTGGCAAAGAATTGTGAAGGGCAGTTATCTCATCTTTCCCTATAGGTAATAGTCATCACAATCACCATTGAAGCACTCTGCAGCCCCAGTAATGGTTAGTGAAAATAGGGAATGGACACCTATATTTTATTTTTACTATTTTTGTTTCTAAAATTGTGACCAATACTGTACATATCCAGCTTGTAAACATTATATATTTATTTTATGATCTACCAGGGTGGTCTCTGGATCTCCAAGCAAGGAAAAAGATTATTATTTATGTAGCACTGTCCTCAGAGTGCTTCATTTTGCTTTTTCATCAGCCGTTACATCTGTAGATGTCTATGACATGTAATTGATTTCTAGTAATCAGATATAATCTTTTTTCCTTTCTCATGAATAACAGCTAAAATACTTATGTTACCTCAATATGCAGTAAATGATTCTGTGAGCAAAGTTTTGAAATGCCAGAACTGTCCAAACAGTTACAGATAGCTCAACAGATACATGCTCATAATTGCACGTTGTTGTAATACAGTCTAAGTGAAAATACTGACATGTATATATAATGTTTCTTAGGTGATATTGACCAGCACACATGGTGCCAAAGCCATATACAGGAGGTCCCCTGGCTACCAGCTTTTCAGATAACTTGTACTTGGGCTCCCAAGTTTTTTCGTATATGTTTGTTATTATGATCTACTTAAATAAAAAGAAAGAGCATAATAGTTTCTGTAACTTATTACTACAGTACAGGGTATTATTATTATTATAATTATTATTGTTATTACAGTATTACACTGTATTATTATTTCCACATATGAGCCATTATAATATTGTTATTATTATTATGCATCAGGGATCCAAGTTATCCTTTCTTGAGCAGAAACAATCTGTGCTACATGTATACAATTGATTATTCTATTTTCACACCTAAGCTACTAATAGTTATAAAAAAATAGCCCATTAAAATATGTTTATGCCCAAATTTTACAATGAATGTAATCTTTTTAAGCAAAATTCATACAGCAGCGTTGTCTATGCACATGAAGCACAAATTGATTAGTTATGATTTTGGTGTTGTTTTGTAACTTTATAGGCTACAACAAGTTTAACAAGTTTTGATGTTGGTGTGGTTAGAGGAATACAGTCTGTCATTGTAAGATTTGGGCAGTAAGTCCGCCTTTACAGCAGTGGCTGGGGTGGGGGTCACAACCCAGGAGCAAGGGGACTAGGTACACCCCAAAACATCCTGCTTTCGGATCACAAGACACCCCTTGGATTGTGATGATGTTGGATTATCTCAACACCCAGCATGCCAATTAAGGAACATTAGTCATGGCAGAGGTCTCTACTGAGATCCATTTTGCACAGTACCTAGCACACTACATTTTCATTTATGTTTGTGCTGATTTGAATAGAGTACAGTTTACTGCAGATAAGTTCTGTGTGGTGTGTGTAAAGAGTTAACCTCTCTTTGTCACTGAGGACTGGCGAATAAGATCGCAGGAACTATCAGTGGTCCCAGGACCGGTTGTTGAGAAACACTGATTTATATCACACAGATAAACTATTTTTCTCTGCTTTCTTAAACCACAAAATAATCTTGAATCAAAAAACATCCAACCATTCTATAGGGAAGGAAAATCATATCTACTTTGTTACAGCCTATAACTGTAGGAAAAAACAACAACACTTTTTCAGTAAAAAAATTGTCTTTTTGTGATACCTTGCTCTCTCTTTTATTTCAAAATCATTATAAATTCAGGCAAAAACAACTGTTGGCAAGGTTTTTTTTTGTTAAAAAGTGAGAATGTTTAAATTGTTCCAGGGTACGTTTGTGCCTTTGTAGAGCCTACTGTCAGTTGTTCCTGGCAGTCATTTTAGTCTGCATGCCTTGTCTGCTTTTTAAGCTATTTAAAATGCACATTATGTGCACACAAGTTTGACATGGCTTCAATGAGATTTGATATACCTTTGTGTTCAGATAGCATTACACAATAGATACTGCTCTCTTTCATTACAAGAATAATTAATCTGTGTCATTTATCTCTATGATAGGTATGTGTGAGGTGAAAGGCTACTTATCAACTTTACATGGCTTTATCCAAAAGAGTTAAGAAATATATCTTTTATTTTCCTTTGGAGTATCCATTCCATAATATTTTGCAGCTGTTGCTAAAATAAGCTGAAAATTACAGATACAGAAGCTGTGCAGGTTTTTAAGAGGACAAAAAGTTAAATAAAACTTCACTGAGACCAAAGGATATTATATATGTTTTTTTTTTATCGTATTGAGTTTAGAATTTATTGATACCAAATTTGTGAAATAACTGTAGGTTACAGAGTTGCAAAGTTAGAAGTATACTTACAAGTAATATTTTACTTCTTTTTTTTATCTCTAGATTTTCTGTTTCATGATAGTGATTAGATACCTATAAATGAGTTTGGACTTGCACAGGTCAGAAAGAACTACGGAATGCCAATTACGGTCTCAAAGTGTTATTAAATTACAAAATAATTATAAGATAGCGTGTTAAAGGTATATGCAAATGAGCTGGGTTATGAATGCATCTGATAGTGGGTAATTGGTATTGTTTGATTACATCTATTTGCATGCACAATGTTTTTTTAGCTTTGCATTAAAAAACAAAACAAAAAAAATAAAAAATACTGCAGTTGATGTTTACACCCCCAGGATTGAGCTAGGCTCCTGAAAGGGTTTATTTTTGTAAAAATGTACCCTGTCTTTGTGAGCTTGCCCAGCTTTGTAGCCAATCAGCAATGCTGTATGCAGTCGGCTAGAAGAGGCTGCTAGACTGGGTCCTTAAAGGACGATAAATCAACATTCAAGTAAAAATGCATGAGCTGTTACACCCTCTCAATTCACTGGGGGTGGGGGAGGTGATGGGGCAAATCACTGGGTCTGTGGGGGGGGGGGGGGGGGGGGTACAGGGGAAAATCACTGTGGCTGGGAGAGATCACAGGGGCAATTCACTGGGGGTGGGAGAGGTGATTGGGTAAATCACTGAGGCTGGGGGAGTTACAGTAGCAAATCATTGGAGCTGGGGAAAGTTTCACCTGGGATGTTATGTACATAAAACAATCAGTGAGTGAAGGGACACAGACCTTGTTCTGGGTATTACAGAGATTTAAAGGAAAGAAGCAGCTCAATTCACAGACCAAAAAAATACAATGTATTATGTATGCTAATTTTTGCTGGGATTTTAAAGGGTTACAGCATTGATAGAAAAAAGTTTGCAAATGCAAGAAATTCAGCAAACTTTAGGGTAACTGTTTAAATGTTTATTTTGGTATTTTTTCATGCAATTTTTTTTTTCATACACTACTAAGTCTCCTCTATCAGATGCATATATACATATATATATACTGAGTGAGTTGGTATGGAGGGCCCAGCACAAAAACATAATCTACTGAATATGTTTTGTAAATATACAAGTACATTAATAATAATTATAGTATAAAAACTGTACTCTCTGTTTAAAAGTAAGTAAGGGATACATTGAAGGCTAGAATAAGCAAAAACATGAAGTAGCTAAACAGTATAATGGGTTTTTTTTAATTTTCAATAAAGCTTATTTATTTCCCACTATATTCTTCATTATTATAGATGTTTTGCAAGGTTTTTCTCTGTTCCTTTAACAATTTTGATGTTGATCCAACAAGGGAGATAACCGTAATGTGAAGCCCTTTTGAAAATCTACTCAAGTGAAATTGAATATTATGGTGAGCTGATGAAGGAACTAAGTAGACAAAATAGTTTATAGCAAAGCAATACCGAGTTCTTTTACGCAACCATTTGAACAAAAATGTGAAATATAAATATGGTGGAAAAATAAGCAATTTGAAGTATACAAAATAATAATAATTACAATAAATTGCCTTTCCTTAAACTTTTTTGTCTATACTGAACTGTACCACATGAAAACTGGGTCTAATCTATACAAATAACTGGGATGAAAAATAAAAAAGTAACAAACATACAAAATATGGTATGTACTGCTCTTAAGTTAGAAGCACAATTTACAATTCAATCGGTTATAAAGTAAAATAATCCACAGCTCAAAAATGAATCTACAAGAGCAATGTAATTGTAGCATTCAAACTGTACAATTGTAATACATTGCACCTCCCCAATTTACAGCCTGTATTTTGTCCCCAGTTTAGATTGTAAACAGACTTTCCAGCTCTTGTCAATTACCTTCTCAGTGAGAATAATGAAGATTTATATTTTTCATTGCACTTCCATATTTTGTATATTCTTTTTTCATTTATTGTTTTGTAGCAATCAATGAAAAAAAGATTTCTGAATCTTGTAAGCCGAAAAAGTATTGCTGAAGTATGGGAGCCTTTTGAGATGTGAATATCTACCTTTCATGTAGTTTTAGAATCAGTAACCTACTGCCTAAAGGGACATGAAAGGTCTCTGAATTTCACTAGGCATATAATATTCATATGCATCTCTTTACTCTTGTGTACTTTTTAGAAGCTCTGTTTTTCTGCCTACAAATAGTTCCTAACTGGTTTCTCCCCTCTGCAGCTCATGAAGACAGTATACTTCTAAGTACAGGGAGTGCAGTGTCTCATAGTAACCAACCAACATTCTGCAACGTCAGTGGCAAAGCTACAGACTGGAGGGCCCAGGGGCAAAAAACTTTGGGCCCCCAATTTTTTTTTGCACTGCCCTCCTTTATCAAGTCTCGCAGTGCCCCTATGTATGACCTCTTCCCATAACAACCCCCCCAAGACAATTCCCCATAAAACTCCCCTCCCCAAGACCCTTTCCCATAATAGCTCCCCTCCCCAAGATCTTTTTCCATAGCTGCTCCCTGAAGACACCTTTCCATAGCTGGGCCTCCTTCAGAGGAGGGCCCGGGTGCATTGCACAACCTGCACCACTGGTAGCTCCACCCCTGTGCAACATGCTGGTTGAGAAAGGTCACTGATTGGCTACTTTTAAACACTGTACTTCACAGTCTGTGTATTCATGAGCTGCACAAGCTACAAATAGCAATCCCAGGCAGGTAAAAAGTGTATGATTGCCTAATATTTGGTGGCTGGATCACTATTTTGAGTTAGACTAATATACTACAGGATATTTCTCCCTGTGAAGGGCACAAGTGAGCTAAAAGAGGTGCTCTCAGAGTGGGTTATCATGTCCATAGAACTAAGCTATTAAGGTTAGTTTGTTGTCTGATTGAGCACATCTGACTATTTTGTATGATTTTAGGCAGAAAAAAACAGAGATTTTAAACACTTCTTACATAAAATAAAATACTTATTAGTAAATAGATATAATGGTATATTATATTCCTAGTGAATCCCAGAAACCTTCCATGCCCCTTTATTTAATGTCTAGTTATTCAGTACTGACAAACTGGGGAACATGCATAACCAGGGTTTCAATTTATCAATGTGTATTCTTTTTCATAGCAAATTATATGAACTTTCCTTGAATCTGTATAGGGCTGTATGTTGAATAATAATGCATAAATATAAAGATGAATATGATATAATCAACTGTACATTTTTATGGCATAATAAAATATATCCATGGTTACTTCCTTTGCATAATAGCCCATGCAAGAAACATTTAGGAGCTGAGAACATTTAAAGTAGAAGAAACAGACAGAAATACTTTGTCCTATTTGTGTATGAAGATGAAAACATGTCTTGTAACAAAATATAACTGGATTGAAAGCTTTCAGGAATATGCTGTTGAAAAAGCCTCCATGGATCGGACGGAAATGAATAGCATCATGTCTCAGTGTGAAATGTCTTTTGACAAACAATATGGAGTATACAATTCAATAGAGTTGTATTCACAATGGTGTACTTCTTACAAAAGTAGTGCAGCACTGCTCATATAACCCCAATAAAAAGCGCTGTAAAACAAAATACAACTCTAGACATTTGTTTGGCAAGATAGATAGCACTACTGCACATTACTCAGCGTGAGCTTAGAACTACAGTGGTGTAAGCCTTGTTTATCCTCCTGACCTGACTATACCTCCTGGACCGCATCCAAATGTGCTGTATCTGTTTCAAAGAATGGTATTGTTTTCACAGCACATCACCACTGGAAGCAATTTTTGATGGACATTGCATGCCACTGTACTGTGTGGTGTGTTCCAACATTTGTTGCATTCCTAAAGATAGGACTAGAGAGGCCACTGCCAATCAGAAATAAAGCTTGAGATGTAACAAAAATAGTTCAAGAATTGTCTACTCCATCACAAACATCCATTACTGTCGTAAGCACTTGTTGATAAAATATTTTCCTTCAGACCACAATGACAAGACATAATTGTTGATGTAATCCTAGAAATATTGGAACCAAGAAAGCAATTATTGTAGAACTGATAAAGTATATTATGAACTGGTATTTGTTGCAACTTCATGACCTAAGCAAGGCCCAGTTGGTATGTGCAGATAAGGGTTAAACACAATTACCTCTAACATACTACTACTTGGGAGGAAAACTGGCCACAGCGTTTATTGGTAGACACAAATAGACATAATAACCATAACAATCTTTTTTTTTTTTTAATAAAAAACATCACATAACTTTAACAAAAATACTTTAGGGATGGGTGGGTGGGTATTTGCTCTCATGGCCAGCTGGGGGAATAATGGTGGAAATGGCGCCAACCACCCTATAAATGGCTTCACCTCCCCCAGCTAGCCACCTCCTTCCATACCCGGTCCTGCCAGGTCAAGGGGCCCTCCTTCCAACCCCAGAAGGCTGGGGTGGCCTTCAGGCCCTTCATTACAGTTGGCAAAATATTTTAAAGATTCTGAGACCTTAGTTTGGAGTTTCTTTTCGGTCCTTTTGATAATAAAAGTTTCAATAGTTTTATATGTTAGGTAAACTTATTGTGTCATAAAACACATTTCTAAATGGAAGAGAAATAATTTTGTTACTCTCCTCCCTCTATATCTCCCTTTTTTATTGTAGTTCCTCATATTTAAAGGTACTACAAAGGTTTTGCAAAATTCCAGGAAAAACAGAACAGAAGTGTGTCTGTCTATGTATATATGCGTGTGTGCTTTAGAGCAGTAAACACATTAAATGTATGTACCTTGATTGTTTGGACACTCTGCTCAAGTTGTTGTCACCATTAGTGAACAGAAAACACCAAATAGGGTATCCTTCTTTGGCCACTTAAAATACTGCAATGTATTCATAAAGCTTTAAAGTATTTGTGATTATTGCATAGGAGGTCCATTAAATTCATTCCTTACTTTCCTACAGTACATTTCAGGAAAGTGAAATATGAAAACAGCATAAGCATGACTACCTTTAAAATAACACTACATATTTACAATACTCTGTTGTAATTTAAATTATGCAAATAAGTAACTATGATTATTTTTTTCTTATGAAAAGTTTTATTTGGGGGAGGAAGTGATTATGTTTTTAAAAAAAAAATAATTAAGCTATTTCTTTTATTTTCAGCAACAAGTGGAACCTGCAAGTCCTTCTGTTTTACCACCATCATCGTTGCCATTAGATGAGTTAAGTCAGACTGTTGCTCGCTTTTCAACCGTGGAAGAAGTAATAAGATACCTTGAACCAGATAAATGGCAGGTGGACATAGAAGAGTTATATAAACCAACATGGCAGTTACTTGGGAAAGCCTATATATATGGCAAAAAACCCAGAGGTATGTATAACAATTATAAGAGCACTTTCATATCTTATTTATCTAGTTTTTTTTTTAACATTGAATCATGTTTTCATCACTTGACCAATAGTCTTATAATTGATCTTTGATATAATATGAGACACAACCCATTATTAAAATACTTCATGTATTCAGGTGGAAATGTTTACATTATTGCCATGAAATATGTCATATAATAATATAAAACTATTGACAGCACTATGTGCTTGATTACATGGCTCCTGTAAGAACTCCATATGGCTACTCGGCCCTATTGTGAGGAAATGATGTACTCATAGCCAGGGGGTTTGTCACATAACGGAAAATAGCTTGCTGAACTAGTATGAAGCTGAGTCAGAGTCAATAAACACAGTAATCCCCATAGCATTCTCAATCGAATTAAATAACTTTGGTAACTATTGCTTCATGAAATCTATAAAGTTACATCCGTCCCACTCAAATGCTGGCTGTGCCATGCTGGGAAAGCTAGGGTAGACTTATTGTTGTGGGGGTTGTAAATGTATTTCTAGGGCAGGTGGGTAGGCTTGAACCCCTGGGTCTCAGTGTTAACTATGTGTGACTTGGCATTAGTTGGTGTCATTGTTTAATTTGTGAGCAGGCATTTGTAATTGACATTGCGACTAACTTGATTGTTCTATAGCAATTAATGTTGAAGAGTGCTGGGCTTTATAGTGTGTGTGCCTCAGTTTTATTTTATTAGGGTCTTGTAAACTTCTTCTTTAGGCTGTTTTTTTCAGGTACTGGGATCCTAAAGTGTTTCCTAAGTGTGCTTGTAAGGGTTTTAGCTCACTACGAGCACTCGCAGAGCATTCTGAGAACACCAAACATTTTCCATAAGCTGCTATGGGAGCCATGTAATGCTATGGGAGCCATGTAATGCTATGGGAGCCATGTAATGCTATGGGAGCCATGTAATCACACTTAAGCAGGGAACACTTCACACATACAGATCACTAATAGAGATAAAGTAAGGGTTTATTGCGGGCAGCATGTAATAGCTATGTTATGCCTTATGCAAACTGTTCATTTGTAATATTTCCTACAGGAGCCATACAATCAACCCCTCTGTGGGGTTACTAAATTACATATTACCTCCCAATGAAAGATGCCACACCTCTCCATATATCAAGTAAAGACCAATATGAACCAAATGACTGTATACAAACAAATTACTTAAACTTTAGGGAACCATTGTGATCATTTTGACAACAAATGGCAGCCAGGGCTCGACTTAGCACTCTTCATGCTCTTACTTAACACCATCTGGAATGCTTTTCTTTGTCCGCTTTCCCCTTCCTTCGTTTTCACTATTTTATTTTAAACAGATTGGTAAAAATTTAGATTTAATTTTTATCACGCTGATATTTATCTTAAATATTATTTAGTAGCCTTAATGTCTCTTCCAAACTAACCCCTGGCACTTTAATATGCATTTATTTACTCTGCATTATCAGTCTGTACCTTTGTTCGCTTTAATGGGAAAAAAACTAAAAAGTGCTGCAAATACATTTTTATTGCTATGATTAGTTGGCTATTGGTTTAAAATGCTACTAAAAATGTAATTTATTATGTTTTGCTTCAGTTATATTCAAATATACTTTTATGTTATTTCCAATTCATATAAATATGCTTTTAAATAAATGTAAAAAAATACAGTCATGTCATGTAACACTTCAATATACTATATAATAAAGGAAACTACAGGGAAATCTATGTGAATGGGAATTCATTATTCAATCCCACTGCCCAAAATAGAGTATATATTTTTTATATCTAATTATGTTATTATTATTGATTGAATTTTATATCAATGCATCTGGGATACAGACTAACTGATGTTTACTGTGTATTGGATTAATATAGCCTTTGTCTTGTCTTTACAGTAGATTTAAGCCTGCTTAAAGATGAAGTGAGATTGTATAGCTGCACTCCACGCAACTATTCAGTCTCTTTAAGGGAAGAACTGAAACGAACTGATGCTATTTTCTGGCCAAGCTGTCTCTTGGTGAAGCGATGCGGAGGAAATTGTTCATGCTGTAATCTTCATTGCAACAACTGCCAATGTATAGCAACAAAAGTTACCAAAAAGTTCCACGAGGTATTATTATTACAATTTTTGTTTTACGTTTACAGACATACTATAGTTTTTGAGGGATAAGGCCATGCAGATTTATTTTATTTTGCAGAATTAGTGGCAACCTTTAAAAATAAAAAAAACTATCTAATATAAAATGTTTGAACAATTTGGACCCCTGAAGAACAGTATCTTGATTAGTTTGAGATTAAATTGAGCAATAAAAGTTAAATGCACCTTGCAGCGCCAGCGATTTTGGTGTCTGGAGTGGATTAAGTGGACAGTACAGTTAGTATATGCAAATAACCATTTACTTGGCAAAGAGACCCAGGAGAGGGGGGCAGAGACACAGGGGAAGGAGAGGAGGGGAAAGACACAGAGGAAGAGGGAAAGAGACACAGGGGAGGGGGGAAGAGACACAGGGGAGGGAGGGAGGGAAGAGACGGGAGGGAGGTGGGAGAAACGCAGGGGAAGGAGAGGGGTGGAAAGGAGGCACAGGAGAGGGTGAAAGGAGACACAAGAGAGGGAGAGGAGGGGGGAAAGGAGACACAAGGGAGGGAGAGGCGACTTGGCATAATGCCTCCAGGCCATGCAAAGTCTTTGGTCGTCTTGCATGAACCGCATGTTTGAGATCTCCCCAGAGTGGCTCGATGATATTAAGGTCAGGAGATTGTAATGGCCACCTTCACCTTTTTCTGCTGTAACCACTGGAGGGTCAACTTGGCCATTGTGCTTAGAGTCATTGTCATGCTGGAAAGTCCAAGAGCTTCCCATGCACAGCCTTCATGCAGAAGAATGTAAATTGTCTGCCAGTATGTTTTGATAAAATGCTGCATTCATCTTGCCATCAATATCCCGCGTGTCTTTAGAGCTCAATCCCCCTCCCAAAACATCTGTGAGCCACCACCATGCTTTACAGTGTGGATGGTATTCGTTTCATTAAAGGCCTTGTTAACCCCTCTAATAACATAGCGCTTATGGTTGTGACCATAAAGCTCTATATTGGTCTTGTCACTCCACATTACAGTGTGCCAGAATCTGTGAGGCGTGTCATGGTGTTGTTGGGCATATTGTATCAGGGCTTTTGTGTGGTATTGACGCAGTAAAGGCGTTTTTTGGGCAATTTGACCATGTAGCTCATTTTTGTTCAAGTATCATCGTATTGTGCTCCTTGAAACAACCACATCGTCTTTTTTCAGAGCAGCCTGTATTTCTCCTGAGGTTACCTGTGCGTTTTTCTTTGAATTTTGAACAATTCTTTTGGCAGTTGCGGCTGAAATCTTTCTTGGTCTACCTGACCTTGGCTTGGTATCAAGAGATCCTCAAATTTTCCACTTCTTGAAAAGGGATTGAACAGCACTGACTAGCATTTTCAAGGCTTTGGATATCTTTTTAGATCCTTTTCCATCTTCCAAGTACCAATACCTTGTTATGCAGGTCTTTTGACAGTTCTTTTCTGATTCCATGGCTCAATATCTAGCCTGCTCAGTGCATCCACATGAGAACTAACAAACTCATTGACTATTTATAAACAGACACTAATTGCAATTTAAAAAGCCACAGGTGTGGGAAATGAACCTTTCATTGCCATTTCAACCTGTGTGTGTCACCTTGTGTGTTTGTAACAAAGTCAAATATTCAAGGGTATGTAAACTTTTGATCAGGGCCATTTGGGTGATTTCTGTTATCATTATGATTTAAAAAGGAGCCAAACAACTATGTGATCATAAATGGCTTCATATGATCACTATCCTTCAATAAAATACATTAATATTTTCATGCTCAGTCATATTTTCAAATTAAATGCCAAAATATCACAATATCTGCCAAGGTATGCAAACTTTTGAGCACAACTGTACTTTTTACTAGTTTGTCCAAGCTTGCTATAGCTTTCCTCCCCAGTAGCAAACTTATTTTAATTTCATGGTTACAGTCACCATCTGAAGAGATCTTGGATCCCAGGAAAATAAAATCTGTCACTACCTCCACTTCTTACCCGTCTATTTGCCTGGAACTGAGATTGCCGTTACCATGATCTTCATCTTTTTAACATAGAGCAGCAGGCCAGCTTTTGCACTCTCTTCTTTTACTCTCACCAATAAGTCCTTTAGTTCCTCCTTACTTTCAGCCATCAAAGTAGTATCATCTGCACATCTGAGGTTGTTGATATTACTTCCAGCAATATTGATTCGGGCTTTGGATTCATCCAGCCAGCTTTTGCATGATGTATTCTGAGTATAAGCTGAATAAATAAGGTGACAATATACAACCTCGTCGCATAACTTTTGTGATCTTGACCCATTTTGTTGTCCCATGTTCGGTTCCGACCGTGGCTTCTTGGTCCACATACATATTATTCAGGAGGTGAATGTGATGATCTGGTATTCCATTCTCTTTAAGAACTTTCCACACTTTGATGTGATCCACACAGTAATGGGCTTTAGAATAGTGTATGAATCGGAGGTAAACATTTTTCTGGAACTCTCTTGCTTTCTCTATTATCCATCTGACATTGGCAATTTGATCTCTTGTGTCTCTTCTCCTGCGGAACCCGCCTTGCACATCTGGTAGTTCCCGGTACATATATGGTTGGAGTTGAGATTGTAGGATCTTAAGCATTACCTTGCTGGCATGTGAAATTAGTGCTATTGTTCAATAATTGGAGCACTCTTTGGCACTGCCTTTGTTTGGGATTGGGATGTAGACTGACCTTTTCTAGTTTATTGGCCATTGTTTTGCAAATGTGTTGGCAGGAGGTAAGCAACACTTTCAAAGCATCAGCTTGTAGAATTTGAAAAGTTAAATTGGGATTCCATCAACTCCCGCAGCCTTGTAAGCAGCAAGGCATCCTAGGGCCCATCTTACTTCACTCTCCAAGATTTCTGTCTCCAGCTCATTGGACAAACTTTGAGGTCATCACTGCAGTTAAGATCCTTCCTTTTCTTCATTGTATTCCTGCCACCTCTTCTTTATCTGGTCTGCTTCTGTTAAGTCCTTACAATTTTTGTCTTTTATGACGCCCACTTTGTCATGAAATGTACGTTTGAGATACACAATTTTTCTTGAAGAGATCTCTTGACTTAACCATTATGTTATCTTTTTCTATCTCTTTACATCCCTCATTGTAGAATGTCTCCTTGTCTCTTCTTGCTATCCTCTGGAAGTCTGCATTCAGATGGACAAATCTTTTCCTATCACCACTAACTTTCGCTTTCCTTCTTGCCAGTTATTACAGGTGTCTTCTGGTTTCCTACTTTAGCATTCCAATTTCCACCTTTTGATTGTCTATGAGGACTCCTCTATTTCTTCTGTGGGATTCTTGACCACAGTAGAAGATCTGATGGTTGTCTGATGCCAAATGTCCCATATCAGTCCATTTAAGTTCACTAATTCCAAGGATATCAATGTTACCTTGTCAGCTCATGTCTGTCCACATCCAATTTGCCTTTGTTCATAGTTCTAACTTTCCAGATTCCTTTGCTGAATTGGTCTTTGCAGCAGCAGACTTTCCTTTCCCCTCCAGACACACCCACAACTTGGTGTCCTTTCGGCTTTGGCCCAACCACTTCATTAGATTTGGTGCTCCTTGTACTTGCCCTCTGCTCTTCCTCAGTACTGTGGAAAGCACCTTTTGACCTGAGGTCCTATGTCTCTGGTTGGGCCTGTCCATAAAGTGATCTTAGCAAAAGTACTGGAGTGGGTTGCTGGTTCCTTCTCCAGTGGACCGCAATTTGTCTGACCTCTCTGCGATCACCTGCCCATTTGGGTGACCCTACATGGTACAGCACACAGCTTCACAAAAGTACACAAGCCCCTTCACAACAAGGTAGAGTTCCAGAAGGGGAAAAGGCATATTGCGGGCTGTATTATTAATTTATTTTACATTGTAATCACTTTGCATATTTCCATGTGTAGTTATTCAAAACAGTATATTTTAAATATATGACCACAGTATTTTTTTAAATAAGTCAAAAATATTAGAGGGTATTCCTTCTATTGATAAAACAGTATTTTGAAGGATGTAATTGGCAAAAGCCTTGGTTTAACTCTTCTAACATCCCGATGTGGTGTGTCTGTGATATCTAAATGGAGCTGCTAGATTATTTTTTCTCTCACATTTCAGGTTCTTCAGCTTAAACAAAGGAATGGTATGAGAGGACTACACAAATCTTTGACAGATGTGTCTTTGGAACACCATGAAGAGTGTGCCTGTTTGTGCAAGGGTAACTCTGAAGGATAAATAATTGATTGAATCAATATTTTAATGGAAAATGAATTGCTGTTTTCTTAAGGAGCAGTGTTTTTTATTCTGTAAACATGGACGTCTAAAATTGGACTACAAGTCATGCAGATGTACTAACAGACACTGACCCGGAAATGTGTCTCGCATTAAAGTTTTGTATATTTGAAGTACAGATGCCACAGGATTGAACGGACCTCAGTCAGATGCTCACTTTTCTGACTTGACTTGCCTTTCACATCGCAGTAAATGGGATAATCCTTATAATAAAGGAGTCCGGCCCTGAAGAAGAATATGGATGAATAGGATGAACGGAAAGTTGCTCAAGTCATGGCTTGAACCATTTTTTAAACTCTTTTTCTGATCTTCATGTCAGCTAGGAATTCCAAATGAAACTCTTTGCATATATACGTTATGCAGTTTTGGACAAGATCACATTAAAATTATTATTCTAATGTTTGAATACAAAAAGATGGCATTTCCTTTTTGTGTTTTTTTTTATTAGTCAGTTGACCTATAATTTGTTCATACAGCCTGTTTGGACCAATACACTGCTCAGTTACACAACACATAAACACATAAGTGCCTTAATGAAAGACTGTTGGATTTTTGGGGGTTTTACTTTTGTACATTTTATACACTTTTGACATATCTATTTGCTTTTTCTAATTGTGTTAAATATATCTCTTTTACTTAGGGTATTTAATGTCTTTTTTAAAACATAGATAACATTTTATGTAGTTTTTTATTATTGTAACTTGTGTTATAAAAGCCAGTTGAATAATGGTTGAAATCCACAAGAAGCAGTTATTTGTATATGGTGCTAAACAGTGAAGTAACGTGTTTAAAGTCGAAGAATAAAATGGCAGATGCAAAGGATATATTGGTACTGAGCTGCTACTCACAATACCCTTTAATTTGTACTATTAACTTAATATTGGGAGTTTGAAGAAGAATGTGATATCATTTTTAAAATAAATCTTTGATTTGGTGTAGTTTCTAATCTTTCTCAATTATCTTTTGACAGCAAATAATATAAATCTTTAGCTTAGCCTTCATGTATGAGATTTTATCTTTAAACTGTTTAAACATTAATGTAGAGATGAAAATAGTATCCATAATACTAAATATTCAACTCTTGACAGACAATCTATTTCGAAACTTTAATGCCATATAATAAAAACTGACCACTATCACTTTTATTTCTTTTTAAGCGAAGTGATCCAGTCCTTACATTTATCTCTTTATATATCTTTCTCTATCTGTTTGGAAACTTTAAAGATGTCACATGTATATAGAGTATCACATTATTGTATGAAAGCTGTCATTTTGGTTAATGAGGAGGTGTATAGAGCATATGTACAAAATGAGTAACATGTATGTCAACTGCATCAGGAACCACTTCACCTGTGAAGTGCAATTATTACACGGTAGAAACTGCAAATCTGGTTAATGTATGTTTAGTCATTGTAAATACAGTAGCTTAGCAGTGCCTTTAACTTGAATTTTAGCAGTTGTTAATAATAAAATATCTCCTATACATATATATGGTCTTTAAATTTATTTTTTGACTTACCAAAAAAGTATAAAAAAAAACTGCTGTTGATTTCTTGAATGGGAAATTATTATTTGCATATGGGTCATTTGCATACCTTTGTAGAAGATTGCTCACATTTGCTAAATACAGTAATACCAATGACAAATCAGTATGTGCATGTGAGGTTACAGGAAAGACATTCAACTCAACACACAAAGACATTACAAACTTTAATTTACAAAATATTATTTAATTAATTATTATAAATATAACTACAGGGCCCCAATAATTAGAACTTCTTAAATCACAAAAGTTGCATTGAATGTTTTGTGGGAAGGCTTTTTACCAAATCATTAGTTAGCATATGGTGGGCAAAAGCATGATAGAATTTAGTTTAATAATTATTAAAACACATATTAAGAAAATGAATTAACACAAAATGCATTATTTTGAATTATTCTGTAATATCAAACAAGCTTATGTAAAATTTTCATTGAAGTTTAGCATGAGTTGGCTATTCAATTAGCCTGTGATTCCCATCTCAAGTCCTATCAACAAACCAAGATTCCAATGTATGTTTGGGCTCATGTGACTTAATCAAAAGCTCAGTCATTGTGACTGGGTTGTCTATACTCAGTATGTTTTTCACATCCTACAAGCAGAATTCGTGCTATAAATATGCCTTTAAGCCTCTCTTTCAAACTTTTTTTTTTTTGTGACGTGTATGATTTTAATATTTTATTATGGATTCACATGCAATGCTTGTACTAAAATTGATTTGATAGTAATAATTAACCAGTGTTAATTGATTACTCTTTTCATTCCCAAAGCATCATGGAATCTCCATACATGCCATACATGCCAGGATTAAAGATCCACATACACATAAATAGTTATTATGTGTCAGACATATTATTATTATTATTATTATCTTTTATTTGTATTGCGCCAACATATTCCGTAGCGCTGTACAGGGGATTAGAACAGGGGAAATACAAGTTTAACAAATTCAAAGGTTGATACACTATAATAGAAGTTCCCTGCACAGAATAATTGCAAATAACTGCTAATAAAATAGAGGCTATTTTTACTTTTTTTTTTTCTTTGTATTCAAAAGAGCATACAGTAAATATGGGACTTTCTTTAAAGCTGCGCTTGTTGTTAGCTGTTGAGGATGGGACTGAGAATTGAAGTAGTACTGTGACTTCAAGCTTAGTCAAGGGTTGGACTATAGATTTAACATATAAGTCACAAATATCAGTTTTGTAAACAGTCATCCAACAGTCATTATTACACTATAATATCTTTGAATCGACAGCAGTAACCATGATAGCATTTTTTTTTTTTTTGCATAAAAACAAAAAGCTGTTCATTTAGAAAACTTCAGAGCAAAATGTTTGATCTTCCTGATTTAAGCAAACTGGGCATGCACTTCTTCTCTATCACCTCTACTTTGATAATTTGTGCTTAATACACCAAGCTTTCAATCTTAATTATCCCCATATTAAGTTATCCTTCTTAAACACTGACAGCTTTATTAAATTGCTATTCGGCCAATTGAAAAGAGCATATTTTTTTACAGAAGTTTTTAGTTAGTGAAGACCTTGCTTTTGGATAGAAGTTCACTAACTAAAAACTTCTGTAAAACAAATATGCTCTGTGCTTATATAGAGCCCTATTCAATTGGTCGAATCACAAATTAATAAGGCTATGAATACGTTATCTACACTGTAGTCAACCGTTTATTCATACATGCAGCTTTTGATATATATATATATATATATAATATGAAACATGTGCTCTTTTAGATGAGACTGCAGTGTTCTTTAGTAACATCATAAATCAGGTGGAATATGTCTATTAATTTCATTCACCTACAATAAAAACATTTTTCAGTTAAATGTTTAAAAAAAAAATCAAAGTTACTGAAAAGATTGAACTAAATACATCAATGTTTACAACAATAATAAAATAATCTATTTTAGTTTGTCTTTCTGGTGCTGTTGCTGAGAAAACTGAAGAACTGTTGTGCACTCGCCTGTTTGTTATTTTCAAAATATGTGGTCAAAAGTGAGTATATCAACAAACATTCATATGTATATTTAGAGACCTGAGCAATACATGTTTCTGTATTTAGCTACAACAATGATCAGTGAATATAAATGTGTACAAATAGTTTGAATTCAATAAAATATATAACATAGTGGCCTGGAACCATGTGGCTCTATTATGGTGGTTGATTTCTTGCTAAATAAATTGACTGTAACTTTGTGCAAATGTACAGATGTTCCTCATTCTTATTATCATTCTATAAAGTAAATGTGGTGCAGAAACTGAGGAAATCAGATATTAATTACAACCTATAGTATATTATATAGAGTACCTCAAGAGAAGCCATGAGTGGACAACCATAGATCAAGCTATTTTGTTTGCAAGTAAGAACAGAATAAAAGTCCTTTACCAAGGGTAAAAATCTGATTGGAGGCAAGACTGTAATTAACTACCAAGGATAGAGAAAATAAATAACTAATCTAATCTCATATTTAGAATATGTTTTTCTGAAGATCTCATATTGATAATGGTTTTAAAAATTAAAGACAATAATAATAATAATGCATTATGTATTGCTGGAAGCTATTTTTTTATTTGATTACACACAGCTGATTTGGGATCCTTTTGTATTTGGCATTAATTTTGTCGATTTAATTGAACCTATTGCATGTTGCACTTCATTGTGGATTTTTTTCATTTTACAAAATGTATATATTTGTGTAAAATCTCTTCTGCCATAACCCAGATAAGAGGGGATAACATACACGCCTAACTCTCCTGCTTTAGCTTACATGAACAATCCCCTAGTGTTGATGTTTTGTGTTTATCTCAACGCCCAGCATGCCAGTTCAGGAATATTAGTTATGAAAAATCAGAATATCAAGGGTTGCAAGCTCAGTCCCTAGGTTACTAACTTAGGAAAGAAATAATAGCAAATGTTTCCTATCTCTTTGTGTAGGATAGGCCATCATCCAAGCAGCATAACATTGATAAGTATTCAGACATAGACTAACTTTATTCTTCATTCAGACACAATTAAAACCAAAACAATAACTCATCAGCAATAGCCCCCATTAAAAGCCAGCAAACTCTTATCCAATTAGCATTAGCTCCTCTGATCCTAACCTCCTGCTGGGACTGAACCATTCCAGGAAGTGATTAATGAGCCTTGCATCCTGTTTTACAATCTGTGCTTATCTGGACAGATGTAAATTACCACTAAGTCTCATCAGATAATAGTAAATTGGCTATAAGAAATACTAGATAACCTGTCATGGCCTCTTCATGCCAAGATGGCAACCACTACTAGATCACTTCAAGCTTGTAAACAATTTAACATTGCTAGATAAGTTGGTACTTTTTAAAGGGGCTTGGCATAATAGTGGCATGTCCTAGTATTTTCTGACCACAACCTGAACACTACCTTTTACAAACAATTCTGAGTAGGCCCGAATACTCCCAGACAGGTCTCTTGGAATCCCAGTACATAACAAGAGCCTGAGGCCTAACATTACATAGGTTATTACGGTCACAACAAAATAGTCCATGGTAGTTAATGCCTTCCTGTCCATAGCTGTGACACAATACCTTATGATGTGGAAAATGACACTGCACTATATAATATAACACAGCATATTAAAAGATACATCTACAATGCACTCAAACCCTTTTAAGTATCTTGCTGGCCACAGCTACCCCAGTAAACAGTCTTTCAAGATCCATAATTATATTCTGATGTACACGTAAATGAAAGACAATTGTCACAATCCTTAAAACACATCTCATGTCCAGTTTGGTAGACTTTTGATGTTAGCAATCACATGTGTTAGGGTCCCAAGAACAGAGTCCATGACTTCAGGGGGCTGTGACAATGTGGTTTTGGTCCATACAGGGCCCTTACTTGTGGGATTCAGGGGAGTCTCACCCTAACTCCAAAAGTCAGTCATGACACCTTCCATGTGACAAATTAGGGACTAGAAAAAAAACAATGGCTGGTCTCCATAAAGCCTAATTATATATATTAGTGGAAAATAATTAAAACTACATTTATTTTTTTTGTACTTTTTAAAAAACATTTTCCCTTATGACCAAATTAGCAGTCAAAGCAGCATATTATGTGACTTCAGAGGTGCTTTAAGTGAAATTTAATAGAGGAGAAAAATGTGGGTGCACTCTCAAAGTATATTGTTTAATTTACGTATATATAGCCATCAATAGATACCCTTATTCCTTCAGCTGCAACTGAAGTTTTGTATCACACATATTTAGATCACTCACATTGTATGAAAACCTGCACTAAGTGGCAAAAAAGACATGGAGAATGCTTTCACTTTAAATTAGTCCTTTTATACATTTTCTATCAAAGCCTAATAGCAGGAAATATACATTTTGGGCCTCATTCTATTATCGGCCATAGGAGATGCGGGGCCGCAAGGACCGGCCGCAAGCTATTCGCCTATTCTATTCCCTTCCGGCCGGGGATTCCGGCAGGCTTGCGGCCGGCGCCTTGCTATCCCTTGCGGCCGCACGCGCCGCAGGAAAGCCTTTGATTTTAAACGGCCGCAAGAGTTTCGGCCGTAAGAAAATCCTGGTTGCTATTCAATTGCTCCGGGAACCCTCTCTGCAAGGCTAAAACCGAGCCGCAGATTACTTGCAGAAAAAAGGTCCCGCAGGCACACAATTAAGCACATTTTAAAGCCATAATAAAGCCATCCTGCACTCTTATGAGACTATAAAGTGATTGTAGGTGTTAGCATTCATAGCACAACATTCCCCTACACTCAAATCCGTAAATATTTTTTTTTTTTAAATTTATGTCACATATCCATGTAAAAAGTCCAGAGGGCTTGGAGCACCTCAGACCCGCCCACGCTGCGGCCGGAAAATAAACAGTTAATGTAATCTCAGATTTGGGCTGATGTGCAAGCTTGAGAGGGGGTTGCTATTAATCCTCATGTCCCCCATTATGATCCCTAGCATTTACAGAGCTTTACAGTGGCGTCTTGAATTTATTTTTGCATTTAAAGATTTCTGAGCTTACGGCCGATTGCAAGATATACGGCCGGCTGTAAGGGGATATCCTTGCGGCGCCGTATAATTGAATTGCAAGGTAACGGGAGCCCCGCAAGGAATCGCATGTTTGCGGCCGATTTACGGCCGATAATAGAATGAGGGCCTTTGTGTTAATGCCCATTGTGGAAGTATCCTTATAGTCCAGAAAAATTAGACCAGTGTACTGGGCCTGGAGAGGAATAACATTTATCACAGATTACTGAAGATGCAAATAAGCTTCTATTATGACTGCAATTAATGTTACATACCGATTGCTTTTTTATCATGATAGCTCAAAATCTTTTGTTCCAATATGCGCTACGGAATATGTTGGCACGTTACAAATGAACTGTAATAATAATAACAACATCTCGAATATTAACACCAACCCCCAGTTGTCCTTGAGAAAACTATACCCACAATGGAAGCTTTGTACATAATTAAACTTGTTTATATTCATAAACAATGATATTATTTGAGATAAAACATAATCAGCCTTATTAAATTGTGATTCGACCAATATTTAAGCACATAGCATATATTTTTTTACAGAAGTTTTTAGTTAGTGAAGTCCTTGCTTTTGGATAGACGTTCAATAACTAAAAACTTCTGAATTGCAATTTAATAAGGCTGTATGTGTTTATCTGTCCTAGGGCCACATTTGAATGGGTTTGGCCAATTGAATAGGGCTCTATATAAGCACATAGCATATTTTTTTACAGACGTTTTTAGTTAGTGAAGTTCTATCCAAAAGCCAGGTTTTCACTAACTAACAACTTCTGTAAAAAAAATATGCTATGTGCTTATACAGAGCCCTATTCAATTGGTCAAA
Source organism: Discoglossus pictus (assembly GCA_027410445.1). Classification (NCBI taxonomy): domain Eukaryota; kingdom Metazoa; phylum Chordata; class Amphibia; order Anura; family Alytidae; genus Discoglossus; species Discoglossus pictus. The sequence continues at coordinate 127,189,095 of CM050163.1, forward strand.
TCACAATTGAATGAGGCCCCTAGTGTCTGGAAAAGTACTCATTAAGAAACCACCAAATAAATGATTAATTCAGACCATTGTTCATTCTGTCTGTAATCAACATAACCACTTGATCTAGTTGTTGAAAGATAGCCCACTATTCTTTCTTTAGAACACCACTGCTCAATGAAAAGATATAAAGCATAAAGCCGAGTTTTTTAGGCCTTTTTTTAAGGCTAAAAAGGGCCCCCTCGGCTTATACTCGAGTTACTCTCCCCCTGTGTCTCTCTACCCCCCACCCCGTGTCTCTCTAACCTTCCCGTGTCTCTCTACCCCCCTGTGTCTCTCTACCCCCCGTGTCTCTCTACCCACCTGTGGCTCTCTAACCCTCCGTGTCTCTTTCCCTCCTCCGGCACCTGGTATATGCTAATGATGTGGCGCGCATGTGACGTCACATGCGCGCCGGGTCAAAAAGGGGCTGAGGCCGGAGCAGAAGCAGGTAAGGGGAGAGAGGGAGGTATTTAGGGGGGTTTAGAATAAGGAGGTGGGTTGAGGAGGGAGGTTGAGGAGGGGGGTTGAGGTTGAGGAGGGGGTTGAGGATGGGGGGGTTGAGGATGAGGATGGGGGGTTGAGGCGAGAGGATGAGGTTGAGGAGGGGGGGTTGAGGTTGAGGGGGGGTTGAGGATGGGGGGTTGAGGATGACGGGGTTGAGGAGGGAGGTTGAGGATGAGGAGGGAGGATGAGAAGGGAGGTTGAGGATGAGGAGTGGAGTTGAGGAGGGAGGTTGAGAGGGAGGTTGAGAATGAGGAGGGGGGTTGAGGAGGATGATAAGGGAGGGGGGAAGAGACACAGGGAAGGGAGAGGGGAGAAGAGACACGGGAGAGAGAGGGGAGACACAGAGGGCACAAGAGGGTCACAGGGGGCAGCACATTTCCCACCCACTGCTTATACTCGAGTCACTCATTTTACCCTGTATTTTGTAGTAAAATAGGTGCCTCTGCTTATACTCGGGTTGGCTTATACTCGAGTATATACGGTACTTTTTAAGTCTTAGAGCATAAGTAAGCAGTAAAATAATAGTTGTTAAATAAAAAAATAAATTTTGATGCCTCTGCAGGACCCTGGAAGGATCCATGATGTATTGGTGGGCACTGTATGTGAGAGGGGCATTTTCAAATACTGGAGAGGGGAGGTTGTAGTGTTTGATGTATCTTCCAGCTTGTGGGCCAGTGAGTGGGAAGGGGTGGGGTGTTAAACATATTTTTCTATTATCTGACAAAAGTTCTGGACTTCTGCATGTTCCCTCCTCTCACTGATAAATACAAACACACACATACTTCATCCACCTGTCAGGATGTGATGCAACAAACACAAAACATATTTTTGTACTCATAAACAGAGTCTTCAAAAACTATGGTTTTTCCCCAAAATAAATTTATGTCTCTGGTTTACAACTGCTAATATTGTTAGTGTGTTTTCGTCTACTGTAATGATCTTTTATAAACCCTTTCAGTCAATACACCCCAAGCTTCAATTATATGGAGACATAACTCAAAACCTTAGTAATTAAAGGATATGTGGAATTCATTTGAACTATATAGAGGCATAGACAAGCTACACTGTTGGTGAAATTTATACATCCTTTTTGATTAGAATTTTTTATGTTGCCCCTATAAACATGAATAATAATAATACAAAAAAAAGATTGAAACTTGTATTTGCTGCAGTAGGATTGTCCCATCCTACCCTTTTATAACCATGTGCATTTTAAGATGATAATGGCGGTTGAATTATGTTGAAATATTTTAATAACTCGATAATTTCATCACTTGAGCTCTTTGTTTATTAGAATAATATATTGTATGTTCAGCTTCTAGGGAAACACTAATGGTCTGAAGCAATGGTATTACAAATGATGTAAGTGTCTTTTCAACTCATATGAATGTTGGAATTAAGGACGTGTTTATATAAGCTAAATCATAGTTTTTCTTTGTCACCATTGTTGCATACACGTTCAATCAGAGGCAGCCTCATTGTTTTTAATATAAAAGTAAAGAGCAAATCCCTTAGTCTAAATATATATATATATTTTAAAAATATGTGTTAACTAGTCACCATTATGCTAATGATCAATCACACGAGGGTGTCTTCCATGACAGTATTTGCCCACTGTTGTGGATACAGTGCATCTAATTTAAATTATCTAAGGATTCCAAATTGTTGCTGCCCTTGGCAAAATGCAAAGGTTTTGTTAGTTTTTGGCTTTAAAGTAAATCTTGGAAACTCATAATAATTTTTATTATAATTAAAATGAATCATATTTAACTTTTTAATGGCATGTCAGACAAAACAGTTTAAAGGTGTGTTGTCATATTTTTTAAATTTACTATTTTGAAGAACTGCACTTCACCATATGCAATATATTTTAACAAAAACACCTAACAAGATTGAAAACTTGAAAGCTTGCAATCTAAAGTGTGATTAAGGAGGGTGAAGGATGGAAGATGGCAATATGAAAGCAATAGACTTAAGCAAGTGGAGGTGGTTGTGTGTTACACTGTATATTGTGGATGTGAGTGAAATGATGCTGTAGAGTATGCAGTTGTGCATATTAAGGCTGAAGGTAATAAGCTTATTTAAACAGATGCTTTTAAATTAATTTATGAAGGTTTTGAGGCAGAAAGATAGTCTACTGGAGCGGGGCAAGGAGTTCCATAGAGTAGGGACAGCATGAGAATAGTGCTGAAGGTGGGAATGAGATGAGGTGAGAAGAGAGGAGAAAATAAGAAGCTCAATAGCAAAACAAAGAGGTTGGGGACTATTTTGAGATGAGAGTAGAAATATAAGGGGTTTCTCTGTTGTTGTGGGCCTTTGACGTTAGGGTCATGATTTTAAATGTTATTGTGGAGGCTAGGGGAAGCCAATGGAGTGACTGACAGAAAGGTTCTGCGGACAGTAAGTGTTAAATATGGTTGATGATGGAGGCGTTCAGTATGGATTGGAGTGAAGACAGATGGGTTATGGGGAGGTCCAGTATGTTGTGGGTTTTGGCAAGTAATATGGTGATATTATTAATATCAATAATCTTTATTAATATTAATTAAAACTTACATATTTTAAATATTTGCCAATTTCGAATAATTTCAAGTTCTTACTAAACAATAAATGAGCATTGACCTCATGAAATAAACAGAACTGTATTATGTGAGAATATATTTATTATACATGAATATAGATAATAATTCAGTATATTTTAATATAACAAGTTGGTATAAACAATTGTAACAGATATATATCAAGGTACAGCAACTATTAAGTATCAGTTATTGTCACATAGTCCACATAATCATATATAAGACATGCACAATATGCTTAATATAATTAATAAGGTAAATTATGACATCATAGTTTTGATTAGTTTTGGTATGTTTATAAATATCTGTAATCTGTTTATTTGTAAGTATTGGAGAATGCATTTTGAATTAGCTATGTGTTTTGGGAATGTCCCAAATAGTACTTAGGAAGTTTCTCCCTGGAATTTGTTAGTCCAGGAGTCTGTGTTTTTTGACAGGTGTGTGGGTCTGTAAGGTGCCTCCTTGTCTTCCTTTCTTCCCTTCTCATTCCCCCTTTTTTTAGAGAGCATGTTTATCTCCAAATTATACCCATAACTTATCAGAAATTCCAATCAGGCTATATACTTGGTAACCAATTAAAAATCCTAATGATGTCACAAAATATTTTAACCCTTAAAATAATATATTATTTTCTATAGACTTATTAAGTGTCAATTCATTTATTGGGCACTCTTGAACCTTCAAATTACAATCAAAGAATTAGAATAAAATCCACTTAATGAAGTTTGACATTAAATCATGAATAAAACTATAAACAAGACATGGTCACCATTCAAGTGATAAAGGGTGTCAGTTCTATATACCAAGAAAGAATTTATGTTCTGAGAAAGTAGGCATCAAGTCTATATATGTATGAGAACTATCTTTTTACATATGGGAATTTAAAGGTGTATCCTATTATCTTTAAAAAGCATATGAACTTCAAGTTAACCTTACCAATCAGCTCATGAATTTGCTTAGGAAATGTCTCTACGGAACAAGGAAACATTAAGAATTCTATTTCAGTGGGAAATAAAAGGGAAAAGAATACATTTACACAGATATTATCCAAATGGAAATGAATGTACAGTATATATATATATATATATATATATATATATATATATATATATATATAGAGCATATAAATTATTAATGCATTGTGTATAAAAGAAAGTTTATAATAGGAATATCATATCACATATAATAGTTGTCAAACTGCGATTTTGAGGCAAGCAGTTAACGCATAGAAGCCTTTCGAGCTTGGAGCACTTAGGCGATGAGTGCCAAAGGTACTCATTGTCCTGCAAGCCTTGCGAAGCAAGGCGAGCAGTTGAGGTATTGAAACATGAGGGAGCTCAGAAGCAACTTAGGCGATGAGCGCCAAAGGTCCTCAGAGGAACAATAGCCTTACATTGTGTGGCAAACAGCATTGTCATAGTTTACATTTTATTGCCGTCATTTTAGACGGGCAAGTCGTTAGTTATATTATAATAACCATATAAGACTGAATTTTATTAGTAGAAAAGTTCTGACAAGTAGAACCCCAAGACAATGGGCTTGGGAGGTGGGAGTGGTATTTTTAATAGTGAGAGATATTTGAGGAGTGGAACCTGTAGTAGAGGGTGGTAAGATTAGGAGCTCAGTCTTTGACAAGTTAAGTTTGAATTGATGGTTGGACATCCAGGAGGATATGCTTGAAGAATAAATGCAGAAAAAACAAGTGAATGCTCTCACAGTTGTGGTGTAAACAAGCAAGGTCTAAGTCAGTGTCCTTGCAGTTGATGGACAATGTAGCTAGTCTCTGATCCTAAAGAAAACTCTTCAGATCTGGATCATACAATGTCTAAACAATCATAATATGTCTAACTAAACAGAGTATGAGTCAGCTTCTCCACCTTCATCAATCCAAGAAACCTGAAGCAAGTTGTTTCTGCTCATCTGAAGATTCCAGTAAGGATCTCTGTACTCCATTACTTAGTTAATCACATTTAAACAGAATACTCTAGTCTGATATTTACAATATGCTTTTGAAGAGCTAAAGTTGAAAATTACCAAACTATTTTAATCTATTAACTATTGTACACTGAGATGCTGTTTCAATAGGAAGGAGCATTCTAAATTAAAGAAATATCTATTAGTGATTTTGAAAGCATTTTCATCTTAGCTTCTGTCCATTCAAGGTCTCCTCTCATATATACTAGATGTTTTTTTTAGCTTCTGAAAATATATTCACCATTACCAAATGTAATTTATAAAAATAGTATATAGTAAATATAAGACTACATTGGACCTTTACTAGCTCGGAAAATGATGGATCATAAGAAGGAAAAGCAGCCTATGGAGCAGTATCTTAGTAGCTATGGACAAGTGGGTGGATATACTGTATCACTGAGTATGCTTGCAATTTTCTAAAACAGAACTGAAGTTGAAAACTTGAAGAAAAAGAATACTTACATATCTGGCCTTATCATTTTCTTAAAAGTGAATCTAATGGCCTTCAAATTGAATGTATCGTAATTAATGTTCCCCTCAGTACTGAAACTAATTTTAATGAATGATGATATTTTTTAGTATACCTTATTCTGCAGTTTTTGTGTTGCATATAACCTTGCAAATTTAATTTATGCCGCACTACTTCATAGAACATGAGATGTTGTAACAATCTCAAAAATATTTCCATTAGGTCAATCAATTTCAGATTTTATAATAATTTTAAATACTTATCCTTGGGCATTAGTCGATTTTGCAGTGCATGTTTTGAGATTTTCATAGTCACCAAAAAAGACACAGAGAAGTACTTTTCAAGTCAGCGGCCCCCACAAACAGACAAAATTGGCCCATTGTTGGCTTGCATGATACACCAAGACATTTTTTTTTAAACGGTCACTGTAGTCTTGTTTTTACAATATAGCTTTTGAATAACTAAATTAGATAATTAGTCAAAAGTTTTTAGAAAGTAAAATGAACTACATAAATGTTTAACTGTTATATGTAGTTATTCCTTACTATGCATTTAACTTTCCCTTTTCTGAGCTGTAAACTACTGTCATTTACATTAGTCCTATTAATAGCACTGACATTTTTAGTTGCACATTGTAGCAGTTGGAAGCTTACAGCCTTATTAATTTGCGATTCGAGCAATTGAATAGGGCTCTATATAAGCACATAGCATATTTTTTTACAGAAGTTTTTAGTTAGTGAACTTCTATCCAAAAGCAAGGTCTTCACTAACTAAAAACTTCTGTAAAAAAATATGCTATGTGCTTAAATAGAGCCCTATTCAATTGGCCGAATTGCAATTTAATAAGGTTGTAAATTTGCATTCAGAGTTTTCTCCCGCCTATGCAGACAGACCAGCAGAAGGAAAAAGGATAGCTTCCACTGCACCCTAATTGCATATGGTAGGTAATAAATTAGAGTATAGATTCTTTTTTTATTTTATTAAGCGTAGTTCTTCAAAAATGTTTATTCTGAATAATAACAACTGCTTGTAATAGTTTTTTTCCCTGTGGTATTTACTCATTGCGTTTTCATAGTTCAATGTATAAAGTTGTGTTTGTGCATTTTAATTATGTACCTAACATATATTGGGCCTCATTCAATTGTGATTTGGCCAATTGAATAGGGCTCTAAATAAGCACATAGCATATATTTTTTTAAAGAAGTTTTTAGTTAGTGAAAACCTTGCTTTTGGATAGATGTTTACTAACTAAAAACTTCTTTAAAAAAAAAATGTTATGTGCTTATTTTGACCCCTATTCAATTGGCCAAATTGCAATTGAATGAGGGCCATTGACTCTTAACCTAATTAACAGCCCCACTACATTAGAGCCCCGTAAATGCAACGTAAAGCTTGCAATGGCTGCAGACTTAAAATTTGGCCAAGTTACTGTACTATTAAATTAGAGCTGGCTGCGAGTTACTAGCTTGAGATGCAAACTGTAGACCAGTTGTTGGTCGGCGGATTTGTTGGTGATCAATTAAGCAAACCCGTAGTTACGGGTTTAGATGGAGCAAATGGAAACAGAGATCATCAACATCGCATCACAAGAAAACAGAGGTTGGATTTCAAAGTCCTACGGGCTTAAAATTAAGAGTTACGATCAGACCCACATTCCAGTCATAATGCAATATTAATAAACTCGCAAATATGATATTCTATTACATGCGAGTTCCATCATATGTATTAACACATTGATTGCCGGGATCGATAGAACACGAAAAATAAACATGAAATAAAGTATTTTATTGGGCCCATTTATGGGCTTGAGAATGTTGTACTATTATTTGTAAGACCTAACATCACTTTCACTTTTAATATAAGTACAGTAGTGTGATTTTATTTACAGTTAAAATGCTACGTATTGGACTTTCCCCCCCTTGCGAGTCCTCCCCAGCACTCGTTGGGCTGTTACGGGCTTGCTCTCGAGTGACTTTGTTGTAATTTAATAGCATTATTGGAATTGTAGCGGTTACAGGCTTGACGGATTTGCAGCTGCGAAGTTCAAGTTGCTCATCACGTAGGCTTTTATCGCAGCAAACTTGCAGATCGGCAGCTGCCTGCTTTATTGGGCTGATTTAATAGCCGGAGGTCCTACTTTCCTCAACATGAGCAACAGTTTTACATATCACTCTAATTTAATAGGGTTATATATGTGCAAGAACTAATATAATAGGTCTGGGCTGTTTTTTGCTCAAATCTAATTATCTTCTTTATTTTTCAGTAGCCAACCAATCTCCTGTACTTACAGTATGCCACATGGGAGACTACAAATCTCAGGAACTGAATGTTTGTCATTTGAAACTTACATTTTTTGTGGTATACAGCAATGGCTCTGAGGATTTTACAGATTGCAGGAAAAGATACGTTTGGTCAGGATAAAAATATGTATTCCCAACTGTCAAGCTGTGAATGAGTGTTATACTTTCCTTATATGGTATACAGTCTTTCTAGATTTGCTTATTGAATAGCTGATAAAATGTAATCTTGAAAATTCAGAGTGTAGGATATCACAGCTTAGCTTCCTATGTATTACAGAAGCAAACTGATCATATATATAGTTGTCAGGGTTCGTAACGTTTGCTATGTTGGTAACGTAGTTGAAACCTGGCAAATGAAAACGAGGCGGAGCAAAGCCAGGCACGCAGGAAAATACACGACGGCAAACACAGTAACACTTACACGAACAACGCCAAGCACGCGGGACTTTGAAAATAAAACAAACGGCCTTCAGCGCCTAACACGCAACCATTCAGCAGACAGACAGAGGAGAAAGGGGGGCAGGGGGGAGATGCTGGAAACAGACACATGGCATTCCCAAGCACAAAACTTGCAGGTTAACGAAATCTGCAACCTACAGTAGGCGGGAGAAAAGGCTCGCAATGAGTGCCAAAGCGCTCGTTGCAAAACACTAGATGAGCGCCAAAGGCGCTCATCGCAGGGCTCACCATGAGAACTGCGAGATTGTGAGGTTTGCAATGAGCACTGAAGGCGCTCATTGCGTGCCCGTGATGAGCGCCAAAGACTGATCAGTGCAAAGCAGGAAAGTTGAAGTACACGGGGGAGAGGCTTGCAATGAGCGCTGAAGGCGCTTAGCGCAGGGCTCGCGATGAGGGCTGAAGGTGCTCAGAGGAGCAAAAGCCTCACATTCTGTGGCAAACAGCATTGCCAGCCTTACAATTTTAATCCCGTCATTTTTGACGGGCAAATAGCTAGTCTTAAATAAACACTATAGTTCTATGTTTAAAAAACTATTTTGAAGAACACTTGAAAATAGACAAACGTTTCCTTTAGATTGTAAAAATATAATATAGCATTTAATGTATTACTTTTTATATGATATAATGCCTCTTAAAAATATACCATTTTAATTTTTGCTGATCTACGTCATGAAGTGCTAGTTGACTTTGAATGCCAAAGAAACCTCTATCTGCACTATGGAAAAGTAGCAGGTAAATGTGTCATTGCTGCAAGAGGGCTAATTAAATCTGATTAATTCACAGAGGATAATGTGTACACCTTACTTATAAGTATGTCCAAATGGGTCTAAACTCCATTTATGATAAATACTATATAGAGAAAACAAAGAAGAACGCATACATATCAGTGGTCTTTCCCAATTATAGTAATCAGCGAGCTTATTTTAATTAAAACGTAACTTTTATTAGTACTTAATTTAGAACAGACCAAAACAATAAAATTGAAAAAATTAAATGTTTTTTTTTTTGTAAGTACTTAGGAGTGCTCTTTCATTAATTAATACTGTTATACAGTCACTAAGAATGTGGCAGAAAACCTATACATGTTGTAAAGTTCAAGGGCACATTTTCCAGCAGACATTAAATCTTTACCTGTAGGCAAATTTCTTAGATTTTGTAGAAACTGCTAAACTTTCACCGAATTTGAAATCAAATCTCTTGAAAATAGATTGATATTAATAGGCTACAGTAAGAGATCCATAAAAATGTCTCTCATAATGCAATCTCTACTAAAAGGGACACTCTGTTTCTTTTCTTTTTTTTTTTTAAGAGAGAAAAGGACAATGAAATACAATTCATTGCAGAGTTTAAGTCACAATTCAAAGAGATAGCTTCTATCCTAACCCAGCACTGGCATATCTTCCAAAATGATACTGATCAAAAACAATTACTTGGCAACAGAGTATCCACATCATATAGATCAGCAGCCTTATTAAATTGCAATTCGGCAAATTGAATAGGGCTCTATATAAGCACAGAGCATATTTTTTTTACAGAAGTTTTTAGTTAGTAAAGACCTTGCTGTTGGCTAGAACTTCACTAACTAAAAACTTCTTTAAAATAAATATGCTCTGTGTTATATAGAGCCCTATTCAATTGGCCGAATCGCAATTTAATAAGGCTGAAAATAGTATCAACAATAAAGTGATTAAGAACCAATTTGTCAATTCTCAAACTAAGCCTGCTTCACATTTAGGGTCATATCTGTGTAGAAGTACTCACAAAAACAAATTTATTTTTTAAATGTTATTTGATTGTTTTGGTCGATTCTTAATTAAGTACTAATACAAGTTTAGTTTTACTTAAAATAAGCTCACTGATTGCTATAATTGGGAAAGAGCTCTGTATGCTTTCTCCTTCTTTCTTCTTAATGTAATTTACAAGGATACATTATCCTGAAAAAGTGACAGAATCAGTTAACAACAAAATTTAAAAATAGAAAAGTTTTATGAACTACAGTCTCATCTGTTGATTTCTATGCATATTTTGGTGCTTTCTAGTGTGACGTAGTTAGGATTTGATGCTTTCACCGCTGCAACCTGGGTTAGATTCCAGTCAGGAAAACAAGAGGTCAAACCACCCTGAAGCCAAGCAGGATTGGGCCTGGTCAGTACTTGGATGGAGACCACCTAATAATAGGAGCTGTATGCTGTGGCCCACTGTAGAAGGAACTGGCAATCCACTCCAGTATCTCTGCCATGAATACCAAGTGGATCACTATGGTTTGTTACCATCCATGAGGTCACGGAGAGTCAGACACGACTGAAAGACTCAAGCACAACACAGGGTGACATGTACCCTTTTATCAAATCCTACAAAACATTCATTATATCCAAATAAGTTTACTTATGCTTAATCTAAAAAGAGGTGCTCGTTGTTGTGCACTTAAAAAGCCACTATACAATGGAAACAATAAAGAAATGTTTTAGTTTGGCTTTAAACATAATTGATGGCTTTTATCAGCAGGATTTAATGAAGAGTAATTAATTAGCACTAGGGTGATAACGATGGAGAGCATGCCCAGTTAAAAAAATGATGTCGGTGACATAAACATTTAATAATTACATTTGTTAATTTGTTAAATTGTCTTGTCTCTGTGAGTATTACCATTTTTTTCCAACTGGGCATGTTCTTTACCTTTATTACCCCCACTGTTTATTACTATGGATGAAACTATTAGCTCAGTGAGTTTAATTTATACATAAATGAACTCAGAATTCTATAACAATTTTAAGCCATTAACACTTAATTAAAATATAAGTGATTATTCCAAGAAAACATTTGATTTGTCTATATTATTTAGACAAGTAATTCAAAGTATCTGTAACCCAAATTCTCCATCAAATGCAAGGTATTGTATTATTAGAAAATGTCATGGCTTTTCCAAACAAAGGTCTCATGAATACCCTATACAGCAATAATAATGCTGGTAAGTGACAGATGCATTAGTTAGTAAGGCTTAAGTGAATTCCCCTGAGGTACTAAGAGTATTGGAAAGGGGGCAAAGAATGTGATTTGCAACCACACATCCATCATATCTGAACTTTAAAGCAGCAATCCCAAAGAAAGGCGAACACAAAACCTGACATGTCTGCATTTTCCAGAGGGAAGTATAGTTTGCGTATAATGCAAGTATACAGTGGCAAGAACTACTGAAATAAAGAGAATGTATTAAAAGATTAATGACTTTGTGATATGTTTCTTAGGATTACCAGTATACTCAAAACAGATATATTGAAAAAGCCAAATGACTGAATTTTCAGGTGTTTGACTGACCCTTTATTATTTTCGGCGGGTAAAATGAATTGCTTTACAACACAAAATCCATGACAAATAGAAAGGTTAAAGAAAGGAGCTTCTGTCCATCCTAGTTTAGACTTAAATGCAAGGTACATCTGATATATATGCTTCTTTCCAATTTAGTTTTTATAATTCAGCTTTAATTTTACATTTTTAGATTCTGAAAGGTATATGAAATATAAAATATATTATTAAACACTAATGAGCTATATATTCAAGTGAGAGACAGATTGAATGAAAGACCCCTAGTAATGTATTCTTATTGAGTTCATCAATATACTGTACAACAGTCCCCCCTGGTGGACAGTAGCGTAGTCCATACATATGGCAGATTCACAACAAAATTCAAATTGTGTAGATCAAGCTAAGAAAAAATAAAATAAATATTATCTACAAGGTCTCGAACCAAATAATTATGTCCAAATATAAATAATATCTACATGGTTTAATTAATGCATTGCATCAAAGACAGGAGGTATTTATTAAGACTTCATAGTGGCTGTGATAAGGAGGGGGATTTGCTAAAGGACTCTAGTGGATGTGATGTTCATCATGGTATTCAATATGCTCTATTTCCTATGGGTAAAGTTGCCAAAGCAATCCTTTTGTAAATCTCCTCTCTCATCACAGACTTTATTAATCACAGTGGACATAGATAGTGCTAATGCCATTATATGATTCCTTTCTAAGACTAGAATACTCTGTCCAGTTATATTTGAATAGAGTTCTCCCTGGCCATGTCTATTAGCAGGGTAACCAAGTTTGTCTTCCAATGGGCAGTGCTCTAATTAGTTTCACATAATCTGGATTCTTTTATTCACTACCTATTTATGTAGTCTCTTTTCACCTTTAGATGATGATCTTTATTTAGTTTTTCTGGCATAGAAGGGTGATTATTTAAAGATGTACTCTGTTTAGTTCTGGAGACTGAAACTCCCCATGGATACTAATAAATTAGGGTGACGACAATGGTACATGGTCTAAAAGACAAAAGTTATAAAGAATGATCGAAATCTTCAAACCTTTTAAAGGATTTAATAAGGTTCAAGAGGGAAAAAGAGGAATACAAGAACAATAATTATTTAAAGTTAAGGGGTGGAAGACTTACCGTAGGTCCAATTTTACAGAAAGGGTATAGATAGGTGAATAGCCGTAGAGCGGAAGTGGTAGTGACAAACAGCAGAAGAACTCAAGCATAACATGGATAAACATAAGTCCATCTTGGGGTTCATTATGTCAAGATTTTTAGGTAGATAGCACAGGCAGACTAGTTGGTCTTTTTGGTTTGTATTTCTTATGAAATATTTGTAGTTTCAGTATGTAAATGGTTTAACAAATGTAGATAGTAATACTTTCAAACGCCAATTTTTATGCTATTAAAGCATATATTCCAACAAAAAATACAGCATGTAGCACTAAAACACTGATTTGGAAATACATGACAATAATTGACATTTGATCACAAAAATCTAAGATTATATTAGATTACACTCACTGGCTTAAACCACAAAATATAAGTAAGTAATGCATTGTAATCGCTCAAAAAGATAAGACAGGTCACACCTCTAGAGTATTAAATATCGAACAGCTATGTACTTAATGGTCATACGGGACATATTTTGATTAATTTAACAAAATAGCATTTGTTGCTGCAACTAGACAAAGAGTCGCCAGATCCAACATATTTGTGGAGGAGATAAACTTAGCCCTGCTATATTTGAACTTTCAAATTTTCCATGGTTTGTGCCTTGTTAGACAAACTTTTTTATGTTTGGAAGAGTGAGCAGTCCATGATTTATTATTATTGAAATGTAGAGTGAATACATAGTATATTTTAATAATAATAAACACACAGAATAGGAATTGCAATATAATATTTAATCAAAGTTTTATAACACTGTTTTTTTAATTAAACAACACATAAAATATGTAATGTAAATCATAAAAAGATAAATCAAGTTAAACACAATTTTCAGTCATTTTTATTTGTGCTTCTTTTAAACTGTATTTCCACATTAAACCAGTAACTAAATTCATTGTTATGATTTCAGTACTCTGACCACCCAAGAAGTATAGCAGGCATGTTTAAAATATCTTATGTTAATACAGTATAATTTTTATTCCTTTTCATCAACTTGTTCTGGAAAAAAGGTCGAAATTCATATTATATCTGTTTTAGATATAATGCCTAAATAATTATTCAACCTCTGTCATCAACTATTACTGACCCCTATTGTTATCAAATTAGAAATTTTCATTTATTATATCACCAAAAAAACAACAGAATAATTATACACCTTTAATGGTGTACTGCAGTTCTAAACCAGTGAGTTAACAGACTTTTATTTTCTACTAGAATATTGCCCGTCAAAAAATGACGGCAATGAAATTGTAAGGTAGCTAATGCTGTTTGGTGCATAATACTGAAATATGTAATAGATTACTAAATGAATATACTTTACCTATTTTGAAGCATTGTGTTGAAGAGCTGGCAATCTGTTTTGATGTTGCTGGAGCATTAGTGGTGTGGAGCTGCTGTGTAAGCATGCTGAATGTGTGCACTGTGTGGTATGAATATCTGTAGGTCGTTTGTGGCGTTTTGCGAGTTTCTTGTGGTGTTTTGCGAGTTTAGAGTGCTGTAGCCTCGTTTTCGTTTTGTTCGGCGGCAATTTTTTCTCTCGCTTACAGTTTTTTTTAGTCTCTAGACTCTTTTATTTCGAGTAAAATGAAGGTGTAAGTTGCATTTTTGAGGTCCTGTGTGCTCCCTCTTGGTGTAGGTAAGGTTTTTATGTATGTGCTGTGTGTATGTATTGTGTTTTACATTTTGTAATGTTCGCGAGTTGCGTCCGAGTGTTGCGAGGCCGTAATGTGTGTGAACGTGTGTCGTATGTTGTTTGCGAGTGTCGTAATGTGTGTGTCGTGCTCTTTGGGTTGCGACGTGAACTTTGCGAGGGTCGCAGTGCTGGCATAGAGCGCCTTCGGCGCTCCATGCCAGCAACTGCGGCCCTCACTTTGCGAGGTCCTCAGGTGCTGGCATGGAGCGCCTACGGCACTCCATGCCAGCAACTGAGACCCTCGCCCAGTGCCCTCGCTTTGCGAGGGCCTTGGCTCGCTACGCGAGCCCGCAGCGTTAGCAACAGCTTGTACGCTCACAACTATATATGTGATTACTATATAATGTGTAGATGCACCGGCTGGGCATGCTCTTGTGCATAATTATTATTATTATTATTACTATATAATGTGTAGATGTACCGGCTGGGCATGCTCTTGTGCATTATTATTATTACTATATAATGTGTAGATGTACCGGCTGGGCATGCTCTCTGCGTGTACGCTTTCTCTATCTGCACCCTATGTGCACTGCTGTCTGTGTGCAATCTCTGTCTCTGTACCCCTCACTCTCTTTGTCAATCTCTCTGCACTCTCTCTCTGTGCGCTCTATCTGTGAACTCTCTCTGCGCTGTCTTTGTGCTCCCTCACTGTCTGTGTGTGCTCTTGCTCTGTAATTCTCTTTATGTCTCCCTCCCTCTCTGTACCTGTCTCCATCTCTGTACCTGTCTCTCTCCCTCTCTGTACCTGTCTCCATCTCTGTACCTGTCTCCCTCTCTCTCTGTAACTGTCTCTCTCCCTCTCTGTGCCTGTCTCCATCTCTGTACCTGTCTCCCTCTCTCTCTGTAGCTGTCTCCCTCTCTCTCTGTAGCTGTCTCCCTCTCTCTCTGTAGCTGTCTCCCTCTCTCTCTGTAGCTGTCTCCCTCTCTCTCTGTACCTGTCTCCCTCTCTCTGTACCTGTCTCCCTCTCTCTCTGTACCTGTCTCCTTCTCTCTCTGTACCTGTCTCCTTCTCTCTCTGTACCTGTCTCCTTCTCTCTCTGTAGCTGTCTCTCTCCCTCTCTGTACCTGTCTCCATCTCTGTACCTGTCTCCCTCTCTCTCTGTAACTGTCTCTCTCCCTCTCTGTGCCTGTCTCCATCTCTGTACCTGTCTCCCTCTCTCTCTGTTCCTGTCTCCTTCTCTCTCTGTAGCTGTCTCCCTCTCTCTCTGTAGCTGTCTCCCTCTCTCTCTGTAGCTGTCTCCCTCTCTCTCTGTACCTGTCTCCCTCTCTCCCTCTCTCTCTGTACCTGTCTCCCTCTCTCTCTGTACCTGTCTCCTTCTCTCTCTGTACCTGTCTCCCTCTCTCTCTGTACCTGTCTCCTTCTCTCTCTGTACCTGTCTCCCTCTCTCTCTGTAGCTGTCTCCCTCTCTCTCTGTACCTGTCTCCCTCCCTCTCTGTACCTGTCTCCTTCTCTCTCTGTAGCTGTCTCCCTCTCTCTCTGTAGCTGTCTCCCTCTCTCTCTGTACCTGTCTCCCTCTCTCTCTGTGCCTGTCTTCTTCTCTCTCTGTACCTGTCTTCTTCTCTCTCTGTAGCTGTCTCCCTCTCTTTCTGTACCTGTCTCCCTCTCTCACTTTGCTGTCTTTCTCTGAAATGCAAATGGCCGCCACGCTTCTGTTAAGATCAGGTGTTAGGCCCACCCCCACTTACATCATAGCCACGCCCCCTTTATGATGTCAGCGTTAGCAACATTTTCTGCTGCTCACAACTATATATGTGATTACAGTAAGTGGTTTATTTCTTCCAAGGCCCATAAGGCCTAGGCCTAGGTCAACACATTTTCAGAGTAAGTAGGCTGCCTGAGTAGTGTCATGCAATAATGTGTGGGTATTCCCAAATGTGTCAGTGCAGTGATTATTGTGTGACACATTTTGATTTATTTGATATACCGTATTGGTCGGGATATAAGCCGCAACCGCATATAAGCCGCACCTGTAAAATTCAAGGGGAAAAAATAGAAAAAAGATGGTACTCAAATATAAGCCGCATCCTGAAAATTGGAGAGAAAAAGATTCTCCAAGTGATCAGCCATTGCAAGAAACAGGCTTTCTAATTAGTACTGTAACTTCTTTTGCAGGTTACAGGCCTTACAGGATGTTAGAATCACTAAAACAGTAAATCGCTATTCAATAGCTACAATACAGCAGTCTCAAGCACGCAAATCGGCACCCTTAACTCGCAATTGCGCAAATCGGCAGTAATTTTACGTTCGCAAATAGAAGCCGCACACGTAACTCGCAAGCTCGCAAATCAAACAGTGATTTTTTTACGGTCGCGAATATAAGCCGCACCCGTAACTCGCAAACTCAAAAAACTGAAAAAAGGTGCGGCTTATATTTGGACCAATATGGTATACATAGTGTGTATGTGAGTAGTAGACTCTACAGAGCCCTTTTCCCCTATAAAATGATAAGGTTAAAACTCCTGCAACAGTCTAAGCAACCCAGCTGAGCTTTGAGGGTTGCTAAGCAACAGAAAGAGGCAGTTGAGGCTGGGAGAAGACATAGAGACAGTTACTGTGCAGTCTGAAGGCAGACTCAATAGCAACATTGGATTCCGGAAACAGCCAAGCATCCAAGTTAAAACACTAAGCAATTGAGCTATTGTTTTTTACAGGAGCCCGTAATGGAGCCCGTAAACGAATTGGCTATTCAAATGGCGTCATTTTGCAAGCAATCTATGGTTTACAGGCTGAAAATCCCTGCGGTTGTCAAGATCATAACTTACAACCAATCTAAGCCTTTGATCTTTCATGCTCACAAGAGAGTTACAATCGCAAATCGCTATTCAATTGCTACAATTCCTCAAGCCCGCAAATATTTTAACACCTGTAAATGTCACATGTAGAAGAAAATCCTACGTGTACCAGATAGGACTCGCAAAAGGGTTTCACCTGTGTTCGTAGCACTGTAAATGCAAATAAAAATTCAATACTGCACTTTAAAAGACAGGGAAAGTGATGAAAGACATTAGAATTAGTTGCACAACAGTCTCAAGCTCGTAAATCTGCAATCAAAAACATTTTTTTGTGTGTCATTTCAGTGTTATATCAATATTGGGAATCAATGAGTAAATACATATAAGGCCACCCACATGGACTAGAACATTTCCCTCATTAATTTTTTTTATTTTGTACATTGCAGGATTGCGAGTCTGATCGCATATCGCCCCCCTAAATGCTAATTGAGATGTAAGCTCCAGGTTTTACTAAGATAATGATAACAGTCTAAATTTCTATTGGCTGTTTCTAAATTGGTAGTTACGGCCTTGCTTAATTGATCATGTTCATGATCTGAAATGCTACATATGATTGCCTGGTTTACGGTTTTGGCTTGTTCAATTGAATCGCTCTCTAATTGTAGCAAATTTCAAAGCCTCAGACATACGACCTGTACAATGCAATCTGAGGGCTTGCAATTGAATGAGACCCCATGAACCTCAGTTTACCACCATCAAACAGATGGATTGGTAGTATGATTTCATGAGACCTTGACAAGCATGATTAGAAAAGTTGTAGAACAAGACGGGAAAACTGGGACCTACTTTTACCCTACTTGTTCTTTCCTGTCAGAGTAGTACCTCAAGCCTCCACTGGGTTTCCCTTTTCAACTTCTTTATGGCCTCCGTCCAAGTGGGATACTAGATATAATACAAGAAGAATGGGAAGAGCAAGCCGTGTCTGGTAAAAATATTTTAGAGTATGTGAGAAATATGAGGGAAAGAATTTTACAAGTAATGCCTCTGGTACAAGACGATATCGAGAAAGCCCAAATACATCAGCAAACCTATAACCACAGTGCACAAGTAAAGGAGTTTCAGCCTGGAGACAAATTGCTACTACTAGTACCCTCAGCTAAAAGCAAACTAGTGGCTAGATGTCAAGGCACCTACAAGATAATTGAGGCAAATATTACAAATAAATCATGTAAATCTGCTAAATCCTTGGAGAGGGCAGATGGTAGACGTGGATGTAAAATTTTTGACTGAAGAATCAGAAGATATCTGTGAAACCATTTTCTGTGCAGAGCATTTGGAGACTCAGAAGAATCAGAAGATATTGGTGAAACCATTTTCTATGTAGAGCATTTGGAGATGGTGCAAGTGGAAGTACTTGTATCTCACAAACTGACCCCTGAACAAAAAGAGGAAACCTATAAAATGTTGAACTGAAACATGGGTGTTTTCTCTATAAACCCAGATTGCACCACCACCATTTTATCATGACATTGTTACTAAGCCAGGGGCAAAAAGTCAGGATTAAACCCTATCACATACCAGAGACTAAAAGAGCAGAAATAAGGTCAGAAGATAGGAAAATATTGGACCTTAGAGTTTTTGAAGAATCCCAAAGTCAGTTGTGTAGTCCCATTGTTATGATTACAAAACCTGATGGATCTGTCAGATTCTGCAGCAACTAAACTGCGTGTTAGAGTTTGATGCTTATCCTATTCCTAGAGTGGATGAACTGATAGAGCAGCTTCGGAAAGCAAGATTCCTAACAACACTAGATCTGACAAAAGGATATTGGCATATACGCTTGACACAAGCAGCAAATTAAAAAAAAATGTTTTGACTCCAGATGGCCTATTTCACTATAAAGTCCTACCATTTGGGCTGCATGGAGCCCCAGCCACTTTCCAGAGGCTAATGGACAGACTATTACACTGTCATTTGGAATATGCAGCCACTTACTTAGATGACATAGTAATTTATACTACTGATTGGGAAACATATCTTTTGAAATTGAGAGCTGTATTGGAAACCTTAAGGCAGGCAAATCTTACTTTATACCCTATGAAATGTGCACTATCATTGGAAGAGGGTTGGTCAAACCTCAGCTCAACAAAGTTGTGGCAATCTAGAAGTGGCCACAACATCTAAAGAAAAATTACCGTAAGTAAGAGCCTTTCATGGCATTGTGAGGTATTAATGAAGGTTTATTCTCCCCACTGACAGATCTCACGAAAAAGAGGGCCCCTGATATGGTTAAGTGGAACAAGGAAGCTGAGGAAGCCTTTAAGGATCCAAAATATACCCTTTGTTGAGATCCAGTTTTAATAGTACCAGATTTGTAAAAATAATTAATCCTGCAAACCAATGCTTCTGGTGTAGATCTGGGAGCTGTATTATCACAGGTGGTCAAAAATGAAGAACATCCCATCCTGTTTCTTAGCTGAAAACTGATGCCACAGAAGCAGAGATATTCAGTGGTTGAGAAGGAATGCCTGGCAATACAATGAGCTAGTGAAGTCCTTCAATATTACTTATTAGGAAGATGGTTCAGACTGGTGTCTGACCATGCCCCACTGAAGTGGATGCAGCTGAACAAAGAGAAGAACAGCAGAGTTAAAAGATGGTTCCCATCCCTATAACCTTTCAACTTCTGAATCCTCCATAGAGCTGGCAGTCAAAGCCTCTTGTGCCTACCTCCATCTTAAGTGCTGGAAAACAGGGCACTGTCCCAGCCAGAAACAGTGCTCTGCTACGATATATATCTATATATAAATAAATATAAATATATATATATATATATATATATATATATATATATATATACACTAGCGACTTGCCCGTCAAAAATGAAGGCAACAAAATTTGAAGGCTGGCAATGCTGTTTGCTTCGGCACTCATTGCTGGCCTCTCCCCCCTCTAATTTCCAGGCGCTCATTGCTGTGATCGTCCAACACGCCACTTTCGTGCCTTGCGCTCAGGGCCTTCCGTGCTCTTTGCGAGCCTCTTCCCACTCCCTGACCCCTTTCTCTGTTTCCCCCCTTTCCCTTCCATATGACTGTCATCGGTGCTCATTGCCAGCCTTTTTCAAAGTCTTGCCGGCCTCACGATGAGCGCCTTTGGCGCTCATTATGGGCTTGGCAGTGAGCACCTTCGGTGCTCATTGCCAGCCGTTTTCAAAATCTTGCGAGCCTCATGTTGGGCCTGGCAATGAGCCCTAAACCAAACAAGCAGCCGTCAAAATGAATATAAACAAAAGCAAAACAAATCAAGACAAAACAGAATAAAAGAAAATAGGGGGGTTGGTGAAGAAAAGGCATAAGGACATAAAATAAGAAATTATCTTGTGATCTTGAAAATCTCTATTTTCCAAGCTAGTTAGGCTCTATATTGTCATTCTATCTATTCCAGTCTATTTTCAGAGTCCACAAGATTTTTAATGCTTCACTTATATTTGTATTCACTTTAAATCTGGAAATGTTTCCAAATTTCTCCTATAAATTAGGGATTAGGGAGGTTGGTTAATGTATTCAGTTTTTATTCATTGTCTGTAACTTTTACCCTTGTATTGCTTGGACATTTTCTTATTGCCATAGCAGCGATTTAATACATAGGGCAAAAATTAGATGGGAAAGGGGACATCCATGTCTAGTCATAGTTAGATAGTTACATAGTATTTGAGGTTGAAATAAGACTTTTAGCCCATCAAGTTCAACCTTTTAAGATCTGAAACTTTGCCAATTGTCTCAAAAGGGAAAAGAAAAGTTCCTTACCCCAGATACTGGCGATCAGTTTCCTCCCTGGATCAATACTCCCTCTCTAATTAACCAGGATAAGCCTGAATGCCCTTATTATTTAAAAATATATACAATCCCTTTTTGAAGTTATCTATTAAAACCACTGTCACCACCTCTCTTGGTAGAGAATTCCACAGACTAAACACCCTTACTGTGAAGAACCCTTTTCTTTCTTTAAGGTGGAATCTTTTTACTTCTAACCTCAAAGGATGTCCTCTTGTTAGTTGAAAACCTCTTGGCACAAAAAGCTCCCTTGACAAATCTTTATACTGACCCTGACTGTATTTATTTAGGGTAATCATATCTCCTCATAGACACCTTTTTCTAGAGAAAATTAGTTTAATTTGGTTAGTCTTTCCTCATAACTTTGCACTTCCATTCCCCTTATTAGTTGTGTTGTCCTTCTCTGTACTTTTTTCCAGTTCTAAAATATCCTTTTTATGAAGTGGTGCCCAAAATTGTACTTCAAATTCCAAATGAGGGCGTACTAGGGATTTGTACAGTGCTTTGCAAAAGTATTCACCCCATGACCTTTTACCTATTTTGTTACATTACAGCCTTAAGTTCAATGTTTTGTTAATCTGAATTTTATGTGATGGATCAGAACACAATAGTCTAAGTTGGTGAAGTGAAATAAGAAAAATATATACATAAAACTTTTTTTTTAGAAATAGAAAACAGAAAATTGGCATGTGCGTATGTATTCACCCCCTTTGTTATGAAGCCCATAAAATGCTCTGGTGCAACCAATGACCTTCAGAAGTCACATAATTAGTGAAATGACGTCCACCTGTGTGCAATCTAAGTGTCACATGATCTGTCATAACATATACACACCTTTTTTGAAAATCCCCAGATGCTGGAACACCTAAGCAAGAGGCACTACTAACCAAACACTGCCATGAAGACCAAGAAACTCTCGAAACAAGTAAGGGACAATGTTGCCGAGAAGTACAAGTCAGGGTTAGGTTATAAAAAAATATCTAAATATTTGATGATCCCCCCTGCACAATCAAATCTATCATAACCAAATGGAAAGTACATGGCACAAAAGCAAACCTGGATGGCCGGCCACCGGACCGGGCAAGGAGGGCATGAATCAGAGGCAGCACAGAGGTCTAAGGTAACTCTGGAGAAGCTGCAGAGTTCCAAAGCAGAGACTGGAGTATCTGTACATAGGACGACAATAAGCCATACGCTCCATAGAGTTGGGCTGTATGGCAGCGTGGCCAGAAGAAAGCCATTACTTTCAGCAAAAAAACAAAATGGCACATTTTCAGTTTGCGAAAAGGCAAATGGAGGAAGGTGCTCTGGTCTGATGAGAATAAAATTAATCTTTACGGCCATCAAAAAAAAACGCTATGTCTGGCGCAAACCTAACACATTACATCACCACAGTGAAACATGGTGGTGGCAGCATCATGCTGTGGGGATGTTTTTCAGCAGCTGGGACTGGGAAACTAGTCAGAGTTGAGGGAAAGATGGATGGTGCTAAATACAGGGATATTCTTGAGAAAAACCTGTACCACTCTGTGCGTGATTTGAGGCTAGGACGGAGGTTCACCTTCCAGCAGGACAATGACCCCAAACACAGTGCTAAAGCAACACTTGAGTGGTTTAAGGGGAAACATGTAAATGTGTTGGATGGCCTAGTCAAAGCCCAGATCTCAATCCAATAGAAAATCTGTGGTCAGACTTAAAGATTGCTGTCTACAAGTGCAAACCATCCAACTTGAAGGAGCTGGAGTAGTTTTGCAAGGAGGAATGGGCAAAAACCCAAGTGGTAAGCTCATAGAGACTTATCCAAATCGACTTGAATCTGTGATTGCTTCAAAAGGTGGCTCTACAAAGTATTTACTTTAGGGGGATGAATAATTATGCACATTGACTGTTTCTGTTACTTTGTCCTATTTGTTGTTTGCTTCACAAAAAAAATAAAAGAGTCAAGGTTGTGGGCATGTTCTGTGAATTAAATGATGCAAATCCCCAAACAATACTTTGGCAAGGCACTGTATAGTGGTAGAATTATATTTGCTTTCCTTGCTTCTATACCCTTCTTAATACATGATAATATTTTATTTGCCTTTGCAGATGCTGCTTGGCATTGAGCACTGTTACTTGTGCTGGTTGTCCACAAATACTCTTTTGAAAGTAATCTATCGAATCCGCTTTAACCTCCTCCTTTGTTAGATGATTCCACAGATAAACCACCCTTACTGTGAAGAACCATTTTCTTTCTTTAAGGTGAAATTGTTCTACTTCTAATCTCAAAGGATGTCCCCCTGTCAGTTGAAAGCATCTTGGCACAAAAAGTTCCCTTGACAAAGCCTTGTATTGACCCTGGATATATTTATATAAGGTAATCCTATCCCCTCTTAGATGCCTTTTTTCTAGAGTAAATAAGTTTAATTTGGTTAGTCTTTCTTCATAACTTAGCCCCTCCATTTTATTAGCTTTGTTGCCCTTCTAAAATGTCCTTTTTATGTAGTGGTGCCCAAACTTGCACTCCATAGTCCAAATGAGGGTGTACAAGGGATTTGTATAGCGAGTGAATTATATTTGTTTGCCTTTCTTCTATACCCTTCTTAATACATGCTAATATTTTACTTGCCTTTGCAGATGCTGCTTGGCTTTGAGCACTGTTACTTAGGCGGTTTCCATATCTGATCTGATACCCCTAGATTTGCTCCATTAAGATTATAAATTGAATGGCTATCCCAGATGCGTAACTTTACATTTATTTGTATTAAATATCATCTGCTATTTAGTTGTCCATTCCTCTAATTTATGCAAATCCCTTTGGAGGGAAAGTACCAAATTTTCTGATTTAATTACCTTGCACAACTTAGTGTCATCAGCAAAAATGGAAACAATACTTTCTAGTCCTATTTCTGAGTCGATAATAATATGTTAAAAATAATATGTTAAAAAGGAGAGGACCTAATACTGAACCCTGAGGAACCCCACTTACAACATCAGTCCAATCTGAGTATGTTCCATTTACAACAACCCTTTGCTTCCTGTCTTGTAGCAAGCTCTCCATTCATGTGCAAATATTTACTGCAATTCCTGTATCACTTGGTTTGCACAATAGTCTCCCATGTGGCACTGTATCAAAATCTAAAACGACTACATCCACTGAGTTGCCTTGAGCCAAGTTCTGACTAACCTCTTCACAGAAACTAATTAGATTTGTTTAAAATGACCTATCCCTCATAAATCCATGTTGACCCCTACTTATAATCCTGTTCGAACAGACATATTCTTGTATATTATCCCTTATTAACCCTTCTAAAAGCTCTCCCACTACCGAGGCTGTGAGGCTTACAGGTGTAAAATTCCCCAGATTTGCTCTTGCTCCCTTCTTAAATATAGGCGTCACCTCTGCTTTTCTCCAGTTATCTGGTAGCCACCCAGTGTTGAGTGAATCTTGACAATTTAAATATAATATTTTGGCTATTAAAGTACCCAGTTTGCTCAGTACCCTTGGATGTATTCCATCAGGACCTGGGGCTTTATTAACATTTATTTTTTCCAACCTCTTTTAGATTTCTTCCTGCGTTAACCAATTATTTAGTGAAGGTAGTGTAGCCCCATTATGTTGCAGTGTCCCAATCACTGGTACCTCCCTTGTGTATATCGAAGAAAATAACCTATTTAGCTCATCTGCCTTTTCCTGGTAACTAATTGTCAGATGGCCTGTTTCACATTGTAATATTCCTATAGCTTCCTTTCTCACCTTTTTCCCATTAATATACTTAAATTTTTTTTAGGGTTAGTCTTACTCTCTTTTGCAACTAATTTTTCATTCTCTATTTTAAACAGTTTAATAGCCCTTTTGCAAGCCATGTTAGTTTTCTTGTACTCACTTAAGCAGTCTCTGCCCCCTTTTTTTCTGTATAATTTAAATGCCTGTTTTTTTACTCCTCATACTCATCTTTAAGTCATTGCTAAGAAGCCACATGGGTTGTGATTTACTTCTTCTACTTTTATTTCCACATGGTATATGGTGATAAGTATGTTTATCTAGTAAGGATTTGAACATTGTCCATTTATGTCCAGGATTTTTACCTGTCAGTTCTCTGTCCCAGTCTATACGTTGTATTGCTGCCCTTAGGCTGTTAACATCTGCCCTTTTAAAATGAAGAGTTTTTGTGGGCCTCTTACAGTTTTTTTTTAATTCAATCTCAAATGAGACTGTGTTGTGAACGCTGATTCCCAAAGGATTCCCTATTTCAACATTTGATACAATATCAATATTATTTGTGGTGACTAAATCCAAGATAGCCTCAATTCGAGTAGGTTCTTGTATAACCTGGGCCAGATAATGATCCCTGAGTGTACTCAATAACCTGCTTCTCTTAGCTGATCTGCTGGTCTCATTCATCCAGTTTATTTCAGGGTAGTTAAAATCTCCCATTATTAGAACCTGCCCATGCTTAGCTGCATTTCCAATCTGTAATAATAATTGCATTGGCTCATATTTGGGGGTTTATAGCATACTCCTACCAATATTCTTTTGCAATTTGCTGCTCCGCTATTTAACTCTACCCACAAACAATCAACACTATCACTAGTTCCAGCATAAATATCTTCTCTGACTATAGGCTTAAATTCAGGTTTAACATACAGACAAATCCCTCCTCCCTTCTTGTAATGGTACATTTTTGTGAAAGAAAACCCTGGTAAGTTATATATGTTTTTTGGGGTAGAATAGAGGGCCATAATGCTTTTTAAGCATCACAAAGTCCAAAACTGCACAGAATTTTCAACATACAGACCCAATTTGTTCTACCAAAATCTTCTTCAGCATCTGGCATAAAAACATTAATCACACAAGGAGTAAAATGTAATATCTTGTGTCCAGCAAAGTATAAAATATGAAAATGTGGGTCCATTGATTGGTGTACAGGAATAGAATATTAGGGTATACGCCTTAGAAATATTAATTTAATGTGTCTCCAATTTTCTTATAATATTATATTCCTCTAAGATTAATGTTTTTATTTGAGATGCAGGTGTGAATAAAAATATATACATTGAAAAAAGAATAAAAACCCATACCTTTATAGCATACAGCTATCTCTTTCATCCTTTAATATGTGGATTGCCAACTGGATGTGATGGAGTGTATGCAAAATTAAAACTTAGCCTTTAACACCAACATATCAATAAAAGTGAGATAAAAATATATCTTAGTATAACATTTAAAAATGATAAAACCAACATTTTATACTAAACACTTCCTTAGTCACAGACTAGTTCCAGTGATACAGAGATTGGGAAGTATACCATGTCTATATGACACAGGCCAGTTAGTATCACATGTAATATAAGCAAGAGGCTAACACAATGACAATTTAGTTGTACTCCACCAACTTCTAATGTATCCCCAAATCTTCCTCATTATTTGGCAAATAAATACAAAATGTATTCTTGTTTTTCAGTATACTGCACTAGAAGTCAACATTATTATTTATGTTTTCTTTTTACATTTAAAAGTGTGGGGGAAACAGAAATGCAGAGACTGTTCAATACTATATAGTTGCTTTTATTGAATGTCAATTTCCTCAGAGAACTGATAGAGAGTTGATCAGTCTACACAATTTTTTTTTTTTTAATTAAAGACACGCACAGAAATCAGACAAATTCAGCCCCAATAAATGATGAAAAAAAAAAAAAATAAGGCTGTATTTATTTTTTATTTTCTAAAAATATTGTATTCATTATCAGGTCTGATTTTTCAAAAAGGCGTACTGCAAATATGAGAATACAGTGTATCTGTAGAAGGTAATGGACCACAAAAGTCCCTATATACAGTGGGCCTCATTCTATTATCGGCCGCAGCCGTTGCGGGGCCGCAAGGACCGGCCGCAAGCTATTCTGCTATTCTATTCCCTTACGGCCGGGGATTCCGGCAGGCTTGCGGCCGGTGCCTTGCAATCTCTTGCGGCCGCTCGCGCCGGAGGAAAGCCTTTGATCTAAAACGGCCGCAAGAGATTTGCAATTCAATTGCTCCGGGAAACCTCTCTGCAAGGCTAAAAGCGAGCCGCAGCTTACTTGCAGGAAAGAGGTCTCGCTAGCACCAATTAAGCACATAAAATAGCTCAAATAAAGCCATCCTGCACTTTGAGAAGACTATAAAGGGATTTTAGGTGTTAGAAAAAATAGCACATAATTATCCTGTACTCAAATCCGTAAAATATTTTATTTTTAATATCCGTAAAATATCCATGTAAAAAGTCCAGAGTGCTTGGAGCACCTCAGACACACCCACGCCGCAGCCGGAAAATAAACAGTTAATTTGAACTCGGGTTTGGGCAGATGTGCAAGCTTGAGAGGGGGTTCCTTTTAATCCTCATGTCCCCCAATATGATCCCTAGCATTTACAGAGCTGTACAGTGCAGGCTTGAATTTATTTTTCAGTTTTTATATTTCAGAGCTTACGGCCGGTTCCAAGATATGCGGCCGGCCGTAAGATGAGATCCTTGCGGGGCCGTATAATAGAATCGCGAGTTAACTGAACCCCCGCAAGGAATCGCAGCCTTACGGCCGATTTACGGCCGATAATAGAATGAGGCCCAGTGGATATAAAAAGTCTACACACCCCTGTTAAAATGTCAGGTTTCTGTGCTGTAAAAAAAATTAAACAAAGATAAATCATTTCAGAACTTTTTCCACTTTTAATGTGACCTATAAACTGTACAACTTAATTGAAAAACAAACTAAAATCTTTTAGGTAGAGGGAAGAAAAAATATAAAAATAAAATAATATGGTTGTATAAGTATGCACACCCTTAAACTAATACTTTGTTGAAGCACCTTTTGATTTTATTACAGCACTCAGTCTTTTTGGGTATGAGTCTATCAGCATGGCACATTTTGACTTGGCAAGATTGGCCCACTCTTCTTTGCAAAAACACTCCAAATCTGTTAGATTGCAAGGGCATCTCCTGTGCACAGCCCTCTTCAGATCACCCCACAGATTTTCAATCTCATTCAGGTCTGGGCTAAAAAGTTCAACCTTGGTTTCATCAGACCATAACACTTTTTCCCACATGCTTTTGGGAGACTTCAGATGTGTTTTTGCAAAATGTAGCCTGGCTTGGATGTTTTTCTTCATAAGAAAAGGCTTTCGTCTTGCCACTCTACCCCATAGTCCAGACATATGAAGAATATGGGAGATTGTTGTCACATGTACCACACAGCCAGTACTTGCCAGATATTCCTGCAGCTCCTTTAATGTTGCTGTAGGCCTCTTGGTAGCCTCTCAGATCAGTTTTCTTCTCGTCTTTTCATCAATTTTGGAGGGAGCTCCAGTTCTTGATAATGTCACTGTTGTGCCATATTTTCTCCACTTGATGATGACTGTCTTCACTGTGTTCCATGGTATATCTAATGCCTTGGAAATTCTTTTGTACCCTTCTCCTGACTGATACCTTTTAACAATGAGATCCCTCTGATGCTTTGGAAGCTCTCTGTGGACCATGGCTTTTGCTGTGGGATGCGACTAAGAAAATTTCAGGAAAGACCAACTAGAGCAGCTAAACTTTATTCGGGGTTAATCAGAGGCACTTTAAATGATGGCAGGTGTATGCTGACTCCTATTTAACATGATTTGGAATGAGATTGCTTAATTCTGAACACAGCTACATAACCAGTTATAAGAGGGTGTGCAGACTTATGCAACCACATTATTTTTATTTTTTATTTTTCTTCCCTTCACCTAAAAGATTTCAGTTTGTTTTTCAACTGAGTTGTACAGTTTATAGGTCACATTAAAGGTGAAAAAAGTTCTGAAATGATTTATCTTTGTCTCATTTTTTTACAGCACAGAAACCTGACATTTTAACAGGGGTGCGTAGACTTTTTATATCCACTGTATGTTCTGCACCTTTATATAAAGGGTGAAAAATAATGTGGAAAAAGTGTTTTCATTTTAATACTGAAGCTGAATTCATTGAGTTATGATCAATAGAAGTCAGGCTGTTTCAGTGTGTTGCCTCTGTCTGAATGAGTAATGATTTCTATACTGTGAGGGATGCAATGAATATTAATTAGAATCAGGTGAAACTTGGTAAGTTGTGGGTTTCATTCCCCTGCCTTCCACTTGTTTCTTTTTTGCTTAACTACATATATGAAACTAGTTCACATCATTTCTTTGAATAATTATTTAAAAATCTAGTAAATTGAAAAGTGATAGGTACGGTATTTCTAAATGTTTATGTTGAAGCAAGATCCTAAAAAGTACCGTATATACTCGAGTACAAGCCGAGTTTTTCAGCCCTTTTTTAAAGGCAAAAATGGGCCCCCCTCGGCTTATTCTCGAGTCACTCTGCCCCCGTGTTTCTCTAACCCTCCTGTGTCTCTCTAACCCCCCCTTGTGTCTCTAACCCCCCCCCGTGTGTCTTTAACCCCCCCTGTGTGTCTCTACCCCCCGTGTCTCTTTCCCTCCCTCAACCCCCCTCCTCCACCTAAAATCCCCTACCGGCACCCGGTATATGCTAATGACGCTGCACGCAAGTGATGTCACATACGCGCCGGGTCAAGGAGCGGAGGCCGGAGCACAAGCAGGTAAGTGAGGGGAGAGGGGGGAGGTATTTAGGGGTTTTTAGTTGGAGGAGGGGGTTGAGGGGGGTTTAGGTTGATGAGGGGGGTTGGGGTTGAGGGGGGAGGTTGAGGGGGGTTGGCGTTGAGGAGGGAGGTTGAGGATGAGGATGGGGGGGTTAAGGAGTGGGTTGAGGATGGGGGAGTTGAGGAGTGGGGTTCAGGAGGGAGGTTGAGGATGGGGGGTTGAGGAGGGAGGTTGAGGAGGGAGGTTGAGGAGGGGGGTTCAGTAGGGAGGTTGAGGATGAGGAGGGAGGTTGAGGATGAGGAGGGAGCTTGAGGATGAGGATGAGGGGTTGAGGAGGGGGTTTGAGGATGGGGGATTGAGAAGAGAGGATGAGGATGGGGGGTTTGAGGATGGGGGGTTTAGGAGGGAGGTTGAGGAGGGGGGTTGAGGAGGGGTGGGGGGTGGGGCTGAGGTAGGGTTAAGTTTGAGGATGGTTGAGGTTGATGAGGGTTGAGGTTGAGGAGGGGGTTGAGGAGGAGGATTGGGGGTTGAGGAGGGAGGATGAGGATGGGGGGCTTGGTGAGGGGGTTGAGGATGGGGGGGTTGAGGAGGGAGGTTGAGAAAGGGGTTGAGGATTGGGGGGTTGAGGACAGAGGTTGAGGATGAGGAGGGAGGTTGAGGATGAGGAGGAGGGGTTGAGGAGGGGGGTTGAGGATGGGGGGTTTACCAGAGAGGATGAGGATGGGGGGGTTGAGGAGTGGGGGTTGAGGAGGGAGGTTGAGGAGGTGGGTTGAGGAGGGGGGTTGGGGTTGAGGGGGAGTTGAGGTTGAGGAGGGTTGAGGTTGAGGATGGTTGAGGTTGAGGAGGGGGTTGAGGATGAGGATGGGGTGTTGAGGAGGGAGGATGAGGATGGGGGCTTGAGGAGGGGGGTTGAGGATGGGGGGGTTGAGGAGGGAGGTTGAGGATGGGGGGGTTGAGGAGGGAGGTTGAGGATGAGGAGGGAGGTTGAGGATGAGGAGGACGGGTTGAGGAGGGGGGTTGAGGTTGAGGATGGGGGGTTGAGGATGGGGGGTTGAGGAGAGAGGATGAGGATGGGGGGTTGAGGAGGAGGGTTGTGGATGGGGGGTTGAGGAGGGAGGTTGAGGAGGGGGTTGAGGATGAGGAGGGAGGTTGAGGATGAGGAGGGAGGTTGAGGAGGGAGGTTGAGGATGAGAAGGGAGGTTGAGGATGAGGAGGGAGGTTGAGGAGGGAGGTTGAGGATGAGGAGGGAGGTTGAGCATGAGGAGGGAGGTTGAGGATGAGGAGGGAGGTTGAGGAGTGGGGTTGAGGAGGGTGATAAGGGAGGGGGAAGAGACACAGGGAAGGGAGAGGTTGGAAGAGACACAGGGAAGGGAGAGGGGAGAAGAGACACAGGGAAGGTAGAGGGGAGAAGAGACACGGAGAGAGAGGGGGACACAGAGGGCACAAGAGGGACACAGGGGGCAGCACATTTTCCACCCTCAGCTTATACTCGAGTCACTCATTTTACCCAGTATTTTGTGGTAAAATGGATGCCTCGGCTTATACTCGGGTCGGCTTATACTCGAGTATATACGGTATCTGACTTGATATATTATGACATGATATATTACTCAGAATCAACTAAAACAGAATCAACTAAAATGTATGCCTATAACTATTTAATATTCATTACTAAATTATACCACATTCGATCTATGTAATTAAATATCCATACCTATAAAAAATATCCTACTGTAGAAAATACTTTCTCTACGTCATTATTTTCTCTGGAATTATATACTAAGTGGGGAAAATTTCTGTCCTGTAGAACTGATTTTTTTGTTTTAAATTTTCAATCACTTCTTGTTTCCCATAAGTATGTCTGCTCTTCAAAGCCACAGAAGAATTTCCACACATAAGCTGAGACTGTAAATGTATGGATATTCCCATTACAGCAGTCGGAATATGTATCGTCTTTGCATCTCCCTAGTCATAGAGTTTTGTCACACAAGTAATACCTAGTGTATGTTAGTTTTATATATCAGTATTCATTAAAATTAAAATTAAAAATACTATATATTGTCAAATATATAGAAAATGTTTGAAATAAGAGCTGAAAAACTTACAACCACAAGTGACATAAAAGTTAATCTACATAAGTATTTAAAAGTTATTAGTTCTAAATGTTCCTGCACATACTCAATGAGAAGTCTGTTTATTAAGGCGTCTTATAATGTTCTTATGGCAACAGTCACCACAACAAAAGTTCATAATACTTTTGGTAATAAATAGCATTTGCACACTAACAGAGTCAAATATTTATTGTGCTTTTGAATATGTCTTTCCTTATTAGTGATAAAGTTCTCATGTAAAGCATTTCAGTTTCCATCTGTTTCCATGTAAGCTTTTTATACTATAAAACAGATGTCTAAAAAATATAAATAAATTACTTCAAGGGCAACGCAGGCTGACCAGCCAACATATGAAAACTTTCTAGGAATTATTGAAGTGGGTTCTATATGAATTCTCCTTTGACTTTCAGTGTTTAATTTGTATTCTACATTGTATTGTATTGTTTCAAGTAATAGGTAAATAGTCACCACTTTAATGTCTTATTTAATCATTAGCACATATTGTAAGACTACTGACTACTGAAATGACTATATATATATTGCAAGAAGGTAATATGCACATATTTCATTAAAATGCACAGGAAAATCATGAAATCAATTTCATGAAACAGGCTCATTATTGAAAAAGGAGGTGCAATCAGAAAATGAAGGAGTTCAGTCCTAAGCTGTGCGCGTGTGCACACAGATCATGGGACAAGCGCACAAAGGAAGCCATTGAGCGCACACTGCCAGCAGCAAATTCAATCAAGATTCTTGACAGTGTGGAGTCGGACAGGGATTTAGAAAACTTTACAGAAGTAAGTGATTTTTAAAAATATAGCCAGGGGCATGGTTTACATGGAGGCAGGGAGATGTCTATGGGGGTGCAGGGGGTGCAGACTGGAGAGATGCGTTACATGGATGCAGGGAGATGTCTATGGGGGTGCAAACAAAGATTTGTGACATGTATGCATGGAGCTGTCTATGGGGGTGCAGATGTGTTACATGGATGCAGGGAGATGTCTATGGGGGTGCAGAACTGCAGGTGTGTTACATGGATGCAGGGAGATGTCTATGGGGGTGCAGACTGCAGAGATGTGTTACATGGATGCAGGGAGATTTCTATGGGGGTGCAGAGATGCGTTACATGGATGCAGGGAGATGTCTATGGGGGTGCGCAGAAATGTGTTTAATTTCTTCCTGTATTAAACATTTTTACTTTGTTCAGTCCCAATCCTTTCAGCCTCTGTACATCCATTTTTGTTCCTATGCTGACTTTCCATTCCATTATTTGCACCTCCCTAACACACAGTCCTTGCCCCCCTCTATTCTGTCTCCTATTAATGTGTAATCTACACATTCACGTCTCAATTAATAAAGTTTGTCCACTGAAACTGCACACACCATGGCCAGGCTTTCTGTTTTGGCTAGGCCTGGTTACTTTGGTATCCCTGAAACATGCAACCAGGGAGGGGCTCTAGTCTTTCAGTAGAGATTGTAGATAATGGTTAAGGACGGGTTGTTATTTGCACAGGATTGTTGATTAACCAGAGAAAGCCAGGATGGAACAATAAAATAGTAACCAGTTAAATAATAAATTGTCAGGTCAAATATTAAAAGTATTAAACAGTCAAGTTCACAGTTAAGCTGATTTTAGATAGAATTGTGTATAGAGGAAAAGAAGTGATGAGGTGGAAGAGATATTGTGAAATTATAGGGGCAAAATCCTAACTTGGTGTGTGAAAGAGGCATGTTTTTGGGCAATATCACTCATACTTATCTGCCAATAACATGTACAGATGTATATATGTTTACATATGTTGTGTGTTCGTACTTTCTGCTATTTTTAAACATGTTCTGCTTAATATTTTTAATCAAAAACACAATTTTGGTAATTTGTAAAGTTACTCTTTTAAATGCATGACAAAAAGAATTGTGTTCTGTGTCCCCTCCCTAATCCAATACTGTAATGACTCCCGTCCCAACACAGCATAACTGCATATAATATAGTCTGTATTATTATTTAATTGTTTTAATTTCTAGGGCCGACATCAGAAATCTTAGAGCCCAGACGAGCACACACAGGAAGACATGGAGTACACACAGCCATGCAGCAGCAAAATGTTGTTGAAGCCAAAGCGAGCTGCGACTTCATTTAAAAATGAGTGGCTGAATGAGGTTGTTTAAACCCAGTCTATACAATCACATACAGTGCCTTGCAAAAGTATTCACCCCCTTGACCTTTTACCTATTTTGTTCCATTACAGCCTTAAGTTTAATGTTTTGTTAATCTGAATCATATGTGATGGATCAGAACACAATAGTCTAAGTTGGTGAAGTGAAATGAGAAAAATATATACATAAAATTATTTTTTAGAAATAAAAAACAGAAAATCGGCATGTGTGTATGTGTTCACCCATGTTGTTATGAAGCCCATAAAACGACCTTGGTGATGTAGTTTCATGGAGTGATCAAGTAAGGTCTCTTTTAGACACAAGTTTGCAAGAGAATACTAATGTGGATACAGGAAGCATATTAGCCTTCATAAACATCTTGTGTGACCATCTGTCAGAAAGATTTCCAGAAAATGAAGTTGATGAGTAGTCAGCTTGTGATTGCACTGCAGATGCTCCCTGTCAATTTGAGCTTGGAATTGAACAGGTTAAGAGGCTTTGTTCAATGTACAAAGACGTACTTGGTGAAAATACCAATATCATTGATCAATATAATGATTACAAGTTTGCATTTACAGAAAGAATCAACAGCAAATTGATACTGAATTTTCAAGATATGATCAGTTTTTCACATAATAGTGAACAGTTTCAAGATCTTGCTAAGCTGATGGATATCGGAGGAACTTTTTTGGCATCCAGTGTGGACTGCGAGCAGGGATTTAGTTTAATGAATTTGTGGAAGACCAAGCTAAGGAATCGATTAGAAGAAGGCCATCTACATTTGCTGATGCGCATTAAGAGTTATCATCTTGGAGGTGGCTTAATTGACCTGGACCGAGTCTGTTATGAATGGGTAAATGGCAAGGATCGCAGAGAGAAATTGTAAAGGTTAGTAAACTTAGGTCAATATTTATGTTATATTTATATTACCAGGTTTTATTTAGACTGTTGTCAATGAGATATGTAAGTGAGTTAAACTTTTTGTGGCTAATTGCTTGTACTATTTTTGTATGACTAATGTATTTGTACATAATATATGTTTTGTTCCATTGAATATTTAAACTGTTAAACTGTTAGACAGTATGCTTCGAAGAAGTGTAATTGCATAAAATATGATTTCTCCTTCAGGTTTTCTGCACTTCAGGATGTTCAGTTCTTCAACAGAGCCAGTCTACGGTCCTGTACCATCTCTGAGTGTGCTGCATCCATCGAGCCTAGTAGGATTTAAATTCTTAATTTTTATTTAGTTGTTAATAAGCGACATTATACTACATAGTCATGCTTTTACACGTTAAATGTGGAAGCGAATTGAAACACTTCTGTTAATAATAAATCAATGTTTACATGTAAAACTTGCTGAATTTCTTGACCCATACTCCATTTGATTGTAAAGAAATGCAAAATTTCAAGCAACATATGCTAGTGAGCATAAGACACAATAACATTGATTATCACCTGACTCTCCAATGCGCACAAACGTTTACTCTCCTTGCAAAATGTTGCACATCAGAAATTTTTAGTAGACTACAAAAAATTAGAGGGAACATTGGTCCCAAGGTCCATTTTCAATCTTGAAACCCAAGAGCAAATACACTCCTCCTCAAATATCGAACTTTTTATGAATAGGTTGGTTACAGATCTGGAACAACTGGCAGGAAAAGATAACTTGTCATAACTTAATAAAGGAACAGCAAAAGGCCCTTAGGGAATTACAGCAGAATGATAACATAGTCATCCGTAACTCTGATAAAGAAGGTAACATAGTGATAATGAACATAAATAATTATGTTACAGAATGTAATAGACTCCCTAAAGACAAACATAGTTACTTGAAGTTAGATAGAGACCCCACAGATACATTCATTGGAGAATTAAATGAAATACTCCAAAAGGGCCTAAACACCAAAGTTATTAAAAAAACAGAGTTTAACTTTTTAAATACT
This sequence comes from Discoglossus pictus, assembly GCA_027410445.1. Taxonomy (NCBI): domain Eukaryota; kingdom Metazoa; phylum Chordata; class Amphibia; order Anura; family Alytidae; genus Discoglossus; species Discoglossus pictus. The sequence continues at coordinate 127,224,929 of CM050163.1, forward strand.
TCCTGTCCAAAGATAGCCACCTTTTGTATAATACCAAAAATTCATAAGAATCCAATAAAAAAAACTGCTGGCAGACTAATAGTGCCTGGCATGGGATGTATAACCAAGAATCCTAATAAATATGTGGATTGAATGAGTAGAGAGGCTCTACTAGTATCTTTGGACTTTGAGTCTTTATACACCAGCATCCAGCATGTGAACGGACTTAATGCAGTCCAATACTTTTTATCCAAAAGAGGCATTCATCTTTAGAATCATAATGAGTTTGTATTGGAACTCTTGGAATTTGTCCTGTCACACAATTACTTTGTTTTCCTCAACAAATATTACCAGCAAGTATGTGGGACTGCCATGGGCACTGCCTGTGCTCCCACATACGCTAATCTTTACTTAGGCTGGTGGGAGGAACAAAGTGTTTTTACCGATGAAATAGACAAGTATATCAAACACATTGAGTTATGGGTCCGTTTCGTCAATAATATTTTGCTGGTGTGGAATGGAACTCTGACAAACTTGAAACAGTTCATTCACATACTGAACGACAACGAAATGGGGCTATTTTTAACATCAGAAATTAATCGCTTAAGCGGTAACCCCTAGCGTGTCTCGTGTTTACTATTTCTAAATCGGTAACCCTGAGCCACGCTTGGGGTTACTGCAGGGAGCCCAGTGCTGCAATAGTTGCCTGGGCCTCCTCAGCACACCATTCCTTTTCCTCCATCCTCCTTCCCCTGTTATCATCCTCCTCCCCCCTGATCAACTTTTTCCTCCTCCCCCCCTGAATCATCCTCCTCCTTCCCCCTAACCTCCTCCTCACTTCCCCCTCTCCAGTCCCTATACCCCTCTCTCCTTACTTGTTATTGTGATCAGATAATCTCTCCCCACGCAGCATGTCTTCGGCAGTGAAGTGACCAGAATATGCTAATGACGTGACGCTCTTGTGACGTCACGTCATTAGCATATGCTGGTCACTTATCTGCCGGAAGACATGCTGCGCGGGGAGAGATCATCTGATCACAATAACAAATAGGGAGAGAGGGGGGATAGGGACTGGAGAGGGGGAAATGAGGAGGAGGTAAGGGGGAAGAAGGAGGATGATGGGGGGAGGAGGAGGAAGAGGAGGATGATAAGAGGGGGCAAGGGAAGATGATAAGGGGGGAAGGGGAGGCAAGGAAGGATGATAAGGGGGGAAAGGGAGGATGAAAAAGGGGGAAGGAGGGAGGAAGAGGATGATAAGGAGGGAGGAGTATAAGGGAGAAAAGGAGGAGGGGAAGGGGGAAATGGAGGTGATTGGAGAGGGGAAAAGTGAGGAGGAAAATAGGGAGGAGGAGGAGGAAAGGGAGGAGGATAAGAGGGAAGGGGGAAAGGTAGGAGGAAAATGGGGAAAGGGCGGTATGATTATGTCAGTATTTTTTAATGTACTGCTTTAACATTCTAAATACTGACATGATCATACCGCCAGGAGGGTTAATTAAAAGTCCATCACTTTTCTGGTTCTGAAAATAGAAAATACAGATAGTGGTAAACTTCAAACTCAAACATACTCACTTAAATCTGGCCAATTAATTTAGTCTTTCTTGTTTTTCCAATTTTTTTTTTCCCCATCTCTTTCTGTTTGCTGTTTTTAGTTCATACTTAGTATCGCTTTTTGACTTGATAAAGAGAGGCATTATTTCTCGAAAGCTCGTTGCTTTATTATGAATACGTTTGTCCAATAAAAAAGGTATCACTATTCACTGCAATACTTTGATTATTCAAATATATATATATATATATATATATATATATATATATATATATATATATATATATAATATATATATATATATATAACATATTTATTATATATATATATATATATATATATATATATATAATATACGTATATTATATATATATATATATATATATAATATATATATATATATATATATATATATAGAACTTAATAGAAATTAATAGAAATTAATAATACGCTTGGTGACACCTATCATGTGATCAAAAATTATCAAGAGATTATTTCAAAGGTCTTGTATAAAAAATAAACATTTGTTGTTAACCTTCATTTTTTAAATGTTATTCTTGACCTCTGTTTCATTTGTAAATTGGTTGATAAGGGGTGCAAATAATGCTAATGTAATAACAACTTTAAATACGCAACAATTTATGCATTTAAAACATAATTGGCTGATTGCTGAATTATATGAGTTGGGGGCACTGATGTTAACCATTATAGAGAGATGTTATACTGCTAGCATTAAAAAAATATAGACAGGGTGACATAAGACGCAATGAAGTAATTTCCTTGTCAATCACAATATAAAATTAATTAAAATGAAAGATTCCAATTGCAATCAGGAACTCTGTCAACCCAATAGAAGTTGATTTAATTGTAAATAGCTTTAAAAATAGCTATACATTGTACAACAGTAAATAATTTTTGAAATATTTAGAACTGATTCTGCTGCTCCTGTATGCAAATGTGTCACTCGGTATGCTTATGAGCAGCTCAGAGTACCTGATGAGGGTGGGAGAGGGGTTTAACTGCCAGATAACATTGCATGTTTTAATTTTGGACACAACTGAGGCAGGCAAAAAGATTTGAATCCTAATCAGCACATCAAAGACGCTTATTAATATATGTGACCCACCCATTTGCATATAAATGCACTAACAACAATATTGAATTTTCCAGAATTGGTTTACTTTAGAAAAAAAGGATAACACAACATATAGCGAGTTTTTAATGCTTTTTAAGAATAAACTAAAAAACAGCATGATTTTAGGGTGATAAAGTCCCTTTAATAAGGATTAGTATGTTAATGTTTCGTATTAAGAGTTCCTCAAATATATTGGGTATTTAAAAGACACAGTAGGTTTCTGCTTCATATACCTTTAAAGTCAGACAAAACATATTGGGGAAATAGAGAACAAAAATGTGACTATGTGCCACTCAAACAGCAAGTTACATCACATTATATATTAATATTAATTAAATTGATTTTATTTAAATGATGAAGTACTTGATAGGTATGTAAGTAGTAGTAATATATATATATATATATATATATATATATATATATATATATATAAGGTAAATAAAGAAAAAAACAAAAAATGCGATTAACGCCTAAAGTAGAAAACTCGTAAAAAAAAAAGAAAAAGAATATCTTTCTAATAACAGGTGTATCACAAAAAACAATACATAGGTACAATGACCAAGAGTGTCTCCATCCAATAATGGTGGAATGGGAAGATATCAGGTAAGTAACACAACGTGAAACTAAATATCCAGGCAATCTTCTGTTATAGTCCTCATACTTCTGTTAGGACAATCATTGGACTGTAACTTAATAAATAGTAGTGAAAGTCAAAGGGAAAAAAGGTGAAAAAAATATATATAAAAAGCGAAAAAATAGAAAAATGGCAAAAGACACTCTCTATAAAAAATAATAATAAAAATTAATATATAGGCAAGAGATACTTAGGGCCTCATTCTATTATCGGCCGTAAAACGGCCGCAAAGCTGCGATTCCTTGCGGCCGTCTTACGGCCCCGTGTAGAGCTACTTTTACCTTGCAATTCAATTATACGGCGCCGCAAGGATATCCCCTTCCGGCCGGCCGCATATCATGCAAACGGCCGAAAGCTTTTTCCCAGCGCCCGTAAATCTTGTTTTCCGGCCGCAAAGTCCGAAAACTGAAAATGCAAATATAAAATCGAGAATGCACTGTAAAGCTCCGTAAATGCTAGGCATCATAATGGGGGACACGAGGATTAATAGCAACACCCTCTCAAGCTTGCAAATCAGCCCAAATCAGATATATTATTTACGGATTACTTTACGTCCCGTAGTTCCGCGGGCTGGTCCTTGTTCAAACCCGTACGGGTTTGGAGATGGAGGGCCGCAAACCAAGCATTGTAATAGCCAATATATATTCAATCCAGCACTGCAAAGCACTGTAAATGATGGGGAACATAACGGGGGGGGCATGAGGATTACTAGCCAAACATTCTCAAGCTTGCACATCGCCAAATTGTACTTTGATTTTAAAATCCGTACAAGTCCCACGGACTTCACTGACCAAGCCCGTAGGTCCGTATTTAAGCCTGTGCGGGCTGTCCTCCAAGCCCGCAGCTCGTTTTTAAAGGCCGTACGTGCTTGGAGGTTAAAGGTATCCATTTTGTTACGGTTTTTGCATGTCTGCATGTAACTGCTGTAACCCTAAAATGGAGGCCCAAGCATTACAGCCTACAAATTAACAAGACTTCAAATTAGTTTAATATTCCTCATATGTTTGATTGGTCAGCACACATATAGGTTCCATTGTAGCCTCTAAAACAGCCCCATAATAGAATATGTCACCCCAATATTGGCGCGCACAGCAAATGTGTTTTGACAACATGCAGCTGACATGAGCGGTCCCACATCATTGCGCAGTTCTAATATTTTGGACTGTTGGGCGTCGATGAAAGGGCGCAAGTGATATGACCTAATGCCATAAACCCTTCTAACCCTTGTAGCCGCAGCCTAATCCTAATCCTTACACCCCACTGCCTAATCCTAATCATTAGATCCGCTAGCCTCCTCTCGGGCCTGCTGTTGATGATGCGCGCATGTGTCGGTGCGTAGATGACAGCGCACATTCGATGCACGCTATATGGTTGATCAACGATAGAATACACATCTCGCTCATCACATCTACATTAGAGAATACAAATAGTGGCCAAATCAGACCGCCACTTGGCATATATCAAGTAGCAGGGGAATATTTCATTATATGTGGTTAAGTTCTTCAGTTGTGTCCGACTCTCCGTGACCCTATGGACTGCAGCACATTCAGCTAGGTCTCTGCCTGTGCTGTTCTCAAAAGTTTGAAGGCCAAAGAGATTGGAGTGGGTTGTCAGTTCCTCCTCTAGTGGATTGGGATTTGTCTGATCTCTCTGCTATGACCTGCCCACCTACAGTAGCTCACAGCTTCATTCAGGTACACAAGCTGCTTCACCACCACCACCACTTAGCAACCCTCACCCATGTAAATTGATAAATAGCAGAACAGTTTGGAAGTTCACCAAATGGGAATAACTAGACACCTGGCACATGGCTCCCACCAGGATGGGCGTAGCAGAGATTATGCCTGATGGCGGTGAGTTTGCTGTCGATCCCAGAGCTTGCGGCCCTTCCTGATGGGTCAGAGTAGATATGTGTGGTGCATGTTACCCTGGTCCCCTTCAGCATTGCTAAGTAGTGTGAAGGGGCTTGTGTACCTGAATGAAGCTGGGAGCTACTGTAGGTGGGCAGGTCATAGCAGAGAGATCAGACAAGGTCCAATCCACTTGAGAAGGAACTGACAACCCACTCCAATCTCTTTGGCCTTCAAACTTTGGAGAACAGCAAAGGCAGAGACCTAGCTGAATGTGCTGCAGTCCATAGCGTCACGGAGAGTCGGACACAACTGAAGAACTTAACCACATATAATGAAATATTCCCCTGGTACTTGATATATGCCAAGTGGCGGTCTGATTTGGCCACTATTTGTATTCTCTAATGTAGATGTGATGAGCTAGATGTATATGCAATTAGATAGAGATTTAAGGGATCCCAATAGAGCTCATGTGCGTGGCAAAGGGTTCATATGACCTGACTCATGTTTTACTCTTGATATTGAATTGGGTAGTGTGGCTTTAATCATATTATGCATGTTGCAGCATGGTTTGTCAGATTGGCATGTGCATGACCATTACAACATATGATAACCAAAGGATATTTAGCCAATGCATGTTCATTATTGGGCAACTAACTGTATTCACACATATGCTAACTGATGTGGGTGAAGGGGTTTGTGTACTTCAATGAAGCTGTGAGCTAGCCTACATCGGGCCAGTGTAGGGGGGTACGTCTTATCAGAGAGGTCAGACTAATCCCAATCAACTAGAGAAGGAACTGGAAAAGCACTCTAGTGTCACCTGTCCTATTCATTGTAGGCCCTCAGGGGAATGTTCCTACTCCACAGTATCGCTAATCAGACTTGTCATGGGTATTAACCCTATATTAGTAGTAGATATGATATTTGGGATCAGACGATATCTCAAGCTATTCTGACTCCTCAACAGTTTTAGATGTATTGATCTATTGCATGTTAACTATGGATCATCAGTTTACATTTAGAGGAATGTGACACTAATGTAATGCATGTGGATTTCCCTGAACCAAACATATTCATAACACATGGACGCAGTCAGAAAGGTCTAACAAAGCTTTATTTTTTACACAGACCACAATCAGCATTGGTCAAGATTGTGCATTCACATAACAGTATAACAAAGCTTTATTTGATAGACAGACCACAATCAGCAGTGGTCAAGATTGTGCATTCACATAACAGTATAACAAAGCTTTATTTGATACACAGACCACAATCAGCAGTGGTCAAGATTGTGCATTCACATAACAGTATAACAAAGCTTTATTTGATACACAGACCACAATCAGCAGTGGTCAAGATTGTGCATTCACATAACAGTATAACAAAGCTTTATTTGATACACAGACCACAATCAGCAGTGGTCAAAACTGCATTAATTTAATGGGTGTGGTGTGGGCGGGTCCTTGAAGAGCAAGAGGCTGGAAAAAAGGGGAAACCTACAGGGGTCAATCTAATAGTCTAGAATAAGCATGATGCATAGCACCTACCAGGGTCACATGCTGCAACCGGAACCAGAAATCTCTTCATTTAACTGAAGAAACCATTTATGTGCATAGCACTTACAACTTGTGACTAGATCTGCTCAATTAAACAGATGATTCAACCTTTGGACTGTGTAATCCAATCCAGTTTCACACATACAGTGTGTTGAACAAACAAAAATCTGAAAGAAGTGTTCAAATCAAAAAATGCGGAGGAGGATCCAAAACAATTTAGAATCACGATGTATGTACAGTACAGTTCTAAATACTGTACCAATATACCAACTCACCTGATTCCCATCTGCAAGCTTTACTAACCATTAGCTAGGTCTGTGGATAATCAGAAATATGGGCAAATAGCCATTATTATGGAGAGGACACAAAGGTCAGCAGCCAGATTCACTGTTTCTTACATCAGACCCAAAGATCTGTTCTCAGACTGCTATTGAGGTCAGGATCACATGCGTCACTAGTGCATATATTAATGCTGGCTGTTATTAACATGCCATTGTGAGACTTTGCAAGTCCACCGCCATAGCGGTATTAGTCTACATTTAAGCTACCAACAATCATGTTGGAGATATGTGGCTATATGATAGCTTTAAGATTGTGGGAGCTACATGTTAAGGGGGCTGCCATTGAAGGCATGTCTACCTGAGAGGCACTAGGAAAACCCTCCACCTCATAATTACTCCACAATGCTTGCAGATGTAGGAGATGCCTTCATGGACCTAAAATAAAAAAATTAAAAAAAAGACAAAACCTAAAAAATAAGGCCTGAAAACATCATAGGGCCTGCAGCATCTCTTCTCAACAGCACTCCTTAGTGACAATGTATTGGTCACACTACTAATTAACAGCCTCATTAAATTGCTATGTAACAAATTGAATAGGGCTCTATATAAGCACACAGCATCTTTTTGAAAGCAAGTTTTTAGTTAGGGAACTTCTATGCAAAAGCCAGGTCTTCACTAACTAAAAACTTCTGTAAAACCAATATGCTATGTGCTTATATAGAGCCCTATTCAATTGCCCAAATCACATTTGAAAGAGGCCCTTTGTGTTGTGTTTAACCTGTGACCAATTGATGGTCACTGAGGAGTGCTGTTGAGAAGGCGAAAACATGTCTGCAGACCCTATGGGCGTCATTCAATTGCGATATGGCCGATTGAAAAGGGCTCTATATAAGCACAGAGCATATATTTCTTTACAGACGTTTGTAGTTAGTGAAGACCTTTCTTTTGGAGACAAGTTCACTAACTACAAACATCTGTAGAAAATATGCTCTGTGCTCAAATTGATCCCTTAGCAATCGGCCACATTGCAATTGAATGAGGCCCTATGTCCTCCTCCGCTTTCGCCCAGGACCCACATCACCTGTGCCCATCCTCCGTCTCCCCTCTGGTGGTGATGGTGGGGGGGGAGGGCGGGGGGGGGCGGGCGGTGCCAGGCAGCGGTGGTCTGGGCGGTGGCGGACACATGGGAGGAGAGGAGGGGCCAGGCTGCTCTTGGCTGGGGGATTGTGAGATCCCCGTTGATGCTGGGCTGGGGACCATGGCATGTCTGAGCAGCCTGACCTGAAGGTGCTCCGATGTCATGTGGTGCCTCCTCACCTCCCTGGACAGCCTGGCCAGGCTGTGGGTCATCTGTGACCTGAGGGCAGAGATGCTGGCATCCATCCGGAGCTGGTTGGCCTCAATCCTCTGGCAGCTGGCCAGCAGCTCCTACAGGACGGCCAGTGTCTCCACCTGCACAGCCTGGCTCTGCGGCGACGACACCGCTGGGTGGGCGTGGTGAGGTGATGCGGGGAGGTCCACAGCTGGAGCCGGTGGGGAGAATGTGCCCGGTGGTGACCAGGCCAGCACACTTTGTGGGGAAGGAGGTGCTGTCCCTTGGGGGGATGAGGGCCCCAGAGCAAGCCTCTCGAGGATGGGCATATGCCCAGGGCTTGGGGCAGGTGACCCCGCAAGGTCAATGACCAGCCCATCCTCTGACCCAGAGCCCTCTGATCTCCTTTCCTCCTCCCCCTGTGCTGGAGGATCCTGGTACGGGGCTGATGGCCCCGCCTCCTCGCTATGGTCACAGGACCCAGAGCTCCTCCTGGATGCTGAGAGATAGAGAAGAAAGGTACATGTCATTAGTATGTTGATTAGCTCATTGATAGGTGTTCATTTCTAATTATCTGACATCTAGCCTTGAATATGGATGATTCTCCTCTTTGCAACTCTGATTAGCTATCTTTTACTAGCTGTTATCTATTCTTAGGTTTCTGTTCTGGATGGTTCTCGGCTCACAACTCTATCTGTATTACGGCTGCTGTCTGTAACTGCGTAGGCTGAACGGGCACACCAATACATGGACTCTGTATCACAGGGGTGTCCAAACTCTTTCCCAGATTGGAAGATATCCTTTCTGTGCACTGGTGAGTCAATCAGGATGAATGAAGAAGCGATTGACTCACCTGTGCGCAGCAGGGTTATCAAATCCAGCCATGTGTGTGGCCCACCAGGACCGCGTTTGGACACACCTGCTCTATTGCTTGATTACTGTTGTGGTGACCAGGAATGACAGTGATTTGTCAGCTTCATGAATTTAAGGATGCATCCATCTATCCCTTGTTATTTCATGGAGCTGACATGTCATTGTCATGGCCATGTGTAGTGTGTGTGATGCACATGTGGTGGCATGTTGCTGTATGTCATATTCACCTGCCATGGAGGCTGGGTCCTGCTGCTCCACCGGGCCTGATGCTCTAGCTGCGTCGGAGGGTGCAAGCATGGCCCTTGCAATCCCTTCATGGGCAAGATACTTGACCCTCCGCCCCTCGGCCTCCTGCACCATCTTCCTCCTCACCGCGGCCCTGATGTCGTCAAACCGGTGCTTAATGGACCGCAGACTCCGTCCACGGCCCGCCACACCGTTGACCAGATCCACCACCTGCTGCCAAGCAGTAGCACGGGGCCCAGCCTTTACTTCCCTACCCCCGAGGTGATGACAGGGCGGGCACGGATGGCCTCCAGGAGGACCCTGTTCTCCTCCCGGCTATAATTGTGGGCCCTGGACCTGCCGCCAGCCTCTTGCTCTTCTGCCTGGGGATGAGGACCCTCTCCACTCTCCCTCCTCCTCCTCCTTCCTCCTCCTACTCTCCTCTCCTCCCTCCTTCCTCTCCTCTCCTCTCTCCCTCCTCCTCCTCTCCTCTCCTCCCTCCTTCCTCTACTCTCCTCTCTCCCTCCTCCTCCTCTCCTCTCCTCCCTCCTTCCTCTACTCTCCTCTCTCCCTCCTCCTCCTCTCCTCCCTCCTTCCTCTACTCTCCTCTCTCCCTCCTCCTCCTCTCCTCTCCTCCCTTCTCCCTCCTCCTCTCCTCTCCTCCCTCCTTCCTCTACTCTCCTCCCTTCTCCCTTCTCTCCTCTCCTCCCTCCTTCTCCTCCTCTCCTCCCTCCTTCTCCTCCTCTCCTCCCTCCTCCTCTCCTCCCTCCTTCCTCCTCCTTCCTCCTCCTCTCCTCCCTCCTCCTCTCCTCCCTCCTCCACTACCTCCTCCACTACCTCCTCCTCCACTACCTCCTCCTCCACTACCTCCCCCTCCTCCACTAGTACCTCCTCCTCACTCCTCCCTTCCTCTTCCCCACCTCCACGCCCCGGGACTCCCTGCCACTCCTCCACCTTCTGCTCCTCTCCCTCCATCACCACCTGAAAAGAAAAGAAAGAGAAATAAAGAAATGTTTTAGTGGGTTTGCCTGCTCCACGCTCGTCCCCCATTCTGATCGCCTATAACACTATTTCTGCTTGGATATCAATGTTGGAACTAACTGCAGTAATCAACCTTAAGTGGACAGAGCCTGTGACAGCAGTGGGAGGGGTGTACAGCACCTCTCACTCTGGACCTGAGAGGCGCTGATGAAACACGCTAGATCAATACTTTCATAAACAATGTGGAAGGGTCAGTTACAGTTTGCATATATACAAGGCATGCGGCTATTTACTGTGTGCTTCTATCATGTGTGGGGAGTGGACCATGTCTGAGGCCACTAATATCCTATCTGCATTATATTCTGCACATATTCATGGGCATGGTACCTATCCTGAAGCCATCCTCTGTACCAGAGGTAGTAGGAACTACATGGTCCTGCTGTTCTAGGCTAAAAAAAAGTTCTTGTCAAGCCCCATTGAAGAAGCAGTTTGGAACACCTATGTGTATTGCAAATATGTGTAGAAATCTCACTGAAACTTAATCTACAACTCAATCAATCTCAAAATCAAACTCAATCTCAAAATCAATCTCAAAATCAAAATCAATCTCAAAATCAAACTCAATCTCAAAATCAAACTCAATCTCAAAATCAAAATCAAACTCAAAATCAAACTCAAAATCAAACTCAAAATCAATCTCAAACTCAAACTCAATCTCAATCTCAAACTCAATCTCAAACTCAATCTCAAACTCAATCTCAAACTCAAAATCAAACTCAAAATCAATCAAACTCAGAATCAAACTCAGAATCAAACTCAGAATCAAACTCAATCTCAAAATCAAACTCAAAATCAAACTCAAACTCAAACTCAATCTCAAAATCAAGCTCAAAATCAAGCTCAATCTCAAACTCAAAATCAAACTCAATCAAAATCAAACTCAATCAAACTCAAACTCAAAATCAATCTCAAACTCAATCTCAAACTCAAACTCAATCTCAAAATCAAACTCAATCTCAAAATCAAACTCAATCTCAAAATCAAACTCAAACTCAAAATCAATCTAAAAATCAATCTCAAACTCAAACTCAAACTCAATCTCAAACTCAATCTCAAACTCAATCTCAAACTTAATCTCAAACTCAATCTCAAACTCAAAATCAAACTCAAAATCAATCAAACTCAGAATCAAACTCAGAATCAAACTCAATCTCAAAATCAAACTCAAACTCAATCTCAAAATCAAGCTCAAAATCAAGCTCAAAATCAAGCTCAATCTCAAACTCAAAATCAAACTCAATCAAAATCAAACTCAATCAAACTCAAACTCAATCAAACTCAATCACACTCAATCTCAAACTCAATCTCAAACTCAAAATCAAACTCAAAATCAATCAAACTCAGAATCAAACTCAGAATCAAACTCAGAATCAAACTCAATCTCAAAATCAAACTCAAAATCAAACTCAAACTCAATCTCAAAATCAAGCTCAAAATCAAGCTCAATCTCAAACTCAAAATCAAACTCAATCAAAATCAAACTCAATCAAACTCAAACTCAAAATCAATCTCAAACTCAAACTCAATCTCAAACTCAATCTCAAAATCAAACTCAATCTCAAAATCAAACTCAATCTCAAAATCAAACTCAATCTCAAATTCAAACTCAAAATCAATCTCAAAATCAATCTCAAACTCAAACTCAAACTCAATCTCAAACTCAATCTCAAACTCAATCTCAAACTCAATCTCAAACTCAATCTCAAACTCAAAATCAAACTCAAAATCAATCAAACTCAGAATCAAACTCAGAATCAAACTCAATCTCAAAATCAAACTCAAACTCAATCTCAAAATCAAGCTCAAAATCAAGCTCAAAATCAAGCTCAATCTCAAACTCAAAATCAAACTCAATCAAAATCAAACTCAGAATCAAACTCAGAATCAAACTCAATCTCAAAATCAAACTCAATCTCAAACTCAAAATCAAACTCAATCAAACTCAGAATCAAACTCAAACTCATAATCAATCTCTCTCTCTCTCTCTCTATATATATATATATATATATAGAGAGAGAGATAGAGAGAGATTTTGAGAGAGAGAGCCAGATCTAATATTAAACAGAAAAAAATAAATAACTTACCTCCCTCCACAAAACTCCTCTCCCCACAAAAACAAACTCGCCAAACCTATAGGCCAACAGCAAAAAAAACACAATTGTACTTCTCGACAGTGCATTCAGTAAATATAGAAATTGGAAAAACATACAAATAAAAGACAGCTTGATAGGATGAAAACCATGTACAATGCAACTTACCTCCCTCCAAACCCCTAAGGGCCGGATCAAAGATCCCAAATCCTCCAAACACCTATAAACAAGCAAAAAAATCAATTTTACTTCTCGCCAGTGTATTCAGTAAATATAGAAATTGGCAAAACATACAAATAAAAGACAGCTTTATAGGATGAAAAGCATGTACAATGCAACTTACCTCCCTCCAAACTCCTATGGGCCGGATCCAAACTCCCACACAACCAAAAATACTCAAAACACCTATAAAGAAGCAAAAAACACAATTGTACCTCTCACCAGTGTATTCAGTAAATATAGAAATTGGCAAAACATACAAATAAAAGACAGCTTTATAGGATGAAAAGCATGTACAATGCAACTTACCTCCCTCCAAACTCCTATGGGCCGGATATAAACTCCCAAACTCTCCAAACTACCTCCAAACACCTATAAACAAGCCAAAAACACAATTGTACTTCTTTACATCGGCATCCGTAAATGTAGTAACGGATTCCCGTAAAAAGAACTTAAACCGCGACTTGATAATAAAGCAACTTACCTACTCTCAACCACCTAGCTCCTGGAACCGCGTGCTACTTCGTCCGAAATCACAACACAGTCGAGGCGTGGGTGCGTGTCATTCCTATTTATTCACTCCCACTGTCAATCAAATGCTCTATCCCGTAAGTGATTGGCTGTGCGACCTGTGGCGCGATGCGTGATTCCGCTATTGGATGGTTCGTGCCGGGCGCGGCTAGTCCGTCCCCCTTCCAGCTTGCGTGCGCGCCTAAACGTCACGGCCTTCCTACATTCGGAAGGCGCGATTCACGCCTGGCTAGATTTAATTTACGGCCGCATCCGTTGAAGTCCACACGATGCACTTACGGCATTGTAATGAAACAGGGCTGAAAGGGCCCTAAAAGTGTAAAGGAAGCAATAAAAGGCATTCGAATTACTGTAAAAACAATCCACAATGATCAAATATGTTAATAAAAGAGATTTTTTTGGTGTCATGTACATCCTCAAAATGGCGGCCAAATATTGTATATATTTTCACGCCACATTACATAGATCATGGAGCATGGGCCCAAATTCAAATGTGGGCCAGAATATTAGGGGTTACTAATTAAAATGGCTCAACAAATCCATAATCATGGAACTTCATAACATGATGAAGCTTAGATACACCAGTGAGCTTTTCCATTTGTGAAATCAACCCGGATAATCACAGCTGGGGTAATTAGCAAGCTATATAACCACACCATCATCCATGAATTAGCAAGTCTGAACCATCATGGATAGCAGCAACCTGAGTACAGCGTATAGGTATGTGAGGAGAGCGCAGCGTCGTAGGAATGGATATTTGTTTCGAATGTTGCAGAGTGGAAACCGGGATGTCAGGCGTGCGACTGTGGAGTGGCTGAGGCGTGACAGAGAGGGGCGGCTGGGAGTGAATGTGGGTGAGCGTACTGATGCAATCCATGGTGGTCCGGAACCAAGCCAGGCAAGTGGCTCATCACAGGACATGCCTAGGGTCATGGTGGGGGGTCAGTTAGGGGAGAGAGCTCCAGTGGCACAGTGACAGGGGGATATGAGGGCACCTGCAGACAGGGAGGAGGACCTTGATGTGGGTGATCAGTTGATGGGGGTGCCAGATGAGAGACCCCTAGAGGGTGTGGCACATGAAGTAGGGGCTCCTGCACAGCCAGACCCACAGGGGGGTGAGCAGGCCCAGGAGCCTGCCAGGAGGCTTCGTGCACCCAGGGTGTACAGGGAGAGAGTCACATTAGAGGGGTTAACTGATGTGGAAGTGTATGAGCGTTTTAGGCTAACCCGTGCCAGCCTGGAGGAGCTCTATGAGGTCCTGAGGGAGGACATGGAGCCTTCCTCACAGACCAATAGAGCCATCCCAGGCATGACACGGATGTTAGCCGCCATACACATCCTATCATCTGGTAGTTTTCAGAACACTGCTAGCATAGTAGGAGGAATGTCTCAAGCAAGCCTTTCAAGGTGCCTGAGCACATTCCTCCATGCTATCGTTCCGAAAGCTGCCAGATACATCAGTTTTCCCCACACTGGGGAAGAGATCTTGAAGGTGAAAGCAGATTTCTTTCGAATGGGAGGTATCCCCAATGTGCTCGGTGCTATAGATTGTACACATGTAGCATTGATACCTCCTAGAGAGCAAGAAGCCATGTTCCGAAATCGCAAACACTATCATTCCATCAATGTACAGGCTGTTTGTGATGCAGACATGCGCATACAAAATGTGGTTTCCGGCTTCCCGGGAAGTACTCATGATGCCCATATCCTGCGTCAGTCATCCACCCATCGTTATTTTGAGTCTGGAGAAGCTCCACTTGGGTGGCTACTGGGTGAGTACCCATAAAGGATCCCCTAAAATATACATAATGTTCCACTGTAATTTTATTCCATTGTTGCGCCATAAAGAAGGTGTGCCGACTGAGCCATTGCATCGTAGCTTGTTGCTGTGCCTAACCCGATGTGACGTGGTCATAGGAGTATGAAGTTCCAAGCCAGAGATCCCTAAACTAACGTCACATTAATCATTGCGTATATTTACAGATGCTTTAACTCCCATTCATATCTACATCTCCCATTTTTGTTTCCTTCAGGTGATGCAGGACATAGGTGTTTGCCGTGGTTGTTGACCCCTGTGAACAATCCACGCACAGAGGGGGAGGAGAGGTACAATGCGGCCCATGCCAGAACCCGGAATGTAATAGAGCGCACCTTTGGACTCCTGAAGATGCGCTTCAGATGTTTACATTCCACTGGCGGGGCGCTACAGTATACACCAGGGAAGGTTTGTCACATCATCATGGCCTGCTGTATTCTGCACAATATAGCAGTACAGGCAAACTGTCTGGGGAACATTGATGATGCTCCGCTTGAACCGGCGGAGCGTCCAGTACCTCCCGATGGTGGGGATAACGTTCAGGGGTCACAACTACGTGCCCACGTCATTCGAGACAATTTCAATATACAATGCAGATGTGATGTGACATCTGTCAGCTGATGTTCCTGGTATATCCACAGCATGTGTATGCTCATATAGTCTATCTCGATTCACAGGTACCTATTGGTTTAGACATTCTATCCTCTCCTCTACTTGGACTGTTGTGAAGCCTGCAGCACCAACCCTTCAAGATCTTTTCTTCAGTGCTGATGTGACCCTCCCTGTGCATATGGGGAAGAGTAAACTATCACTGATATTGCCTGGTTTGTTGTGAGTTCTCTGCAATAAGTAACATCTGACTGATATGGTCCTGGTCAGGTCACCATCTTTTTGACCAAGGTTATCTATGTGCTGCTTATTGTTGCGTGAGAACTGACGTTATGGGCTCATAGCATTCACTGATTGAGCACTTATACTTCTGATGTGGCATCAGAGTGTCCATTTAACACCCAAGCATACATTTTGCTCTCCCCATATGTATATCACCTTATTCTGGATTATTATGGTGTTTCCTTATTGACTGTTATATATATGTCGGAACAATAATGTCATCCACCCATCGTTATTTTGAGTCTGGAGAAGCTCCACCTGGGTGGCTACTGGGTGAGTACCCATAAAGGATCCCCTAAAATATACATAATGTTCCACTGTAATGTTATTCCATTGTTGCGCCATAAAGAAGGTGTGCCGACTGAGCCATTGCATCGTAGCTTGTTGCTGTGCCTAACCCGATGTGACGTGGTCATAGGAGTATGAAGTTCCAAGCCAGAGATCCCTAAACTAACGTCACATTAATCATTGCGTATATTTACAGATGCTTTAACTCCCATTCATATCTACATCTCCCATTTTTGTTTCCTTCAGGTGATGCAGGATATAGGTGTTTGCCGTGGTTGTTGACCCCTGTGAACAATCCACGCACAGAGGGGGAGGAGAGGTACAATGCGGCCCATGCCAGAACCCGGAATGTAATAGAGCGCACCTTTGGACTCCTGAAGATGCGCTTCAGATGTTTACATTCCACTGGCGGGGCGCTACAGTATACACCAGGGAAGGTTTGTCACATCATCATGGCCTGCTGTATTCTGCACAATATAGCAGTACAGGCAAACTGTCTGGGGAACATTGATGATGCTCCGCTTGAACCGGCGGAGCGTCCAGTACCTCCAGATGGTGGGGATAACGTTCAGGGGTCACAACTACGTGCCCACGTCATTCGTGAGTACTTCCCATGTAAGTCTGAAACTAATTACAACCAACTCAAATGTACATGGCTTATGGTTACTAATACATCTCTTTTCTCCTTCCCCATTGTCTTCCAGAATATCCAACAGTCCACAGTAGAGGATAGCTTTGTGATGTAACATATGTCTTGTGACGCATTCTTCATACTGGATCAAATACAGCCTGCTCTGATATCCGTTACTGGTAAGTATGCGCACATTCCCATACACATCATATATATTGATATCTGCCAACCTCAAGAAGCTAAGCTAAAGGATGGTCTGATGTATTCCACAATGTCAATGTATATAGGCCTCACAATCGTATTTGAAAACATCTGCCCAGAACAGTAATGTTCACATTGTCTGATCATGCTATTCCACATCCCATGGAGGTCAATGCAATTCCTAGCAATCTGGATATATGAACATAACAGCATACTGTAAACCATAAGAAATGTACCTCATGTGATGCAAAGAGGGGATGTCCCCTGTTCTTTGTCAGCGAATGCTGGTAAAAGCATTCTCAGTCAGATAACAGGAATAGTCTCAAGGATGTGTTAACTAGGAATCATTGTGCAATATATCATATGGATCGTGTGACTCATCTCATCATATTGCCATTACAGAACTGTTGCCGTGTGTCAACACATTGTTTACCCACACAGACATGGGAAACAACCTTGCCAGCAACAGAACATCAGCTACATCAATGGCGTCTACATTGTAAGTGAGTATTTGCGGGAAACATGTGCATGTATGCATGAGAGGAAATGACTAATAACTCCATTAATGTAGGCCTAACTTTCTTTTTCCCCAAGACATCCCCTATGTATTGCTGAAGCGGTCCGAAATGTTTATCGGACCATGCAGACGTGTCCTGGGGGAACAGATCTCTTCGTTGAATACTCCACTTGATCTATCCAAGGTAGAGAACCACATGTAGATGTCCGAACATGTATCAATGTGTGATAGTTGTGATCTTCCCTTTCTATTACAGGATGCACTGGTGTCTCTCTCTCTCTCTCTCTCTCTCTCCACCCCTGTTTACCCTTAATTTATTGAGTCACACAAGTCTTCTGCTAACTATCCCAATTAACCCTTTCCACTATGTTTTCTCTTGTCTTCTTCCTCACATCCCCTGCCTTTTCCTCAGACTCTTCTTTACTTCTCCCCTTTTTGTCTGCATCATTTTCATTTCAACTCTCATGCCCACCTCTCTCCTTTTATTCGCCCATCACCTAATCCTACTCAAGCTGTGGTTAAACTATGTGTCTCCTGACTGTCCCATCTGCAGATTACATTATCTGTCCACATGGGGCAGATACCTTATTACAAAATAGTGCATCGCACTTTACATCTGACCCCTTTCCTCTCCGACTAATGCATATCTTTCTACTTGACATAATACATACTTCCTATGTATCTCTCACTTACTTATTAACCTTGCTATTCCTTATCTACTCTTCCCCATGTCCATTACCTTTAACTTGGAAGTGGTGATTTTCTAATCTTGTGTGGGCCTTTGTGAACAAATTATTTATCAACAGACTTTACGCTCCAAACAGGGCCCTCCATTTTCTTGCGTTGTCAATATTACATACTGTATATGTCCGGGTTCTTCTCTCCTGTACAGCGTTACGGAATATGTTTGCACAATACAAATAAATGAGAATTCGACTAATCCTAATATTCCCACATCAGGACAAATTAGTCTGGGCCATCATTATCATCGTACAGATGGTTAGCTTGTACGAGATCCCAATGCCTAACGTGTGCCGACATACCTACATCTGTTGGTGGCTGCTCATATGGCATATGTAAGGTTTCCACTAATATATTATTTGTGTGTTTGTATTCCAGATCCCGGTCAGAACAAGGCATGACGATAAACATCCTGACATTCCGTGGCCATGTCAATGTCCTCATGTATGTGCATGTGTCCGTTTCATTGCTTTGTTGGATCCAGTTTGATATCTGATGACCTTGACTGAATAGCCGATATGTGTCACGAGACAATTTCAATATACAATGCAGATGTGATGTGACATCTGTCAGCTGATGTTCCTGGTATATCCA
Organism: Discoglossus pictus; assembly: GCA_027410445.1. Classification (NCBI taxonomy): domain Eukaryota; kingdom Metazoa; phylum Chordata; class Amphibia; order Anura; family Alytidae; genus Discoglossus; species Discoglossus pictus. Next base: position 127,243,883 of record CM050163.1, read on the forward strand.
CAGCATGTGTATGCTCATATAGTCTATCTCGATTCACAGGTACCTATTGGTTTAGACATTCTATCCTCTCCTCTACTTGGACTGTTGTGAAGCCTGCAGCACCAACCCTTCAAGATCTTTTCTTCAGTGCTGATGTGACCCTCCCTGTGCATATGGGGAAGAGTAAACTATCACTGATATTGCCTGGTTTGTTGTGAGTTCTCTGCAATAAGTAACATCTGACTGATATGGTCCTGGTCAGGTCACCATCTTTTTGACCAAGGTTATCTATGTGCTGCTTATTGTTGCGTGAGAACTGACGTTATGGGCTCATAGCATTCACTGATTGAGCACTTATACTTCTGATGTGGCATCAGAGTGTCCGTTTAACACCCAAGCATACATTTTGCTCTCCCCATATGTATATCACCTTATTCTGGATTATTATGGTGTTTCCTTATTGACTGTTATATATATGTCGGAACAATAATGAGATCTATTATATTGCATAATGTTGGTTGATATACTGTACATCCCCTGATCATCCATATCAATGTAATTTTCCATGCCTGCCTTCTGCTCTCATATCCCTATTTCCCTGTGTTACTTGTATTTTGTATCCTACCCCCCTTCACCATGATCCTTTGCATACCTGTGTTGATTAGTCAACCTGTGGCTTTGTGGCAAGCTTGCCTTGTTAATTTCGTGAAATATTAAATATGATTTATCTGCGATGTTGTTTGTGTCTGCCTCGTCAATGTTGATACCATAGCATTTCCGGAACATCAATAAAAGGACCTTCAGACTCCACATCTGTGCTCTGCACCATCAGTTAGGGGTGTCAATAGAATTCTCACAGTGTGTTTGCATTACTGATTTCAAACATAAGGGAAGGTTGGTATTAACAATCTATATGACGCAGAAACAGACAAATGAGACAGGTTTCTGTAAGTGGCTCACATCCTAATAGTGAACATACAGGGCCTCATTCAATTGCGATTTTGCCAATTGACTGGGGCTCAAAATAAGCACAGAACATATATTGTGTCAAACAGATTTTAGTTAGTGAAAACCTTGATTTGGTAGAGATGTTTACTAACTCAACCATTTTTCAGAGAATATATGTTATGTGCTTATTTCAAGCCCTATTCAATTGGCCAAATTGCAATTAAATGAGGGCCACAGTATCTAACATAAGTGAGTACACCCGTCACATTGTTGTTAACATTTTAGTATATATTTTCATGTGACAACACTGAAGAAATGACACTCTGCTACAATGTAAAGTAATTTTTCGGACCCATCAATAACTCAATACCCAGCCATTAATGTCTAAACCATTGTCACCAAAAGTGAGTACACCCTTAATTTGAAATGTCAAAATTGACATGAAATGTCAATTATGTGTGGCCACCATTATTTGCCAGAACTGCATTAACCCTCATGGCCAGGGAGTTCACCCGAGCTTCCCAGGTTGCCACTGGAGTCCTCTTCCACTCCTTAATGATACATCAGAGCTGGTTGATGCTAGAGACCTTGCACTCCCCCACCGTCAGTTTGAGGATGCCCCACAGATGCTCAATATGGTTTTGGTCTGTCGACAAGCTTGGCCAGTCCATCACCTTTACCTTCTTTAGCAAGGCAGTGTCGTCTTAGCGGTGTGTTTAGGGTCGTTATGTTATGTTGCCCTGCAGCCCAGTCTCCCAAGGGAGGGGATCATGTTCTGCTTCAGTATGTCACAGTACATGTTTTCATTCATGGTTCGCTCAATGGACTGTAGCTCCCCAGTGCCAGAGATAAATGGATAAGTCACAACGAACACAAAAACATTGATATGAGATGAACCCATCATTTTGAACCAAAACAGTGATGCAGAGAGAGGGGAGGCAGCATCTGACATCATTAGGTAAATGCATATAGTGGGAATCCACACAACATATTAGCGAAAACATCTATACACATGCATATATGTTTGGTCTGGGCCTGCATGCATGCTGCCAGCAGTGAGGAGCTACAGTTCTTTGAGGGAACCCATGAATGCCAACATGTACTGTGACAAACTGAGAAAGAGCATGATCCCTCAGATAGGAGAACAAGCCGCAGGGCAGTATTCCAACATGCTAACGACCACAAACACACCTCCAAGCCGACCACTGCCTGGCTAAAGAAGCTGAAGGTCAAAAGTTGATGAACTGGCCAAGTAGGTCACCAGACCTAAACCCTATTGAGCATCTGTGGGGAACTCCTCAAATGGAAGGTGTGGAGTGTAACGGAACCCATCACTGTTTTACCCTGTTTTATGGTTATGGTTAAAATATGATCATACTGTTATACTGTATGTATGTTGGTTTCTGCTCGGCAAAATCTTAGCCCAGACTATTGCAGACCTTGGCATAATAGATAATCCTAGTACAGAGACTCATCATAGGATAAGGAAGTCTATTGTATAAAGTGTTTTCATTATCAGACATAACAAAGAAGGATGATCTAAGCAATGTCTGATTGTATCAAAGTAGCCAGGTAGTCTCCGGGAGGTGTGACCCCCCTGTTGTCCCTCAATGTGTATTGTGTGGCCAACTATGGGGGATGTGTGTATTGCCTGTGGGAAGAGATGTGTATATATATATTTCTGGGCAACAAAATAAAGTCAGTATTCATTTGACTCCCAATTGAGTGTGGGCAAATATTGGAGGTTGGGAATGGTGAGACTGTAGTGCTTCTTGGATATTGTACCGTATACCAGCGGAGATATTGGACTGCGTGTTCCAACTCCGTTACAGGGAGTGCAAGGTCTCTAACATCCACCAGCTCCATGATATCATCATGAAGGAGTGGAAGAGGACTCCAGTGGCAACCTGTGAAACTCTGGGGAACTCCATCCCCATGAGGGTTAAGTCAGTGCAGGAAAATAATGGTGGCCACACAAAATAATGGCCAATTTCACTTAGGGGTGGACTCACTTTTGATATTTCCCCTGAATTAATCTATCCATGTGTCATGAACACGAATATCATGCATCACCGTTACTGGAATCAAACTCATGAATATTACCTCCACCCTCAGCTGCACTAGTGGCCCTTACCCCAACCCTACATTAACACAGGGCTGGTATATTGAAGGAAGATGTATGTACTAATCCAATAACGTTGGTGTGTAGCATTCATGTGGTGTTTACCAATCATGGTACAGTACAAACGAAAACAAACAATGATAATGTGAGCAATACATAATGTTTAATCTTATGTTGCTTTCCCAAATATTTACAAAAAAAAAAAAAAACGGGAGGTAGAAATCCATGAACATCAATAAAATGGAACCTAAAGAGATAAGAACAAGACATCAATTAGAACAATATACGCATTGACTGCAACACCTCAACGTCAATAGATCTGGGACATCAATTGCTTCTATATGCAACATGAACATGTTCTCACCTATTTCCGCTTCCGCTTGTGTGTTTCCTGGCTCTCCTGGCCTTTGGAAGATGGTCCTCTAGGCCGGCCCCGACCTCTTCGGGTGTTTTGAGGCTCTTCCGGCCTGGATGCTGGGGACAGGGTGTGGGATGTTGACGGAGGCGAGTTGGCAGGGGTAGCCCGGTCTTGGTGCTGGCCTTCTCGGCCCATTTCAGGCCTTCGGGCGTACTCCTCCATTAGGAGATTATGACGCCTCGCCTCCTTGAACATCCGTTTGTTTTGACGGGTAATTTCCTCAAATACACGGTCATTATGGCGTCTCTGGTCCTCCAGCTTCCTGTCTTCGTGGCGTCTCATCTCCAGCATGAACTGGTGATTTTGCTCACGCTCATGCTGGAGATGAGCCAGGAAATCCTGGCACTGGGCCACTGACAGCGTAGGACTAACTGGCAGCGACCCAGACCACTGTGTCCTCTGAGTGGAGGCACTGCTGACTGGTGTCTCCTGCCTCACCGGAGTCGCCTGCTGGTCCTGCGGGGCCTGTGGGGCCGGAGTGGATGCCTGGGCCTGCTGGTCCTGCGGGGCCTGTGGGGCCGGAGTGGATGCCTGGGCCTGCTGGTCCTGCGGGGCCTGTGGGGCCAGAGTGGCTGTATGGGCCTGCTGGTCCTGCGGGGCCTGTGGGGCTGGAGTGAATGCCTGGGCCTGCTGGTCCTGCGGGGCCTGTGGGGCCAGAGTGGCTGTATGGGCCTGCTGGTCCTGCGGGGCCTGTGGGGCTGGAGTGGATGTCTGGGCCTGCTGGTCCTGTGGGGCCAGAGTGGCTGTATGGGCCTGCTGGTCCTGCGGGGCCTGTGGGGCCAGAGTGGCTGTATGGGCCTGCTGGTCCTGCGGGGCCTGTGGGGCCTGTGGGGCCAGAGTGGCTGTATGGGCCAGTGGGGCCTGTGGGGCCAGAGTCGCTGTATGGGCCTGCTGGTCCTGCGGGGCCTGTGGGGCCTGTGGGGCCTGTGGGGCCGGAGTGGCCAGAGTGGCCTGCTGGTGCTGGGGGGGCCACATGCCCTGCCGGGGGCCCATGCTCCAGGGCACCATTGATGCTGGATCCATACCTTGAGCCCAACTGGGATGGGACCACATTGGGTGGCCCCACATTTGTCCAGCCCACATTGGCTGGGAGCCAGGCGGTGCCATTATCCTGGCTGGAGGCAATTGATGGCACCTCGTGGATGGCCCAGGTGGGCTTTGGTACGATGGGCCTGCTGCAGGGGATGTGGCTGCAGGTGGTCCTGCATCTTCACATGTTGCAGGTCCCTGAGGAGGCAGGGGACGCCTGGATGGTACTGAAATGAGACAAGATTTTGATTTGAGTATTGTTGTTTCCATATCTCTGAGATCAGAGTGACTTGTAATTGGCTGTGAATGTTTGACGCTAATCAAAATTGCTCTGCATCATTAGTATTGTGGATCCTGGCTGTGATCTTTCCTATTATGTGACAGCGACTGCTGGCAGCAGCAGTTGGACCAAGGGGCTGATAGATGGCGCTGCCGCTGTTATATACATCATTTTCAGCTTACACAGAAGCCCAAAAGCACTAGCCCTCACACTTATCCGAACCCCTTACCTTAACAACACCATAACCCACTAAATATGCATGATTATATAATCTCCAGGAAAATGCTGGGACATGTAGAGGCTGCTCACTGCTGATACCAGCAGTCATGGTCAGATAACAGGAAAGGGCCCATGGCTCATATGACTATGTGTAATGCTGGTGCGGTGTGCCAACTGCAGTTAATTAGGACACGTGCTCATCTGAATCTGTTGGCCAGTGTGTGAGACAGACCAATCTGTGACCAATCCTCAGCAATGTGAGTTAACATGTTAATGTAACATGGTCCAGATTATGCTGTTACACAACACAAACTTGCAGTCCATCAGAGTCTGTATCCGCATATGCTGCAGTGTGCACATCCATACATGTACTCTCATGGGGATGTACCAGTTAGACCGGACCTATCCTGTTGTATGTGCGCATATGTGCGCATCTCTGGAAGTGCCCCACCAACGACTCTAGCTACGCCAGCCCAGCAGGCCAGGTAAGTGGTTATGGGTTTCAGGTTCTGGCTACAGTTAGGGGGGATGGGTTAGAGTTAGAAAGTGGTGTTTAGGGGGTTAGGGTTAGAGGGTTACAGGCTTTGGGTGTACCAACTATTTTTGACGGCTACATGGGGACGCAAGCGCAGCCGCATCCCTAGAGTCGGCGGCGGCACTCTTCCAGCACATACTGAAATGCCCACATAAAACAGGATACATCCGCTATACCTATAATCAAAATGTACATGAATTCTAAGCAGTAGGAGGGTTAAGCCAAACAGCTATGGATGGGCCAGTTTAACATGGAGTAGAGTGTGACAGGGGAACTCATGACAATAAAAAATCAATTGCAATAGAGTTGTCATGTATGCTTTATATGCACTGGGAACCAACAGCAAACATAACAGTAACATCAATAGATTTGCAAAACGGTATCATAATCAGTTGTGGGAGGAGGTATTGGACATATATTTCATTGCTAACAATTCTGACAAGTATATTTCTTTACACTGGATTTACATGATTTTCGCAGCCTCATATATCTGTAGTCACAACCAGATATCTTACAGTGCAATTCAACGTCAGTTATCTATCTGTGTGGGGTACATGTGCGTACATATGAGGGTGTTAAGGTGTACATGGTACTCACATTGCAGGGTTTCAGGCCGACCGGAGTCCACCAGGCTAGGGAGGCCCACGACTGACGCTGGCCGGATCATGTCGCTGACTGTGGCCTCCCAACCGGGGTATGTGAACGTTTGTGGCGGCCCACCACCGGTTCCACGTGCTGCTTTGGCCTCATCAGCCATCTTCGATTTTACAGCAATACGGCAGTCTTGAAACCGGTGCTGGACAGACTGCCAGGGACGATTCGCATACCCCAGCGAGGAGACCTCAGCCGCGATCTCCTTCCAGGCATCTGTCCTCTGCCTGGGCCTCACTTCACTCCCACCGGTTAGGATGGAGTGTCGGGCTTGCACTCCTCTAACCAGTGTTTCGATCTCCTGGATGGTAAAGTTTGCTGCCCTTTTGCGTGCCGCAGCAGCTTGCTGGCCAGCCTGTGGCTGGGGGCCCTGCTCTCCCTGACCTCTCCCTTCACTGCCTTCTCCCTCCATCTCTCCTCCTCTATCTCTCTTGCTCTCACAAAACCTCCAACTCCAAGACCTGTGTGTCCACTTGCACAGCATACAACACAGTCACAGATTACCGAATTTCACTCCCTTTTAAACTATTTGTGCCCTTGATTGTCATCTTCCTATTGGTTAATTGATTTCAGGTTTGATTTTAGGATTACGGGCTTGAGACTTGGCCGTAGCTTCTTAGTGAAGCACGTACGGGTTTGGCGGATGATTGCCCTCCAAGCCCGTAGCTCGTTATTCAAACCCGTGCGGGCTTGCATGATAGATGAAGTTAAATATCTTTATTTGCACATTTGAGAGTAGGGGAATGTTGAGCTATTAATTCTGAAACCAAACATCACTTTCACTTTTAATAAAAGTACAGGATGGCTTTTCTATGCTACGACTTGTAAGTTAGCCCTTTACGACCCGTAGGTCTATTTTACCCATTTCCGGACTTGACGGAGGCTAATCCCGCAGCCTTTGCGGGTCTGAGGTGCTCCAAGCCCTCGGGACTTTGTCCACGGATATTTGACAAGAATTTGAAAATACAAAAATTGCGGATTTGAGTATAGGGGAATGTTGTGCTATTTTTGCTAACACCTACAATCACTTTATTGTCTCATCAGAGTGCAGGATGGCTTTATTTGGGCTTTATTATGTGCTTAATTGGTGCTAGCGGGACCTGTTTGCTGCAAGTAAGCTGCGGCTCGCTTTTAGCCTTGCAGAGAGGTTTCCCGTAGCAATTGAATAGCAACCGGGGCTTTCTTGCGGCCGAAACTCTTGCGGCCGTTTTAGATCAAAGGTTTTTCTCCGGCGCGAGCGGCCGCAAAGGATAGCAAGGCGCCGGCCGCAAGCCTGCCGGAGCCCCCGGCCGTAAGGGAATAGAATAGCCGAATAGCTTGCGGCCGGTCCTTGCGGCCCCGCAACGGCTGCGGCCGCTAATAGAATGAGGCCCTTAGCATATACTAGGTAAATCAGGTAAGTAAAAAAGAGGAAATGGTGAACAATACACCAAAGCAATGCGTACCATACGCTTGCTAGCTCACAGAAGCAGTGAAATAAGCATTCTCAACACTTACCTAATAAAATACCTAAATGCACATACCAGATTACTCCATATTTATCAAAAATGTACAAATGTACAGATGGAGAAGGTGGATCACTGGATATATTAAATGCCCGAAAAGTGAAAAAAAAATAAACAAAAAGCCGACCGGTTTCGATAGTAAATACACTATCTTTTTCAAGGCACATAGAGTGCATAGCCATAATGGAAATTTGCGGGTTTTTTAAAGTACATAGGTCGCGCCTTCTTGGGCGTTACCAGGGCGTTAGTTCACACCCCTTCAGTGTGTATTGGCTGTTTTCAAATTGCTTTTCACGCCTTTAAGCTGTTTACGTGTTGACGTAATACATAACGTCTAACGCCCTACGTCAATGCTTAGAGACCTACCGCGAGATTTCGCGATGACGCGAGTGAGGATAAACTCTTATTTACTTCCGGAATTGTAACTCTCATTAAGCCACCGCGATATTCAATATAGAATCTATGAATAACACCATTTCTAACAATAACCCTTAGAAAGTACACTAAACTGTTCACTAGAACTTCTCTTAATATGATTGAGAGGACTGAGACAGACACCACTCCTGCTAAAGATAAAAAAGAAAGATACACAAACCCACTTCTAGATATCAAGAAAGTTAAACTAATCTATTGAGAGAACAATAGTAATAATATACTATATAATACATATTAGGTAAGGGGAAATTTATAATAGAGTCTAATTAATGACATTTCTATAAGTGTAATTAAGGACTAGAATATAGAACAATATGCTTTTAATTCCTATAGCTTATTACTCTGTTATATGAATATATGCTACTCAAATGTTAGGTGTTCTAACAGGATAGAGAACTACGCACAAGATCTTTAGATTTAAATAAATGGACTAAAGGTAAACCCTTCAATTACTATGTTATATGAATATATGCTACTCAAATGATAGGTATTCTAACAGGCTAGAGAACTCAATACAAGAACTTTAGATTTAAATAAATGGACTAAAGGTAAACCCTTCATTGAGACCCCATGGACCCTGGGCACCCATTAAATAGATCCACTTGCATTCCTCCTGCATAAGTTTTTGATCCATGTTCCCTCCTCTTATCGTTGTTTTAATATCGTCAATGATATGGAATTCAAGGCTTTTTACATCACCTTGATGGTAAAGGCGAATGTGTCTCGAGATTGGAGTATCCAAATTATTAGTGATAGAGGACACGTGTTCAATAGTTTTTCCCACGTATAATTTTTAGCATTTGCAAACTATGACATAGACAACCAGGGTAGATAGACAATTATAGAATGATTTCAACGGGAAAAATGTATTCGTCCAAGGGTGGAGGAAAGTTTTTTCGGGTTTAATATATTCACATGCCTTGCACTTTCCACATCTAAAGAGACCTTTGGTCTTGGCCAGCCAGTTCTTATTATCTTCTTTCTTATTCGTAAAGAGACTCTTTACTAATTTATCGCCGAGGTTTGTACCTCTTCTGTAAGTGATGTTGGGGTACTCTGATGGGGTATTCTTCAGTGCTTCCTCTTCGAATATAAGATGCCAATGTTTCTTGATTATATCGTTTACTTGTTCACTGTCTGTTCCGTAAGATAGAATGCATCTTGTTGTTTCATCCTTTTTTACTGTTTGTTTTTTAAACAATAACTCTGTTCTGTCCTTATCTAAGGACTTTTTATAGGCATTCTTTAGCACTCTATTCGGGTAGCCACTACTTTTCAGTCTTGTTTTCAAATCGGAGGCTTTTAATTTAAATTCTTCCAAAGTATCACAATTTCTGCGAAGTCGTAAATATTGGCCGATCGGAATACTCGCTTTCTGTGATATTGGATGTTGGCTAGTCCATGCCAGTGTTGTATTAGTCGATGTTTCCTTTCTAAATAAGGTAGTATGTAGTTTACCTTTATCAGTTTTCATAATTTTTAAATCTAGGAAATTAATTTCCTTCTCATCCGCTTCCAAAGTCAGTTTAATATTCATGGTGTTTTGTTAAGTATACGCACGAAGGCTTCTAGTTCCTTTATGTCGCCTTCCCAACATAATAGGACATCATCGATATATCGCTTCCACAAGAGGATTTTGTCCGTATTTAAGTCATCACAGAAGACCATGGTATTCTCCCACATTCCTAGAAAGAGGTTTGCGTAACTTGGCGCACAACTTGTGCCCATCGCTGTACCCCTGATTTGATGGTACCATTTGCCATGGAAGAAGAAGAAGTTTTTTGTAAGAACAAACTCCAGAAGAGTTAAAATAAACTCATTTTTTGTCTTGTTTTTTGAGCTTCTCATGTCAAGGTAATATTTGACAGCCTTCAAGCCTTGATCATTCGGAATACTGGAGTAAAGCTGTTCTACATCAACTGCCCCCAATATGGATACAGGGGGAAGCTCTAATTCTTCTATGTTCTTAAGTGTATCCATAGTGTCCTCTAAATGGGAGGGTAGACTTTTCACTATTTCTTTTAATTCTTGGTCAATAAACTGACTTATTTTTTCTGTTAGACAATTTGTGCTCGAGACAATTGGTCTACCAGGGATAGGGGTGCGTTTCTTATGTACTTTCGGCAGCGCATAAAAAGTAGCCACAGTTGGATCTTTAGGGAGAAAATAGTCATAATAAGCTCTGGTAATGATTCCTTCTTCTAAACCTTTTAGAAGTAGAGTTTGTAGTTCTGCAGAATATTGCCAAGTCGGGTTTTTTCGTTTTTTATATATATTTTTTTCACCTTTTTCCCTTTGAATTTCACTACTATTTATTAAGTTACAGTCCAATGATTGTCCTAACAGAAGTATGAGGACTATAACAGAAGATTGCCTGGATATTTAGTTTCACGTTGTGTTACTTACCTGATATTTTATATCTTCCCATTCCACCATTATTGGATGGAGACACTCTTGGTCATTGTACCTATGTATTGTTTTTTGTGATACACCAGCTATTAGAAAGATATTCTTTTTCTTTTTTTACGAGTTATATATATATATATATATATATATATATATATATATATATATATATATATATATTAGAATACTGAGAAAAAGCAATAGATAACAGCGCAGCCATAGACTCAAAGTGACACTACAGCCACATCTCACTTTGCCTCAAATAATTGCACTCTGAAACATTGGCTCCTCCACCAGCGTCTGATTGCTCCCACTGCCATTGTGTCGCACTAATGAAATTAACGCCTCCACTTCCTCACTCTTGCATATGGTCTAACTTCACTCTTCTTACGCATGCACCTCGTTTCAAGACTCTCCATTGCCACTTCTTCCTCCACTACCCATTGCCCCTCCCTCACACGCTGGTCACCCTATGCAGGAACTAACTTCAGCCACATGATCCCATCTTTTACAGACACAAACGCCTGGAAGAAATATTAGAGCAACCTCCCTATCAAATAAGTCACCTGCTCAGCAGCCACATTTAAAATAAACAATTGAAAACACCAGATCCCATAACAATGTCCCTACTGAGCCTACTACTCCTACAGACACAATTTCTACCTCCACCTGTACCTACTGTCAACCCTCCCACATTCATTTAACTTTCATCCACAGGACTTCCATTTGGCTCCATGGACTTCATCAATATCAACCCCAAAGCCTACCTACCTTGAATTCCTTGCTCACGTGATCCGCTGGTTACCTCCACATTCATCCACTATATCAGACTAGATCAGGTGTTAACCCATTCAAATACTCAGGCCATTTCTTCAGAATTGGAGCCATGTTCTCTGCATCCAGAAGTCAATCTCCAGTTCATGCCATCAAAGCCAGGGTTGTTGGAAGTCAAACTGTTATAGCCGATATTTTCCCAACCCAAAACCTGAAATTTGCTGAGTATTCACAAAACTCGGTCAGTAAGCCCCAGGTAGTTTTTGGCTCTCTTAGCAGGCCTGAACAAGTGTAGCAATCGGCCACACACCCAGCTGGACTTTCCAGCTGGACTCACTATGAAGATGTTTTGACTAATTTACCAGGGATCTTTCCAGTTTAGCATGGAGCAATTATTTCTCTGAATCTGTAGCTTCTTATAGGTTATAAAAATATATTCATGTAGAAAAATAAAAACAAAGTCTAATAGCAAAATACTTAATAAAAATGGTCATACTGTGAATGTTCTAAGTATAAAGTTCACAAATGTTCATATAATGGCAGCTCTGTTCCACATTATCTGTTACAGGTTTCATGTTAACCTGCTGTTGAAATCTTGAAGGCTGGGGATTTTGTTATTCCACACTACAACAAAGAACAATACATGGTCAGATCAAGTAACTGCAGGCACACAGGGTTAACACATTCTGGTTATAAAACACTGGCAATATTTGTTAATTTTTTAAAACTTTTTTAAGACCAGTCAACACACTAATCCTAATTGTGTTTTTTTTTATGGTGGAGGTGTTGTGATTGTAAAGGAAATTAGTTTTGTTTATAGATGATTAGATAGTTGTACATTAATTTGTGCTGCACAATGTGTTATATATACAATCCATAATATATATGTGAGGTATTATAATTATCCTACTACAAAATGTCATATCGTATACAAGCTGTGAAAACTCTGTTGTAGAGGAAGCTTGGATACAGTTTTGCTAAAGACTATAATTCTTTTACATACAGGAAGCAGAGATAATAGTTCACCATCCAATTTTGAGGTTTATTTTTATAGCTAGAGAAACAAATCCATCAAGAAATGCTAATAGACCATGTTCATTTGTACTCAACAATATTTGGTACTTAGTTAGATGTGATTCAGAAAGTTGCTATATCTGAAAATAAAGTAAATCAGAATTGAATGATTCACATTTCACTATCAGTCTTCTTTAAGGAAAACATATTTTAAATACAAAATTGAAAGAGATTCTTCCCCCTTCTTTGCATTTTTAAGGAAACTCTTTTTCATATTTTATTGTGTGTTTCCTGATAAATATACTAGAGATGCCAGTATATTAGCTTAAAACACAATGAATTCCCTCAATGAACTGTAGCTCCCCAGTGACGGCAGCACTCATGCAGGCCCAGACCAAACATATATACACATATGTCTATATGTGTATACATGTTTTCTATAATACGTTGTGTTGATTCCTCCTACATTTACCTGATGATGTCAGATGCTGCCTCCACTCTCTCTCTCTACATAGCTGTTTCACCTCATATCAGTGTTTTTGTGCTCTTTGTGCCTTATCTGTTTATCTGTCATTTAGGGATTATTTCAACTACCCTTCCTCAGTATAGATGTATATTTTTGGTGCTGGGTGGTCTGGGCCTGGGCTGTATGAGTGCTGCCGGCACTGGGGTGTTACATTTAATTGAGGGAACCATGAATGCCAATATGTACTGTGACATACTAAAGCAGAGCATAATCCCCTCCCTTCGGAGACTGGGCCGCAGGGCAGTATTCCAACATGATAACGACCCCAAATACACCTCCAAGACGGCCACTGCCTTGCTAAAGAAGCTGAGGGTAAAAGTGATGGACTGGACAAGCCTGTCACCAGACCTAAACCCTATTGAGCATCTGTGGGGCATCCTCAAATGGAAGGTGGGGGAGTGCAAGGTTTCTAACATTCAACAGCTACCCGATGTCATTATGGAGGAGTGGAAGAGGACTCCAGTGGCATCCTGTGAAGCTCTGGTGAACTCCATGCCCATGAGGGTTAAGGCAGTGCTGGAAAATAATGGTGACCACACAAAATATTGACACTTTTGACCCAGTGTGGACTTTTTTTGCCAATGGTTTAGACATTAATGGCTGTGTGTTGAGTTATTTTGAGGGGACAGCAAATTTACACTGTTATACAGGCTGTACATTTCTTCAGTGTGGTCACATGAAAATATATAATAAAATATTTATAAACACGTGAGGGGCGTACTCACTTTTGTGATATACTGTATATATATATATATATATATATATATATTTTTTTTTTTTAATAATTATTTTGAAATCTGGTAAGCTGATAATTGATAAATAGGGAAGCATGCTTCTAAATAGGTTTGTTAAAGCAAGATCCTAAAAAAGTATCTGACTTGATATATTATTGCATGCTATTATAATGTTTTTGATCTATGTATATAAATATTCATATCTAAAAACTAAAAAAAAACTACTGTAAGAAATACAGTTTTCACTTGAATCATATACTGAATGGTGAATGTGAATGTTCTGTCCTGTAGAACTGTAAAACCTCTTCAAAGGTACAGAATAATTTCCACAATAAAGTTAAAACTCAGTGTAAGGTTATGGATATTCCCATTACAGGACTAGTAAATATCTAGTTTTTGCATCTCCCTAGTCAAAGGCTTTGTATAGGAACAATACTGAGATCAATTATTCAGTTAATATGCTTTATATTGGTAGTGCACTTGAGCTATTTTTTCTATTCGTACAGTTTTATTTCTAAGGATCAACAAAGGTCACATGAATAATACCTAGAATATGGCAATTATAGATATCAATATTCATTAAAGTTAAAATTAAACACACACACACACACATATATATACCTCTACTGCTTCCACCCGGACCCAGCAACTAGCACCATTTGCAAAACTATCCCATACTGAAAGTCTTGTACCTCTCCTGCTTCCACCTGGACCCTGCAACAAGGTATTATCACATGACATCACTACCAGAGTCATCACATTCCCTCCTATGGATATTTCATATTAATTTAAATGTCTTATTAAATGTGTTATTATATCTTTACAGATAGATTTATTTTCACTCTATTTTGTTTTGTTCTAAACACCACTGGTTTTTATTGCCCCTAAAACCTTTAAGAACACATTGCCCCTCTCTCCCCCACTAATTCTTATATACTTATTTGTTACAGCACCGTCTGCAAAACTCTCCCATTCTGAAAGCCCTGTACCTCTCCTGGATCCCCTCCTTCCCCTCTCCCACCTTTCTTTCTCTTAATGTATAGACTCATTCAAATTAGTGATGTCGCGAACATCAAATTTGCTGTTCGCGAACATCGGACGCAAACCTCCATCAAATGTTCGCGAACGGGCGAACCGCCATAGACTTCAATGGGCAGGCGAATTTCAAAACCCACAGGGACTCTTTCTGGCCACAATAGTGATGGGAAAGTTGTTTCAAGGGGACTAACACCTGGACTGTGGCATGCCGGAGGGGGATCCATGGCAAAACTCCCTACGGAAAATTCTATAGTTGATGCAGAGTATGGTTTTAAGCCATAAAGGGCATAAATCACCTAACATTCCTAAATTGTTTGGAATAACATGCTTTAAAACATCAGGTATGATGTTGTATCGATCAGGTAGTGTAAGGGTTACATCCGCTTCACAGTAACAGACCAATCTCACCGTTTAATGCACCGCAAACAGTCCCTTTGCACAACCGCAAACTCCCCATTTGCACAAGGTTGGATACCAAGCTAGCCATGTCCCGTTCCTTGTCCTCACTGATGTCATTGAAGGTCTCTTCCTCCACCCAGCCACCAAGGGTCCCCGAAAGGTGACAATAAGCCCCTTGGGATGCCTGCTGTGTTTGGTCTTCCACCTCCTCAAAGCCACCTTCCTCCTCTGACTCCTCCTTTTCAGACTCCTCTCTCTGCGTTCCCTCTGTCTGCGTTATTATAAGGTGTGTACTGTTAAGTAGTACTATTCCTATCGGTTTAATCCCTGTTACGTCCAGTATTAGGGGACGTGTATATGGCATTGATTTTTGGAACAGGGAGATGGAAAAAGATGCTTGGTCGCACCTCCTACTTCGAATTTGGGGCACTGCACGTGCAATGTAATGTGACACCAGATAGGAATGGTGTATTAAGTTGTACTATTTATTCCTATCAGTTTTATCCCTGTTATGTCCACTATTAGGGGACGTGTATATGGCATTGATTTTTGGAACAGGGAGATGGAAAAAGATGCGTGGTCGGACCTCCTACTTAAAATTTGGGGTACTGCACGTGCAATGTAATGTGCCACCAGATAGGAGTGGTGTATTAAGTTGTACTATTTATTCCTATCAGTTTGATACCTGTTACGTCACCTATCAGGGGACATGTATATGGCATGGATTTTTGGAATGGGGAGATGGAAAAAGATTGCTTGGTCGGACCTCCTACTTCAAATTTGGGGCACTTCGCGTGCAATCTAAGGTGCCACCAGATATGAGTGTCACTGTGCACTGGCAAAAGTTTGCAGAGTAGGCGCTGTAGGCCTCACACACACGCCTGTAGGCAGGCAACTGATATTCAATCGATTACAGTCAAAAAAGTGTTGTTTTATGTCACTGTACACTACGGTTGCCCCAGATATGACATATCACTGTGCACTGGCAAAAGTTGGCAGAGTAGATGCAATAGGCTTCACACACACGCCTGTAGGCAGGCAATTGCTATTCAATCTATTACAGCCAAAAAAGTGTTGTTTTATTTCACTGAGCACAATATAAGCTGTTAGGTGTTAGCCTGTCACGCACATAAAATAAATGATGTTCTAGCCATAAAAAGGGCTTTTTGGGTTGCTGTCCTTGCAGCAGATATCAGATGAGTTCTTCAGGTCTGTAGTGGAAGCTAAATACACAGCCTGGCTATCTATTTCCCTATTAAATCTCCAGCAGCTACACTATCTGTCCTCTCACAACGAATGCAGCTTCAGAATGATTCTAAAATATATGCTGTCCTTCAGATGGAAGGCCCTGGAAGGGAGTGTATGCTGCTGATTGGCTGGAATGTGTCTGCTGACTGTGAGGTGCAGGGTCAAAGTTTCCTCAATGAAAAAGAATAGGGGCGAACCCAGAAGCGCATGTGTTCGCAGTCCTCTGCGAACGCGAACATGCCAAAATCACTGCGAATAGTCCGCGGGCGTACTATTCGCGACATCTCTAATTCAAATCAGTAACACCTGCTAATTACTCCTGATTACTCTTCTAAAAGACATACTGTGTCACAATGTTTCATCCCACCTTCTTCTTCTTTATAACCTCCTGTCTGTCTCTCAGATTCTCCTCCCCATTTTCCCCACATCAAGTATCCAATGAAATAAACATTCACCTTCTCCCATCTCCTCCCTTCTTCTTTGCTCCCACAAGCTCCTCTCCTTCGTCCAGTCACTATCTTCTCTATCTCCTACAGCTCACAAGCAAAAATGCTTCTGTAAGACCCACTCCCATCTCCTATCCCTTTCACTCCTCCTTCTGCTGGCAGATATATCACCTAATCCACGCCCCTCACTCATTTCCATCCACTGTCAGCCACGCACATGCCCCCAGGATTGCAAATACCCAAAACTCCCACATCCTAATACCTATCTCCTGCCACAAACCCTCCTCTTTGCCCTTCTCCTGTGCCCTCTGGAATGCACAATCTATCTGCAATAAACTCATTTTAATCCATGACCTATTCACTTCAAACTACTGGCTCTCACAGAGACCTGGCTCTCTCCTTCAGATACTGTCTCCCCTGCTGCACTCTCCAATGGTGGTTTTCAATTCAGTCACACACCTCAACCTGGGAACCCACATGGTGGTGGTGTTGGCTCAGTGCACATTTCACTCCATACCCACTATTCCTTCCCTCCAATTTTCATTGTTTCAAGTTCACACTATCCATCTTCTCTCACCTATCTCTTTACGTGTTGCTGTGATCTATTGCCCTCCGGGACCAGCCTCTCAATTTCTTGATCACTTTGCAGCCTGGCTCCCTCACTTTCTCTCCTCCAAAGTTCCTTCACTCGTTATTGGCGACTTCAACATTGCCATTGACACTCCCATCTCCCCTACTGCTGCTAAACTACTTTCACTCACCTCCTCCCTTGGCCTCTCACAATTGAAAAATTCCCCAACTCACCATGATGGACACTCACTAGACCTTATTTTCACTCATCTCTGCACACCTCTAACCTCGTCATCTGCCCACTCCCTCTATCTTACCACCACCTTCTAACCTGCAGCCTCACTACACCTTTCTCTCATTACCCTTCTTCTATCCCGGTCACCATTACCTACAGAAACCTTAAAGCACTTGACCCACAACAACTTGCCATTGTGTTACAACCCCTTCTCAGTCCCCTTACTGATCTCACGTGTCCATGAGATATATACAGGTGGAAACTTGCAATACTCAAAATGCAAATACTACAAGCTGACTTGAAACAGCACAAAAACAGCATGTTTATAAATGAACATACCATTAATTGTGGTTCCATAAAAGAGTATTTTTTTTACACAGAAATGCTCATTCACTTAATTTACAGATTATACATATGTAAACAGTTACATGTATGTGAATGAATTGAACTGATTGAAGTTCATCAGAAGTTTCTGGGGAAAATATAAAATACAGTTGTGCTCAAAAATTTGCATACCCTGGCAGAAGCTGTGAAATGTTTGTATTTATTTTGAAAATATGATTGATCATGCAAATAAAAATGTCTCTTATTGAAGGATAGTGAACATATGAAGCAATTTATTATAACATATTTGTTTGGTTCCTTTTTAAATCGTAATAATAACAGAAATCACCCAAATGGTCCTGATCACAAATTTACATACCCTTGAATGTTTGACCTTGTTACAGACACACAAGGTAAAACACACGCAGGCTAAAATGGCAAATAAATGTTAATTTCCCACACCTGTGGCTTTTTAAATTGCAATTAGTGTCTGTGTATAAGTAGTCAATGAGTTTGTTAGCTCTCACTTGAATGTGCTGAGCAGGCTAGACACTGAGCCATGTGGAACAGAAAAGACCTGTCAAACGAACTGCGTAACAAGGTAATGGAACTTCATAAAGATGGAAAATGATATAAAAAGATACCCAAAGCCCTGAAAATGCCAGTCAGTACTGTTCAATCACTTATTAAGAAGTGGAAAATTTGAGGATCTCTTGATACCAAGCCAAGGTCAGGTAGACCAAGAAAGATTTAAGCCACAACTGTCAGAAGAATTGTTTGGAATCCAAAGAAATACCCACAGGTAACCTCCGGAGCAATACAGGCTGCTCTGGAAAAAGGAGCACAATACGACGATACTTGAACAAAACTTAGCTGCATGGTCGAGTTGCCAGAAAGAAGCCTTTACTGCATCAATGCCACAAAAAAGCCTGGTTACAATATGCCAGACAACACCTTGACATGCCTTACAGCTTCTCGCACACTATAATTTAAAGTGACAAGACCAAAATAGAGCTTTATGGTCACAACCACAAGCGCTATGTTTGGAGAGGGGTCAACAAGGCCTATAGTGAAAAGAATACCATCATCACTGTGAATCATGGTGGTGGCTCACTGATGTTTTGAGGGGTGTGAACTCTAAAGGCACGAAGAATCTTGTGAAAATTGATGGCAAGATCAATGCAGCATGTTATCAGAAAATACTGGCAGACAAATTGCATTCTTCTGCACAAAGGCTGCGCATGGGACACTCTTGGACTTTCCGGTATGAGAATAACCTAAGCACAAGGCCTAGTTGACCCTCCAGTGGTTACAGCAGAAAAAGGTGAAGGTTGTGGAGTGGCCATCACAGTCTCCTGACTCCTGACCTTAATATCATCAAGCCACTCTGGGGAGATCTCAAACATGCGGTTCATGCCAGATGCCAGACCTTGCATGACCTGGAGGCATTTTGCCAAGACAAATGGGCAGCTATTCCACCTGCAAGAATTTGGGGCATCATAGACAACTATTGCAAAAGACTACACACTGTCATTGATGCTAAAGGGGGCAATACACAGTATTAAGAACTAAGGGTATGAAAACTTTTGCACAGTGTCATTTCATATTTTTTCTTTGTTGCCATGATTTGTATTACGATTGTGCCATTCTGTTATAACCTACAGTTACATATGAATATCATAAGAAATAAAAGAAATGTGTTTTGTCTGCTCCCTCATGTTTTCTTTAAAAATGGTCCATCTTTTACCAATTCGCCAAGGGTATGCTAACTTTTGAGCACAACTGTATACCTACAGCAAGGTGATTCACCTTGCATCGTTCCATGGACGATTTCTAGTAACAGTAAAGCATAGCTGACAAGCAATATGCAGTTGACCTGAACTGCGGCTGATTTGTGATTTTTGTTGAATATATACTATACTATAACATACTTGAATATATCAAAATTATATGTGTACATTTTTACATATGTTATGCATACATAAGTATGATATACTTATTCTTCCATATATTATATATATGTGAGTGGTAATCCTGGGTTGAGGGAGCAGCAAGGGGAAAGGAGGAGTATGTTTGGCTGTTGATTAGCACTTGTATCTGAATAAGCCCAGAGAAGTATAAACACTAAGGGCCTCATTCAATTGTGATTTGACCAATTGAATAGGGCTCTAAATAAGCACATAGCATATTCTTTTAAAATAAGTTTTTAGTTAGTGAAAATCTTGCTTTTGGATAGATATTTAGGCCCTCATTCAATTGCAATTTTTCCAATTGAATAGGGTGCTAAATAAGCACATAACATATACTTTTTAAAGAAGTTTTTAGTTAGTAAATATCTATCCAAAAGCAAGGTTTTCCCTAACTAAAAACTTCTTTAAAAAAGATATGCTATGTGCTTATTTAGAGCCCTATTCAATTAGCCAAATCGCAATTGAATGAGGCCCTTACTAACTAAAATCTTCTTTAAAAAAAATATGTTATGTGCTTATTTAGACCCCTATTCAATTGGACAAATCGCAATTGAATGAGGCTCCAAATGTTTATGTCTGTGATTAAGTCCTCATGCATGAAACGCATCAGAGTACCTTTTGATTTTGACAGCTCAGTATGCTGTAGATTTAAATAAACATTTTTTTTTTTACTTTTTGTGTTTTGGCGCTTGTTTCTGAGGCATGTGAAGTGTGACGTGACTGACCAGTTATGTTTATAAACACTTAAAGCCCTTTCAGAATTGAAAAGATAACCAAAAACATATTTCTTTGTTTAAGAATTATAATGATAAATGTTTTAAATCTTAAATATTTAACAGATTCATTTAGTTTTTAAAGAAGTATTTTCTTCCAACTGCAAAAGAAAAGGAAACCTGATATATCAATGCTGACTTCACAGCTGCTGATTTTTCCCACATGTAGCTTATTTTCTACAAACGGAGATCAAAGACTCAGCCACCATGCATGTGCTTGGTATGGGAAAAATAAATGGTGTGTAGACAAATTGTTGCCACTGATAAATAACTTTCAGTATGAAACGCAGGTAGATAGAAAATATATGATCATTGTGTTTGATATATTGTTGCTTTGTAGATAGCAATCAAATGCATTATAGAATTTGTTAGAACTCTTGAATGTTAATTTGAAACATTTAAAGCAACAGAATGATTTACAGAAAACATCTTGATCTGACTTAAATTTCAATCAAAAATTATTATGGAATTGACAATACTCCAGATAGAATAAGTGGTTGGAGAATTTAGCTTCTTCTATGTTAATCTGAGCGGCATATCCAACACTTTATTGTTTAGTACAAATGGCCCAATGATTTTGATTTGTTTTCATATTATAGGACCAGTAAATATATTATTATTATTGTTTGTAATGTGCCAACATATTCCGTAGCGCAACACATGGGTTAACTTCAAGGCAGAAAACAATAGCAGTATGCAAAGGATGGAGAGCCCTGTCTTTTGTGCTTAGAATCCAGTGTCCAAAGTGCTTTCCCCAAACCACTGTGTAAGATTGAAAACTCGCAGACTTACAATCTAAAGATTGATAGAAGTGTTGTGCATGTTAGGGTGGAAGGTGATAGGCTTCTTTAAACAGGTGTGTTTTTAGTGAGGTTTTGAAGGTTTTGTGGCAGGGTAATTCTTTTTCAGCTATTATAGTAAGTACTCACAGATATAAATATATATATTTAAAAGATAAGTTGCTTTATTAAATTATAATTTAAACAAAGGCTAAATGGCTTGGCCATATGCGTTTCGCTGTAGTTAGTGTTAATAGTACATAGCAAGATCTTCCTCAATTTGGTCTATTGTTTATAAATTATTAGCATGCCATCCATTGGGAGGTGTGAGAATTTCTTTATGCTAGTTTGTCAGTCTTTAAAATTGCTTTTATTACTTCTATTTGCTTTTAAAAATGATATAATAATCCAGGTTATCTGCAAGTAAATACTTGATATGTTAGTGTATTTTTTAGCATCCCTCTCCTTCATGTCAAGAATAGTTTTGACACTTTATTGCTGCTTAATGTAATTATTTAGTTTACTTGTTTATAAGTGAGATCCTCAAAATAGTAACTTTATGTAATTTTTTTATCAGGATGCCCTGGATTTACACATTGTTATTTTGTAAGCCTTTATTAAAAGTTGTAATATTGTTACATTTTAGGAAGTGGTATTTTGTTCTTTCAAATTAGATCCACAACTCAATTGTATTTTTCTAAAACACATGGGGCCTCATTCTATTATCGGCCGTAAATCGGCCGTGCGGGGGTTCTGTTACCTCGCAATTCCATTATACGGCTCCGCAAGGATCCCCCCTTACGGCCGGCCACATATCTTGTAACCGTCCGTAAGCTCCAAAATTTTTAAAGTCAAATATAAATTGAAGACTGCACTGTAAATCTTTGTAAATGCTAGGGATTATATTGGGGGACATGAGGATTAATAGCAACCCCCTCTCAAGCTTGCACATCAGCCCAAACCCGAGTTTACATTAACTGTTTATTTTCCGGCCGCAGCGTGGCCAGGTCTGAGGTGCTCCAAGCACTCTGGACTTTTTCCATGGATATTTGACATATTTAATAAAAATGTGTTTTTACGGATTTGAGTATAGGGGAATGTTGTGCTATTTTTGCTAACACCTACAATCACTTTATAGTCTCCTTAAAGTGCAGGATGGCTTTATTTGGGCTATTTTATGTGCTTAATTGGTGCTAGCGGGACCTGTTTGCTGCAAGTAAGCTGCGGCTCGGTTTTAGCCTTGCAGAGAGGGTTCCCGGAGCAATAGAATAGCAACCGGGCTTTTCTTGCGGCCGAAACTCTTGCGGCCGTTTTAGATCAAAGGCTTTCCTCCGGCGCGAGCGGCCGCAAGAGATAGCAAGGCACCGGCCGCAAGCCTGCCGGAACCCCCCGGCCGGAGGGGAATAGAATAGCTGAATAGCTTGCGGCCGGTCCTTGCCGCCCCGCAGCTCCTACAGCCGATAATAGAATGAGGCCCATGGCCTGCTGAAACAAACAATATATAACTTCTGTGGGTACGTTTCTAAAATCACTGAAATTGACATTTAGTTGTAAACTGGCCTAGCACAGAAATAAGAAAATGTTCACCATTGAAATGAATAAGAGAAGTTTTCAGGTGTTTGAAAGCTGGTGGTTGCTGACAGGAGGTGAAGTCACTGGACAGTGTCCGAGAATGGCAAACCTTACCTTACACCAGGGACCAGATCCAGTAGTTGATCGATATCCACAGGGCTTTTGGTAAGTATTGTTGTCAAGGTACACACAAGAAGTCAAGGACAAAAGTTATCCAAGAATCAGAGGTCAGGCCTAGTAGCAAACTGATAATTGTTGAGTAAATATCCAAAAAGCTATTGAAGAAACAGCAATAACACTGGGAATGCACACCCAGCAACTGAATTGTAGCATGGGCATGGGAGATACTGAATGATGTCCTTTTGTTGTCTCTTTCAAGACAACATTGGCACAGACTGTGTCATCTTTGGGCACCTATGCTTCCATTGCCCTGGGCTCATGCATCACAGTGCACCGCAAAAGGTGCAACCAATGCTCAGATTCCACATAATGTCATTTTTTACAAATATAAGGGGTGTATTATTTTCCTTTTCTAAACTTCATCACAAACCTTGGTTTTACACTTGGCAGCAAATTCACCTATATTTTGAACATAATACATTTAGTTTTCAAGCAATTTGTATAATCGTTCAATAATGTGCACTGAAAGTATTAATAGAGTAAATATGCTATAATGCCAAAAATTTGTTAAGACCATATGGTGACTACATTTGTGACATGGGATCATTTCAATACTACTACTATTCTGTAAGGCAAAAAGTGCAGACTGTGTATGTTTTATGATGGTTATTGTTTGTAGCTATGTGTTTCTACTATTTCAGAATAAGTTTTATCAAACTACTGGAAGTATTTTTTTCAATTTAATATCTGTTTAATACATAGTAGAAGTTTTAAGCAACTTTAAAATAGAAAACATATTTTTAACTAAATAGAGATTATATATAATATGGGTGGAGCATCTGAAGTCCCCACAGCAAAAGAGGGTAATGATTCTTAAACAATAAATCAAGGCAAGGATGTTGTAATCATATTATCACAAAAAATTAGCCAGCAAGTGTTAATATAGTTTCATGTAAGTAGGTTTTGTCACCCCTTAAAATTTTGTTTAGACTATTTTTACAACTACTGCTTAATAGAATTGCTTTTTAACATTTTATAAATCATTCTGTCTCTTGTCTCATACTTAATAATGATTTGAAACAACATCAAATGAAGTGTTTATTAAGTAAACATAATTATGGTTGGAAGTTTAGTATATTTCATTTATTTAAAACAATAATGTTTTCTTACATTCAAACAGATTTTCAATGGCTCTTTCCTTTGTTGGTGGTGTTAAGTGGCAACTACCAGTGCCTAAAGAAAAAGCATGGTTGAAATCACAAAAAAATGTTTTAAAAAAATATAGATTAGAATAACTTGGATTTATAATGTATTTCTCCAGTTAAATATCAACAATTAAACACATATTTCAGAAAATATATTTACCAGTATGAAATCCTATATTTCTGTTCTTATCCTCATTATTTTTTAAATTAAAGTTAAAATTATTAAATCTAATATTAAGTTAAAGTATAACAAAAAAATGTTTTTCTGCAAGGGTAACAGAATTTAAAGATGAAGGGTGATAGAAATCAATTATGTAAGCTCCATAAAATAGAAACTTAAAACTCAGACAGCAATTATAAAGTAGACACACATGAACATTTAAATAAGCCATCTGGATTTTGCCCACTCCTAAACCGTGACGAAAGAGGCAAATGAAATATAATTCTTCCATGCTGATATCATAAGGATTCTTTTAGTCTTTGAACAGCTGTAGCTTCAAATGGAAAAGCATTAAATTTGTTTCACACTGTACAGATGTTTTTTGTAAAGGGTCACTATTTTTTATTTCTTATCTTTAATCAATACTATTCCTGCACTTTCTCATACTGTCAGTCACTAATAGTATTTTATTTTATATATATTCTTCTAGCAATCTTTATTAAACAAACCTGCTCGGTAATAATCTGTAACTTACACATTTCTAGCTTTTAATTTAACACATATATTACTATACAGAGAATATATAAGATATGGTGGAAGTATTTGTGAAGTATTTAAATTCAAATTAATTAAATGTAATTTACATATAATATGCATCCCACTAAGACTGTTTTTTTTATTATCGACACTTGATACATCAAAGATTGAAACAAGAATAATACTTATACAAACGATGCTGTTTGCTTTTTCATTTCATGTTCTATTTTATGTTAATTTTCGAGTTATACCTTTTTTGTATATATTTATCATACCCATTATATATGTATTTTTGTTTATATTTTATTCTATTTCCTTTTTGGTGTATTACACTATATGATTTCTTATTATTATAAACAGTAACTGTCATAGTGTAACAGTACTGTATTCTATTTCTATGGTTATACTTGTTTTTACTTGTAATTGAAATAGTAATTTACTTGTATTTAAAATAGTTCTAAATATTATGGTACATGAACCATAATATCTTAAAATGCATTGTTCATTTTATCTTTTATGAGAAAATGTAAAAAATATGTTTTAAAAAAAATCATTCTGCCCAAATATTTTATTCATTATTGTATCAATCACATGACAATTTTGTTGGATAATATTCCTTTTTCCCAGTTTATAAAAAATTGGAGAGCGAGGTTGATTTTCAGAACAATCTTTAGGAAAGAACTGAATTATCCAATTAAAGTTATTGATTCAGCTTTAGTTAAACAAGAAAGTTACATATATAAGATTTCCTTAGACATGATAACCTAGATAAAAAGAAAAAAGCGAGGAAAAAAAAGCCTTATCCTCATATATCTTTTATTACCCTATTTAATTCACAGTGAACAAGCTATTTAAAAGCAAAGACACTATACATTACCAACAAAGATCTGCATGGTTAGGACTATTGTATTCAGAGGCGGATCTACCGCTGGTGCAGCCGGTGCATTGCACCCTCAGCAGTATCATTCACCACCTCAAAACCCCCAGGCCCCTTGTCACACTATTCACCCCTCCTCTCCTCTTGTGCCTTGGATCCCATTGCTCACAGGTTAGGTATCCTTCCCCTGCCAGAGCTTCATACTGCTGGGGAGGGGAATTCCTGTAGTATGAAGCAGGGAAATGATACCCAACCTGTGAGCAATGGGATCCCGGACATGGACTGCAAGGCACAAGTAAGAGGAGAGGAGGAGTGAATAGTGTGACAAGCGGCCGTGGGGGTTTGAGGGGGTTAATGATGCTGCTGAGCGGGGCCTGCTTTTTTTTTTTTTTATGTGGGTGAATGATGCTGCTGACGGGGCCCTTGGGGTGAATATGGCTGCTGAGGGGTCCCTGGGGGGTGAATATGGCTGCTGAGGGGCTTGGGGAGATGAATGGTGTGACATTTTTTGGGGGGATTGAATGGTGTTACTGAGGGGGCCCTGGGGGGGGGGGGGGTTGGGGAGTGAATATTGCTGCTGAGAGGGCCCTGGGGGATTCGGGGGGTGAATATGGCATCTGAGGGGGTTAGGGGTAAATGGTGCTGTTGAAGGGGGCCTGGGGGCGTTGGTGGGTGAATATTGCTGCTGAGGGGCTTGAGGGGCTGAATGGTGCAACAAGGGGGGCCTGTTTTTTGTGGCAGGGGTGGACATCTCTAGTGCCTATACTAAGGTCAACCAATCACTGTCTCCTCCTCTCCTCCTCCTACCACCACATCTTTACCCCTCACTTCACCTCTTCCTTTCTCTTTACTTCTCACCCTCTCCTCTCCTTGTCACTACCCTCTCCATATATGTTTATGTTACAAATAAGTAACCATTAGAAACATATGAATACATGGATTACGGTAGAAGTATATACATTTATTATGTCCACAGAGCACAATCTTAAATATACCTTGCATTAATATAATTGATGTGGTGCAAATGAAACACAAGAGGACAGAAGGCTGTTTAAAATATGACCACCTGATGGCTTAAAGGTAATACTGTGGTCAGTACACCACTGGGCTTCTTTTTAAGATTCTCATAAGTGGTGTTGTAAGGGGTTTAGCGATGGAAGCCAAATAAACAAATTCTCGTTGCCTAAGCGAAGAAGAAGATAGTAAAAATGGGTAATGATGGTATAAAAAAAAACAGGCAAGCCCATATAACATATAAGAAAGTGAATGGTGCACCTATTAGTCCTAAAAGCAACAGTCTAAAAAATATATATTGGCATAATAATAATAAATGCTAAACTAAGAAAAATACATAATAGCAAACATTTCCCTTCCAAAATTTGAGTGAATAAAAATCTAAATACAAATATATAAAAAATAAATAAATCAATAACAGTATGGTATTCACACAAGAATAAACACGTATAAAAACACCAAAACAAAATTACAATAATACCGAAACGATGGATTTGTTTGGATCAAATGGAGCCACAGTATGAGTTTAAAATCAATAAAAAAATTTATTACAAAGAAGTTTAAAACATTACATGAGAATTAATAACTTCTAGACCCATGATTGCTACTTAATTTATTCAATTTATAGAGGGAATACATCATGCATCAATGCCGGAATTAATATTGCTGGTAAAAATATCAACAACCTCAGTTACATGGATGAGACTACACTGATGGCTGAAGGCAAGGAGGAACTGGAAGGGCCTATTGATCAGGGAGAAAGAAGAGAGTGCAAAAGTTGGCCTGCTGCTCAAAGTTAAAACAACAAAGATCAAGGCAAACAGCAATCTAAGTTCCTGGCAAATAGATGGTCAAGAAGTAGCAGTGACAGACTTCCTGGGCTTCTGCAGTTAGTGACTACAGCCATGCAGCACTGTGGAATATGTTGGCGTGTTACCAATAAAGGATAATAATAATAATAATTATTATTATACGGTATATTGACCACAGTAGCACAATGTTATGGTGAACAGTTTAAAAATGTCTATTGATAAACCATGACTGATATTCTTGCACACATTTACGGTATATAAATAAAATGGCATATTTGGGTCTCCATTCCATGGCTCCCATAAGAACTCCGTAAGGATGACTCGTGGCTGAGGGAGTTCTGAAAGCAAATTTGGGGAGCTATTTTATGGATCCCGCAATAAAGAATCCCCTAAAAAGTACTGCCTCACACCTAGAGAAGTTTTGCCCAGAGCTCACAGGAGACTCCTGAATCACTGTAGTCTCTATAGCAATGCTACTAGCATGAAAACATGGCACTACTCTCTATATAAACCCCTTTCTAATGGCAGAAAAAAAGGTTAAATATAAATGGCTACTTGACACAAATTTTTACATACATAACTTCCAAGTAAAAAATACTATATAAACCATCCTTAATTAATTTTATTTATAAAAAAAGATATATTGTGGTTATTGTTCCATGTAAAAATGTATGTCAGACAGAACCTAAAATAGAGAAACATCATCTAAATTCTGTCACTGTTTGGAATTACATTGCAGATCTTTTCAATGTTTCAGTTTTTAAAAATCAATGCTATCCTTAAATAGCTTATGTTTTTTTTCTCAAAAAAACGTAAATGATTTTCAATGTAGAACACTGTAGTTAGTAAACCTACTATGGCCTCCATTTAATTGCAACAGTTACAGATCAAGTCAATTGAACAAGCCCGCAGCTACATGACCGAAAGCCTAAACCGTAAACCATGCACCCGTAAGTAGCATTTCAGGCCATGATCATGATCAAATAAGCAAGACCATAACTACCAATTTAGAAACAACCAATAGTAAATAAGACCGTCATCATGACATCAGTAAAACATGGAGGCTAAATGACAATCAGTTAGCTTTTAGAAGTCCGATATGCGATCAGACTCGCAATCCGGCAAAGTACAAAATAATAAAAATGAATGAAGAAAATGTTATAGTTCATGTGGGTGGCCTGCTATGTATTAACTCCTTGAGTCCCGAGATTGATATAACACAGAAATAAAATGTAAAATAATAAAACATTTTTGGCAGATTTGCAAGCTTGAGACTGTTGTGCAATTAATTCTAATGTCTTTCATCGATTTCCCCATCTTTTAAAGTGCAGTATTAATTTTTTATTTTCTTTTATAGTGCTACGAACAGGTGTTTAACCCCCTTGCGAGGTACTTGTAGGATTTTCTTCTATATTTGCCATTGACAGGTTTGAAGGCAATTGCGGGCCAGTAACAATTGAATAGAGATTTGCGATTGTAACATTTGAGGGCTTGAAAGATCAATGGCTTAGATGGTTCGGAGTTACATTTTTGACAATTTTGAAAACCGCAGGGATTTTGAGCTTCTAACCGATTGCGGGTAGCTAAAAGACATCAATTGAATAGCAAATTATTTTACGGGCTTCATAACGGGCTTTTGTAACTACAATTTGCTCAATTGAATGGAGGCCTATGTGTTTAACATTTATCGAACATAAGATGTGCAGTATCCATTAGAGACACATAATGCCTGTAAATGCAATAGCTGAAAATGTTATAGAGGACTTAAAGAGTATTCACAATAGAGAATCTGAGAGAATTTTAAATATCTCTGGAAAGGTTTCTTTTTGAAAATGAGAATGTATCAGATTGTATATGTTTGTATTGTAAAAAAATGTATATATTTGTAAATAGCATTTTATATTTAAATACATTTCAAAAATTTCTCAGAGCAGGGCTCCAGTGGATTGCACCACCTGCACCGGCCGTAGTTCCGTCCCTGTATCCAAGACTCTGATAGACATAGTGAATGAGTCTTATGCTGTATTTATTTCTACATTTAATACTGGGGTGGCATTAAGATTATGATGTCTTAAAGGTATATCTAAGTTTCCTGGATTATGAATGCATCTGATAGAGGAAAATCAGTAGTGTATGCAAACATTGTTTTGCATGAAAAATACCAAAATAAACATTTAAAAACGTACCTTGATGTTTGCAAAATATCTTGTAATTTGTACTGTTTAAAATTAGAGTAAACACCCCATTGAAACCCAGGCTAAATTAAATGCATAATTCGTTTTGGCCTCTCAGGAGGAGGCTCAAGCATTTGAATCTTCTCTGGGGTTCCTGTTTGTGCTGCAAAGCAGCCTGGGATAGTGACCTGTGGTGAAGGGCGGGACAGTAGAGACAGAGAGCAGACATTGAACCTTGAAGCACATCCCAGCAGAAACTTTAGGGCTGACATCAGTGCTCTCATATTGGCTGAGGAAGGCAGAGAAGATATGTAATGAGTTAAAAATGACTCCCGTTAATGCTGCATGCTGATTG
Organism: Discoglossus pictus; assembly: GCA_027410445.1. Lineage (NCBI taxonomy): Eukaryota > Metazoa > Chordata > Amphibia > Anura > Alytidae > Discoglossus > Discoglossus pictus. The sequence goes on from CM050163.1 coordinate 127,274,066, forward strand.
GGAGGGGAGGGGATCAGGGAATTGTTTAGGCACCCCTTGTGGGTGTCAACATAATCATTAGAGTGATTTTTAGATATTAATAAAAATACAAGTTTTATGAAATGTGCTGCAAACAATAAAGGATGGGGTTTCTGGAAGGACTGCAGAATTGTATTAACCCATGAAACTTAGATATGCCTTTAAGTGGTACTTTCATATTTTTTTTAGCTTGTGTCAAGTGCAAAACTTGTTAATTAAAAGGAATGTTGCTTTCTTATCATTTATAGTTTGTGGTAAGTGGAAACTAATCATTTCTTATATATCTTGTAAAACGAAGTGTAGTGCTCTAGTTTTGAAATAACCTAAACCTAATGCTTACCATGGGGTCCTTATTCATTACCATGGAACCTATCCTCCAATTGGGTCCCAAAGGACCCTTATTGTCCCTATCACTACCCCAAAGTAACTAAATGAAATAAATACATAAAACAGAATTACATAAACTGGAAAACAAGTACAGCAAAAAATTACAAATAAAATAATAAAACTTTCACAATGAAAATAAAAAAGATAACTTGTAAAAAAATACATCAACCCTTTGACTCCCTTGGATGACCCTCCAGCAATGATGCGCAACTCCTTGGTCCTCAATGTTCTGGATAAGCTGGCATATCAATGCTGAATGAAGAAGCTACTCCTCTTCTTTCCTGCTTGAAGAACCTTGATCCTTTCTTCTGCCTACCAAAAGGGAGAACATCTAAAAAAACATGCCATGCTATAAAAAAACAAACTAACAGAGCTCCTCCTCTGATGAGTCCTCCCACTGAATAAGGGCAATAATGGCAAATCATAGAAGGATGACGCTTAAGCCCCATTTTGATTTGCTACTAGTTTAACTATATGACATAAGTTGATAAAAAGAGTAAGGTGAAGGGAAATGCAGCTCTGACTGGCTAGTTCATTATTTTTATTTCAGTTGCTTACATAAACGTAAAGAAAGCCCCATGTTGTTATTTTCCTGCATATATCTACAAGCTGCTTACTTACGCCTAAGAACCTCTTAAAGCACCTTTATGTTATTGTCTTTAAATATCAATTTTATAGCTAAGTATCAATAAACTCCGCAGGTTATCAAAATCTCAACTCCGACTCATCTCTTTAATCTTTCAAGGCCGCAAAAGTTACAATGGCAAAAATCGCAGATTGCTATCCAATGCAACATTTCCACAAGGCCCCAGTTGCTTTCAAACCTGTAAATGGCAAATGTAGCAAAAAATATTACGGGTTACAAATAGGACTTGCAAAGGCTTTTGCAAAGACTTAGGAGTGCCCTAGCAGCCAATAAAAAGATAGTAAACCACTTAAAACAATACCAAAGCAGGGGAATTCATCAGATTATCATGCTCATCATTCCCATTGCCACATTTGTGCACAAAAAAACAAATATCTGGCTCGCTCCTCAAGTGAGATTCATCATATAAATGGAAACATCCGATATCGGTGGTTCACAAACCTCTCCTCAAGATTCCCCAGACAGGCTAGATTTTCCATTTAATTGTGTGAACACAGTTGAGAAAATCAGAGGCTCCTGTTGAATACTAATTGCCTCACCTTTGTTCACACACTGTTAAACTGAAAACCTGGCCTGTCTGGGGAGACATGAGGCTTAGTTTTGCAAACACTTCCAAAAACAGTTGACGCAGAATTTAAAGAGATAGAACACTTAGAGAAAAGGATTTAAAAGCAGTCAAGAATGGGAGATATCGCCACTTAGCAATCACAGAGGCACAAAAGAGCAGTGTAAAATATAAATCAAATGTATTTGTCATGGAATGCATGTGAACATGAAAGGCCATGTTGAAGACTTAGGGGATGTTCTCGACTACCTCCTCTTTCTACCGGGAGGTGTTGGAGCATGGGGTGCTTCCACCTGGTGTGCTAGCAGCTGACGTAAGCAGCATGATGTGAGCTGAGAAGCCCACCAGCCCTGGTTGCGAGGGTCTTAGAGGCCGTGTAACCAAAGGCTGAAGAGAAATCGGCTAGCTTTGTGCCAATTGTATTTGTCACTCAATCAGTGCTATCTGGCCTTGTCTGTCCCTATTTGCCTTTTGCTCATACCTCTACATCCTTCGATTGTGCCTCCTCATATCACCATGTAACAATGTGCTGTTGTCAAGGAGGGAGGTATGCCTTTCAAGCTGTTTTGCCAGGTTACCCATCATGGTGTAATGTCTTGAGTCCTCCCTCTGAAGCTGTTGCAGGAGATCCCTAAAAGTGGCTTGTGAGGGGGTGTGAGGTCTGTCACCGGACATGGTGGGCTTTTCGATGGGCTGTGGTAATGGCAGAAGTTCCCGATGACGATGACATCAGTGCTGGTGGCGATAGTGATGACAGAGGTGCGGGTAGTTATGGTGTCGGTGTTGGCCGTGGCAATGGTGTCGGTGGCGCTGGTGGTGATGCCCATGTTGGGGTAGCCCATTTTGGGGGAGCCCATGTTGGGAGTGCAGGAGTTTTGGGGTCCTGCCAAAGTATCCATGGTATTGAAGCCGGTGGCAGTGGTGGGCCTACTGATGGTTGCCTCCAGTACCAGGACATCTGTGGAGGTGGCGGTGGATGCTGGCTCCAAAACATATGTGGTTGAGGTGAAGATGGCTGAAAAGGATGTGAACGTGCTCACTGGAGACCTTACTGGAGTACATATTGCTTATGATGGGCCAGCTTCCTGTGATAATCCCAGGCCCTCTGATCTGGTTGCGCCTTCATCAAACAGCACTTCTGGGGGCATATCTGGTTCCACCTCCAGTGCAGCCAATGCCACCACTTGTGTCTCTGGGGGCAGGCTGGGTCTCCTGGGAACTGAAATGAAAGGACAATAGTGTACGAGTTGGGATTCTCTAAAACATTGTTTGCTGTGTCTTTCCATATCCTTGACATCCTAGTCCCTTGTAATTGGCTGTGGTGATTGTGTTTTACTCAGATAAAATTGACCTGTATCATGAGCATTGTGAATAATGACTAATGTCAATATATGTTATCCTGCTGCGGCCGGCTATCTGCAGTTCATTAGGACATGTGCTCAGCTGAATCTGTTGTGCAGTGTGCTAGACTGACCAATCTGTAACCAATTCTCAGCAATGGTTATTAACATGCAGATGAGACACGGTCCAGGTTAGGCCAGTACATGACACGCACATGCAGTACTTCAAAGTCTGTATGCATACATGCTGCAGTGTGCACACCCATATATGTACTCTCTTTTGGATGTTGAAACAATCTTTATCTATTTGGTGACTGTTAATCAGAATTGATTTGAACTGCAGGTATCGGACAGACATTTTATTGATAACAATTCTGATTATGATATGTTTTCTTCCTGGATTTGCATAGGTATTGCAGGCACATATATCATTAGCCGTGACCAGAAAGCATAAAGTGCTGCATTGCTCTTGTATGTCATTTAGCTATGTGTGTGGTGTTCATGTGTGTGCATATGAGGTTCTAATGGTGTATATGATACTCACATTGCATGGTGCTCGGAAAACCCGTGCCCATCTGTCCTGGAAGGCTCACTACTGCCGCTGCAAGGAGAATCCTCATCTAATTTGGGGTATAATTAGGCGCTCTTTCTCTCTCTCTCTTTGCCACAGCCTCTTGCAGTGCAACTGTGCCTGGGGTTCCTGGCCTCCCTGTTCTCTCCCTGAGGCCTGTCCCTCCTCACCACTACCTCCGCCCCTGGGTTCAGGCCCCTGACCCTCTGCCCCTATTCTTTGTGTTTCTACATCTGGGGATGCATCCCTCCCACCCTCCTGCTTTCCTACACCTCAACCTCCCCTCACTGACCCGCCTCCTCATCTTACTCTTTCTATACCGCTACCTTGGATGTTTTCTTCTCTTCACTCTCCTCCTCTCCTCACTCTCCTCACTCTCCTCCTCTCCTACTCTCCTCCAGTGTTCTCCTCACTCTCCTCCCCTCCTCTACCCTACTAGTCATGAAAAATTAAATATAAGGATAAATGTACGTGTGTATTATGTGTATTATATTATGGGTATGGGAGGGGGAGGGGCTAGGTGGGTGTAAGGGGGTTTGTATATGTGTTGTGGCCTAACGCTATGTAAAGCTATTGTGTACTTATAAATCTATGTGTGAATTATGTGATATCAGTAAATATGTGTGTTGTAAATTATGTGTTAATATTTCTTAGTGGTACAAATAGAAAAAAAACTTTCTCTCTCTCTCTTTCCAAAACTCTAAAACCCACCAACGTCTAGACCTGTGTGTTGACTTTCTCAGCTACAGTACAGTCAAGGACTTATAGTTACCAGTAAATTACATAATTTCCCACTGTGTTCATTAGCATTCTCCGGTTTATTCGTTTATTGGGCTGTGGCAGGATTGCAATTGTGGGCTTGCTTAACTTTGGCACCGTTCAAATGATTGCCCACCTAAAAGTGTTACATATGAAACCCGGTTTTACGGTTTTAGACTTTAGCCCTGTAGTTGCGGGCTTGAGTCAATTGAATACAACCGGAATTGTAGCCAACGAATGTAGTTCTGTGTATGCAATTGAATGGAGGCCTTAGAGTGCTAGAAGCCTTAAGACCGTAAACCCTTCCCGCGCCTGCAAACTGTTAGTGGGCTGGAATAAAAGTGGTCAGCAGGTATGATCCAATCCCATAATTACAGAGTGCGATGCAGTCCTCTCAGCCAATAGAAAGCGGGCTAGCTGAAAAGGATTGACAGAGAGAGATATAAAGTTGCGTTCTACATGCCCATACGTTGACTGTGTTGCAGATTCTTATGAAATAGCATGCAGATCCTGGAGTTGGCGATTTTTGAGAGCAGTATCTTAAGGTGTTATTCTTTTATCTTACTCTAATTATTAATTTACACTTACACTTTGATTACACATATTTACAGATTACACATAATACAAATACACATATATTAAATTACACACATAGATACACATAGAGCTAGGTCACTCCGTACACCCCCTCATCCCATCCCCCACACCCCATCCCCCAACAGTTAATAAATACAAATAAAACACACTTTTTTTTTCATCGTATATATACAGTAATACTTATTTTTATTTATCTTTCTTTTGGGGACTAAAATGGAGGGAGGAGAGAGGAATGGAGAGGTGGGGAGGAGGAGAAGAGGAGAGGCGAGGAGAAGAGAAAGGAGAGAGAAGTGGCCCTGGGGAGTGGTGGAGGAGAAGAGGAAAAGGAGGTGAGGAGTGGTGGAGGAGAAGGTGAGGAGTGGTGGAGGAGAGGAGGAGAGTGACGGAGAAGAGAGTGGTAGAGGTGGAAAGTGGAGGAGAGGAGGAGGTGGAGGTGAGGAGGAGGAGAATGGAGGAGGTGGAGAATGGAGGAGAGGAGGTATAGAGTGGAGGAGAGGAGTTTCAGTAGTTGGGTTTTGGGACATCCACATACATCACATTTGTGTCACATTCCTATATCAGTAAACTAATGAGCTCTGGTTACTATGCAATAGATTAATACATATAATAATAAAAATAATAATATATATATATATATATATATATATATATATATCAATTTGTGATACTGTGGAGTATCAACATTCTCCAGAAGGCCTGATAACAATATGACTGGTGATAATGTGAATTGATTGATAGCAAAATGGGATTTCACCAAATGATAATGGATATACATCTTCGCACATGGCCAATAGCAATGGCGTGGGACTTTCCAGGATGGGTGTAGCGGAAATAAGTTGGCTGTTGCTTCATGTGTCTCTGCACAGCCTCCATGTGTGTTTGCGGCGCTTCCTGATGGGTTCGAGTAGATTAGTGTGGTGTATGTTCCCCTGGTCCCCTTCTGGATCGCTACCCTGTGGTGGTGAAGGGGCTTATGTACCTCAATGAAGCTGTGAGCTATACCATGTCAGGCCACTTTGGGTGGGCAGGTCATAGCAGAGAGGTCAGACAAATCACGGCCCACTGGAGAAGGAACTGGCAACTCATTCCAGTATCTTTGCCATGCAATCCTTGTGGATAAGCACAGACAGAGACATAAGTAAGTGTGCTGTAGTCCATAGGGCCACAGAGAGTCGGACACAAATGGAGGACTGAACAACCAAAAATAAAATGTTCCCCTGGTACTTGATATATGTTATGTGGCGGTGTAATTTGGCCAATATTTATTTTCCCAATGTAGATATGATGAGTGAGATGTATATAAGTATATATTGTATTTTTAGAGTCTACATTAGAGCCTCTGTGAGTGAGAAAGTGATATTATGGCAGCCATTTTCATGTATTTGTGTTGCAATTTAATCGGGTGGTGTCTCTTTAATTGATTTCAGCATCTTGCAGCATGACTCTTCATATTGGCATATGCATGACCATTACAACATACAATATTTTTTTTAAGGCCTATTTGTTAATTGGAAATTGTTATGCACTAAATTCTATTCTTCCATGGCTTTACCCATATATTAAATTCCATTGGTGAGTTTTTATTGTCTTAGGCAATGTTACAAACTAGTCTGTAAACCCTTTGCCGGTTTTGCTGTTTGCGGATTTGAATACGTTTGCGGCCTTGAGGAACTGTAGCAATTGAATAGCGATTTGCAATTTTAGCGATCGTAACTCTTGCGGACGTGAAAGATCAAAGGCTTAGATGGGTTGTAACTTATGTTTTTTACGCTGGGATTTTCAGCCCGTAACCGTAGATCATTTGCGGCTTACAAAAATAAGGCAATTATATATCAAATTAGTTTACGCACTACATTACGGGCTCCCGTAAGCTACAATTTCTCAATTGAATGAGGCCCTTGTGTGTGATTGTTTGTATTGTTACTCCTTAAGAAATAAAGCCATGAAACTTGTATTTGGCTCTGCAAACATCTTCCTTTAGGCATGGCCTCTTCTTTAGTGATGTATTCCTCTTGTAGACATCTATTCAGGATTTTATACTTTCATATTTTTTAAAGTGCAAGCCTATTTTAAGCTATCTCTTAAGGAAGCTCTTATTTTTCTTCATGTTTTAGTGCAGGGTGGTGACCTTTTTAGGTCAGGATTTTATACATTTTTTTTTCTCCACCTCAAATTTTTCAACAAAAATGCTATCTTTCAGTATAGGATTTGAGTGCATATTTGCTTCTTTTTTATTTTGTTATTGTTCCTGCTTTTTTCATATAGTATATGCTTTAATCTCAGAGACTTTTTAATTTGCTGCTTGAGTGAAATACATTATATTGTTTGTTTATATATGTTATTATACATTCTGTTGAACACTTTTTGAATTATAGAAGTTATATATTTGGCAGTGACTTTTTTTGCAAGATTTATCAAATATTTATCAAAGACAATTTCAAAACATTACTACAGAACTTCAAGCAGTCTGCAAATGGACAGGATAACAATGGATGTTTTATTTTATATCCTTTTATATTAGGTTGTAAAATTTATTGTAAACCATATCTTAGGAACAGATCAGTTTTAAACTACTGGAAATGGAGGCATAATGCAGTTTTCAGTAATATAAAAATGTAGGTCACGTCACAAATAAATGTTAACACGAAAGCTAATTGTTAGTTCTATTTTCCTTTTAGTATAAATTGTATAAGATAAGGGAACATTTTTCACATAACGATGTAGAATACCTTTTTCTTATCTTATCAGTATGAGGCACATATAAATTCCAGTGCATTTTATTCTTATAATAATAAACTGTCTTGTCTCTTTGATATTAAGTATTATTTTCACTCTTTCTCTCCTTTTTTTATCATATTACAATTATCTGCTTGCTTCAGTAGTCATAATAACCTGATAATAAAATAGCAGTATAATTATGATAAAGCCATTTTGCGCTCCATGCTTATTGCAGGATTTATTGTACATTAAGCAGAAGCTTCTATTTGATTCAATGTTTCTCATGGTTAAAATATTTCCACTTAAAAAGATAAAGCATAAGGTATAATTTAAAAATGTGAATATCACCAAGTGCTCTATTAGTTGAATATTATTAAGAAATGTTTTTTCTTGCTTTAATATTAGATTTCATTTTTTATTTGTATCTCTCAACATCCTTTATCATTCACAAACCAAACTTTTACTGTTATATGTTTCGAGAGCATAATGATTGGTAATTATTGCTAATCATTACTATGTGTACTGATAACAGCACACTCTTGGTGGTTACTCATAAAGATGGATGGACAAGTTTACTATAATTTTTAAAAATAACAATAAATATAAATAATATAAATAGTTATTTATAGTTTATAAAAATATGCCATAAAGTGTCTTATGAATAATCATACTGTATATCTTGTTTAGAAATAATAATGTCTTAGAAATGTTACCTTTTAGGCACACAAGGAGTTTGTTAGTTCTTAACCATAATAATAAATATATGTTACAGCATGAGAAGAGTAAAAGTGTAGCAAACTACTGATCTCACCAATAGTGCTATTCTAATGAAAACACTATTTAGATTTAGTTATGACCTCATATTGGAGATACAGATGGCTCCTATGATGGAAAAGATGTACATCAGTCTTATAGCCTTACCATCCACCAGCTGGAATCATCATTTGGTACCACATTTACATCTTATGCAGTGTCTATGCATGCAAGTTCTGCATGGATATTGTATAGAGCTACTGTATATCAATGTTGTCATTCTCTGCAAATTGCCTATTTGTATACATATTGCTACAGCTTTTATTGAAATTAAGAAAACATATATTTTATATGTGTATGCAATTCTAGATTAAAGACAATCATATTCCTTAATTGGTGCAAACATTTCCCTTCTTGCATCCTCATTTGGTAAGTAAACTGCAGAGGCTGGGAAAATGTACTGACAGGCATATACACAGCTCATAAATGTACCAAAGTATGTAAATGTTTCTATGCTAATTTAAAATTTCGCTATCAAAAACATATATCCTTTATGAAATGTATGCCTAATCATGTACAGGGCTGGATTAATGTTGATGGTGCCCCTAGGAGTTAAATGAAAAATGTGCCCCTGTTATGTACCACTATCCCTTCCTAGCAAACTAGTTTCTATCCACATAATCACTTTAGTAAAAATTTAAATAATATTGCTTTATACTTCAAAACAAATTCGCACATATTGAAATCTGAATGTGTGTTCACTAAAAATGTATCACTGTATACTAAATATATAAAGTATGACCCACCCCACGTTCTTCTAAGGGAGCCAGCAGACCCTGAATACTGAAAGTGCTGAAAGCTGAGGGTGGTACTTGCTATCTAGCTGTAGAGCACAGAGGGGATGCAGTGAAGTCACAGTGACAATATATCTGGTTTTCCCATCAGCTGCTCAGCTGCCATCCTCACACATAGATCTCCCCCACCATCCTTCCCATTTGATTGCTGCCAGTGTGACATAGCTATGGGCAAAAATAGTTTTATAGTTATAAGGTGCCCCTCTTAGAGGAGAGGCAACTACCTACTGTGCCTAATGAGAAGTCCAACCCTGATCATATCAATAATTTTAATATTTCATCACTTTGGTATACTTTTGGACCAAATAAATAATTTGTAGTTAAAGACTGAAATTGAACAGTCAGGTTCATTTATATACAGTATTTTCCCATTTAGTATGTTGCATGAAGTGTATTGCTGTCCTACTCTTTTATTTTCCTTCCAAATGTTTAATTTCTTCATTTGTAGCTCATTGTCAACTGATTTCCAGAAAAAAAGGAAGTGCACATATAAGGATTTTTCGTCCACATGCAGAACTGTCCCTTAATTTTTTTAAACTCATTAACTAGGGGTTAAATGGACACGAGAAGCATTTTTTCTTTGTTGCTCTCTGGTGTGCCTGTTTTGGTAGTGCCTGTCTGGGTAGTCCGAGGAAGGCCACACTGATTGTTCTTGTCAATCGACAGCCTTTAATGACTGAGTGAGCTACAAGGGAGACTTAGTAAATATAAGTCTGACAAGTGCTGGGGCTCAACCAATCAGTACCGAGTGAGACCATTGACATCTAGCTGAGTTCACAACAAAGTGCCAGGTGTCAGACTCTGTGAGTGTTTGGTGTGCCTGTAACGCTAATGCAGCTGATTTGTCCCACACTGCAAACAACTACAGTTCCTGTCTGGTGGAAGTTCTTCCTGCACCAACTACTCCTGTCTAGTCCCAGCATTTACCTCCACCTATGTGCTGGCTCCCACCTTCAATTCCCAGTCTGCTCTTAAGGACTTCTGTTCCCTGACTCTGCTGCTGCATAGCCTTCTGCTGCATAGCCTTCTGCTGCATTGCCAGTTCATGAGGACCTCTGAAGTTGCTTAAATAGTCATCTGCGGCATAACCAGTCTTCTAGTAGTCTGCTTTCCGTGCCTGACTGCTGTTTGTTCCAGCACATGGACTCATCCAAGCATTGAACTTTTGATTTAAAGTTATACACATACATAGCTTTGCCTTTACTGTTTATCATTTTTTGTTCATTAAATTCTTGAAGGATCCAAATCTCTATTCTAAGTACCCGGTTCCTGACAGTTGCATCTGAAACATGGTATTTGAAATGTTTGATAATGTACCACTATCTGTTTTCTTTTTTAAGTTATACTCTTAAAGCAGAAAAAAAATATTAAACATCTACCTGATATGTTATATGATTTATGTATGAATCATGCATGTCTGCCAATTAAATTTACAAATGTAAATATACTCTTTACACTTTTTGTTAGTTTCAATTAAATTTAAAGAGGTTTGATCATATATTAAAGAAGACTCTTTTAAATGCGAAGAAAAAATAACTGTGTTCCATGTCCCTTGAAGAGGCTGTTACTTTCTCTGGAACTCACTCTTGGTTAAATGACTTGTCTTGCTTATGACTTTTCGTCAATACACATTTAAAGAAGATATTATAATTTTTCAATATACCAAACTGACCTCCATCCTGTTGAATTGTAACCAATCAAATAATTGCATAAAGCTGTTGTAAATCAAAACCACATATTTTGGAAAATCGGAAAACATAGAAAATAAAAACAAACCTAGTGCCATTCTAGAACTAAAACTTAAACATGCAGAGGTGTACATAATACCTACATTCTGCTGAATCTACCCTGGCTCCTCAGTTTTCAACATTTATACAAATTCCTATAATCTCATGCAGTCAATTACTTTTTATTGATTTGTGAATAACTGGCAAATATTTCACGCATTGCTGAATGTATTACAAATGTTTTGGCATGGTTCCTAAGAACTATTTAGGAGCATTCCACTTTTTGTATCAAAATCTTTATGTCTTTGTAGATCAGCCACAGTTTCCAATTACTTGGTATTTAAAAAATATGATCAACTATCAAAATAGCCCAAAGACACATTTTTGTTCTTAATATCCAGCTAAAAAGTGCAATCCAAAGGAATCTAAATTCACTTAACTTTTATATTGAATAATTATTTCTCAAAACATTGTTATCAATATTTGAATCAAAGGGTTTGCCTCGTTTTAAACTACTTGATTAACTTAATTTTCTAACCAGTATCTCCCATCTCAGCCAGACTCCATTTCACTTTCCAGTGCAAATGGTAAGATGATTGATTAAGTTTCATACCACATTACATGGACAAGCTAACAGCCTTATTAAATCGTCCAGTTACCGGCCAAACCGCACAAAGCAAATAACACAAAAAACACTAAAAATATAAAAAAAATACAACAAAAATTTCACACACAGCACGAGGGAACAGCCAGGACGTTTGGAAGTGAGGTGGAACGCAAATTTAAGTCGATTTTGACGAGTTTCACCACTCAAAATTCGGCTAAGCTAGAAAAAAATGGCAGCCCAAAAAATAAAAATGAGGCTACACGACCCTGGAATGTGCGTACCACTTTTACCCAGGAACGTACAAGGTACAAAATTGAACAAAAGTCTTATTTATAGTGATGAGCATTTGAGAGGTTCAACCTCTCTTTATCAAGTCTGTAGCAATACTAACATGAGATGGGACCCTCAGTTTGAATAAAAACAGCAGATGCAGATAGAGTGGAAACAGCATCTGACAGCATCCGGTATATATATATAGGGGCATTCAACACAACATAGTAAAGGAAACATATATACACATACTATATACACATAAATCAATATATACATGAAAAACAGAGCACTGTAGTCCTTTACAATGTTGTGATATCTTTCTTGTTGGACAATCATCTCACTAAGACTGCTAAGTCTGTTATGGTATAATAAGAAAAAATCACACGAAATTGTGATAATGTGTTAGAAAACCCAATCCATATTAAGTCCTGTATTTTTAGTGTTGAAGAATGTGATCATCTTTGACTTTTAAGTTTCAGATGGAGTGATCAGTCTGGCTAAAATGGTGTCCCAGTGGGCTACAATAACTGTCTTCATTATGCTTTCTTATTGAATGCCTGTGTAAATTCATCCTTAAGTGCATTTTTTGGCTGGTTTCTCCAATGTAACAGTCTGTGTCACATAAAGTACATTGTATTATATAAACCACATTGGACGATGTACATGAATATGAGCCTTTGATGTTAAAGATTTTGTTGTTATGTGTAGCTGTGTCATCATTACAAATGTGTTGACATAATTTACAGGCACATTTGTTACAAGATTTAGTTCCATTTTTTATAATTAGTTGTTCATTGGCCAGTTGTTCATTGGGAGTCTATCTTTTAATTCAGTATCTTCAGTTAGTAATGGTTGTAAATCTTTGATTATTTTCTGTATTTTCTCTAAAATTCGATGGTATGTGGACTTATATGTGAAGTAGTTTATTTTGTTTTGTATTTTAATAGCTGTTCAAGGGGTATTTTGATGGCAGTGGTTATTTTTTGGGTAATAATACAGGGTTTGTAACCCTTTTGTTTGAAAGATTCAGACAGTGTTTTTAAAATTTTATCACGGTCTCCAGTGTTTGAGCAAACGCAATGGTATCTAATAGCTTGACTATGGATGATGGCTTGTTTGGTGTGGGAGGGATGAAAACTGGAGCTGTGTAGGTAACTACATCTGTCTGTGGGTTTCCTATATACAGATAAGTGGAGACTGCCATTGGTGATAGATATAGTAATGTCTAGAAAGTTTACCTGTTCTCTTAGGAAATCTAGTGACCACATACCATCAAATTTGAGAGAAAACACGGATGTGTATATATGTTTCCTATACTATGTTGTGTTTATTCCCCCTATATGTATTTACCTGATGATGTTAGATGCTGTTTCCACTCTCTCTGCATCACTGTTTTTATTCAAACTGAGGGTTCCATCTCATGTCAGTATTGCTTGAGACTTGATAAAGAGAGGTTGAACCTCTCGAAAGCTCATCACTATAAATAAGACGTTTGTCCAATAAAAAAGGTACCATATATACTGCAATACTCATTATTAATCTATATGTATATAGAATAATAATTACTAAATTACTATATATTACTATATATATATAAACTAGGCAGAAATATAACAGGCACCAGAGAATTTGGTGCAACATAGTTAAGGTCCCTAATTACAGTCTAGGTAAAGTTGGCGGTGTGAGACAGGCAAGTAACAGATGCATGATGGCAATGATCAAGGCAATGTTCCACTACCAGTGTAAGTGGCTGTGTGTTATAGGTTGGGTGATCCATTTGGTAGGTTATTCAGATTGTGAATGTTATCTTGAGGGTTAATGCTCTATTTTTATGTTCACACATTTTTCTCTGAGATTATTAAATATTCCCAGTGAAGAACTAATATTGAAACTGTATAATAATTATGATTTAATAGATAGCTGGCAGCATATCATGTAATTCACAAATCTCTTGGGTAATCAGCACATAAGAAATTAAATATATTGATTTTTGCAAAAAATCCAGTGGTTTATATTTCATAAGATCTTATAAATTACTTTTCAGAGCATACAACTGCTAGGTTTCCACGTTCATATTATTACCAGGACAATTTGAGTGCTGATAATACAATGAGATGTGCTTTGACAATGAAGTTAATGAAGAGGGAATTGATGCCCTTAGTAGATTGGTAGATAATTTACATGAGAAATAATTTATATATTTTCATACTCTATTCTGTGTATAACCTGACCTAATTTTGGCTGTATAAGATATCTGTAACTTTAAGAAAAAAATAGAAAGAAAGTAAAGGAAATTGCAAGCTAGGAGACAGTATATATGACTATATTTTTTCTTTTTTACATCATATCTGACATGCCAAATCACTCCGATGTGAACAATAGCATGAGAAGTCTGTAGAAAACAGCAATATATATGAAGAGATAAATTAAATTTTTATAATATTTTTTTTTTATTTTATTATAAAAACAGCAACATTTTGTGATTATTTTAAACAAAATTATCAATAATAGAAACAAAAAAGATATTAAAAAAACATAGTTTTGGTACAAAAATACTGTATTGATCTGAATATAAGCCGCACCTTTTTTCCGATTTTTGAGTTTGCGAGTTACGTGTACGGCTTATATTCGCAACCGTAAAAAAATGACTGCCGATTTGCGAATTACGTGTGCGGCTTATATTTGCGAACGTAAAATTGCTGCAGATTTGCGCGATTGCAAGTTAAGGGTGCCGATTTGCGTGCTTGAGACTGCAGTATTGTAGCAATTGAATAGCGATTTACGGTTTTAGTGATTTTAACATCCTGTAAGGCCTGTAACCTGCAAAAAAAGCTACAGTACTAATTAGAAAGCCTTTTTCTTGCAATGGCTGATCACTTGGAGAGTCTTTTTCTCTTCAATTTTAAGGGTGCGGCTTATATTCGAGTACTATCTTTTTTCTATTTTTTCCCCTTGAATTTTACAGGTGCGGCTTATATGCGGGTGCGGCTTATATTTGGACCAATACGGTATAACAGAATATCAACATAAAACGTTTAGAATCAGAGTTCTATAATCAAGCAGTAAGTTTGTTATAATTCTATATATAAATCTCCCACAGTACAAATAGCTTTCATTAATAGATTATTAACCCCCAATAACTATTTACATACATATAATCTGCACTGTGGGAGATTTATATATAGAATTGTAACAGACTTTGGTTCTAAACTTTTTATATTACTAATGTTGTATTAATTTATTTTTACATTACAAAATTATCGTTGCAACATGAGCATTTTATAAACCCCTTAAAAACACAAAAATCGAATCACAGTGAAATATCACCCGAAAACTCAACAGATGTGATATACATTCTATGTTTGGTAGTCATCAAATTCCACAATTATAATTTCTTTGATCTCCACCAAAATTATAAAAAAAGCTGTACATATTTTCCTGTGAAATTACTAAAGGAACAGTGTACGCTAAGTGAAAACAAAGCAGAAAACAATGATAGTGCAGATGGTACAATAAGTTGCTTAGAATTACTGAAAGTTGGCCTCAGGATCATATTGTTTAGAGAAGAAAATACTGCTCTGTTTCCCAGCTCAATATCCAATAGCCTGGAATCTTAAGCTGGAAAAAAGAAAATAAACAGTGTAGTATAACAATATATTGCACGTTCTTCTAACATTTAGACAATACGAAATGTAGTCAATAGAACACTTAGGAAGTAAAATGGCCTCACAGTCATGCTTTGCTGGTGGAACTTCTTCCTTGTTTATTAGACCTGTGTGCTGGAGCCACCTGTTCTCAGAAGGGTCCAACTCAGAAGGGTCCCGGCAGAGCATTTCACCTAACAAGTCTTTCTAAGAAGTTCAGATACATCATTCAGGCACAATGATTTTCTACTAAGATAAATATTTTACTGAAAAATAATCGTAATGCACATAATTAATTTGCTGCTAATGTTAATTAGTTACAAACTTTTCAAACATCTGAAACTTTTTCTAGTCTCAAGTTACAATTTAATATGTTGAAACTGTGGTATGATAATAATTCTCTTACTGGACAATTATGAGGCCTATATTGCACCTAATACAGTAAACTCCCGATTATCCGGCACTCAACTAACCAGGAATCTCAAGCAACCGTCACCGCCATCAATTCCCCATTTAAACAAAACTCCCACTAAACCGGCACTATCTCGCAGTTCTATTTATTTTTTCTGGGTTAAAATAGCCCAGTTTAGGTGCTAATGCCCTTTTGAAGGCATTTTGAGGGGCTTAAAGGTCGTTTAGACCCTTTTTTTCCCAGACTTCCGATTAACCGGCAACTACACTTATCCGGCAATTGAAAGTCCCCATAGGTGCCGGATAACGGGGAGTTTACTGTAATCTGGTGATGTATTTTACAAAATGTTTTTAGTGAGACCTGTACCTCTAATTGTGACAATTTGACTGTGCCTATTTTCTAGTTAGAATGCTGCAACATTATAGTTCAAGGAGTACAACAGCTGTCTGTGTTTACAAGTACTCTAAGTGAGCCTTCATTACACACTTTTTGAATCTATTATTAATAAGTATTTTATTATTATCCTTTAGTTGTAATGTGCCAACATATTCATATAGCACTAAACAGGGTTAAGTAAAAGTCAAAAACAATTTTAGCACATTGCAAAAGAATGGAGGGCCCTGTTATTGAGCTTAAAATCAAATGTATACAGTGCTTCCCTAATGGACCTTACAGGATTGAAAACTTGAAAACTTAGAGCCAGCAGATTACTTTATACAGGCCGTATGTCTGTGGGCTTCAAATTTGCTACAATTACAGAGCAATTTAATTAAACAAGCCGCCCGAAAGTTGAAACCGTAACCCTGCAATCGTATATAGCATTTCAGAGCGTGATCATGAGTAATTAAGCAAGGCCTTAACTACCAATTTAGAAACAACCAATAGTAAATTAGACCATCATCATTACGTCAGTAAAACATGGAGGTTACATGTCGATCAGTTAGTATTTAGAGGTCCAATATGCAATCAGACTTGCAATTTGGTATTGTACAAAATATTAAAAATGAATGGCAATACTGTTTTAGTCCATGTGGGTGGTCTGATATGTATTAATGTGGTTTATATAATTGATTCACGAGATTGATATGACACTGAAATGAAACTTAAAACAAAAATATGTTTTATTACAAACTTGCGAGCTTGAGACTGTTGTGCAATTAATTCTAATGTCTTTCATCGCTTTCACCGACTTTTAAAGTGCAGTATTGATTTTTTATTTGCATTTACAGTGCGATGAACAGGTGTTTAACCACCTTGTGAGTCCTATCTGGTACCCGTAGGATTTTCTTCTACATTTGCCATTTATGTGAAAACATTTGTGGGCTTGAGGAATTGTAACAATTGAATAGCGATTTATAACTTTTGCGGGCTTGAAACTTCAAAGGCTTAGATGGGTTCTAAGTTATGATTGTGACAACCACAGGGATTTTAAGCTTGTAACCCATAGATCTTTTGCGGCTCGCTAAAAGACACCAATTGAATAGCAAATTAGTTTACAGGCTACATTATGGGCTCCAGTAAACAGCAATTGCTCAATTGAATAGAGGCCTTACAGTCTAAAGGGTGTGGGTGAGATGTGTTTTGTATATTAAGGCTGAATGTGATAAGTTTCCTTGAACAGATGAGTTTTTAGTGAGGTTTTGAAGGTTTTGAGGCAGGAGGATAATCTACTGGAGTGAGGCAATGTGTTCCAAAGAATAGGGGTAGCATGAGAAAAGTCCTAAAGGCAGGAGTGAGAAGAAGTGATAAGAAAGGTGGATAGAAGGAGGTCATTAGAATGAAGTGGATGGTTGGGAGAATATTTTGACATGAGAGCAGAAATATAAGAAGGTGCATTTTGCTAAAGGGCTTTATAAGCTAGGGTCGTGACAAAGTGAAAATGACAAGATTTTGTGATTGATTGTACGTGAGGAATGAAAGGGTAGGATCCAGTTGAACCCCAAGACAATGGGCCTGGGAGGTGGGAGTGATAATGGTGTTGTCAACAGTGAGAGATATGTGAGGAATGGAACCAGTTTAAGAGGGTGGGAAGATTAGGAGTTCAGTCTTTGACATACTGAGTTTGAGTTGACGGATGGGCATCCAGGAGAATATGCTATAGAGGCAGTTGGCAACTTGAGCTAGAAAAGAGGGGGATAGTTTTGGTGCAGAGATGTAGATGTGGGTGTCATCTGCATGTAGATGATACTGAAATCCAAAAGGAGGGGACCTTGGACTGAACCTTGGGGTACGCCTACAGTCAGAGCTTGAGGCGAAGCATGGGAGCCAGAGAAGGAGACACTAAATGTTAGATTTTTTAGATAAGATGTGAGCCATGAGAGAGCAGTGTTGTGGATGCTAAGAGAGAGGAGAATTTGGATATGAAGGGTGTGGTCAATTATGTCAAACGGCAGCAGAGAGATCCAGAAGAAATAGAGTAGACAGATGACTCTTTGACTTGGGGGTGAACTTTGACTTGAGTCATTAGGGGCTTTAGTGAGAGCTGTCTCTGTGGAGTGTTGGGGCTGGAAGCCGGATTGGAAGGTGTCAAGGAGGGAGTTGGAGGAAATAAATTGGGAAAGGTGATTGTAAATGACACACTCGAGTGGTTTATAAACCAGCGGAAGTAGAATGATAGGGTGGTAGTTAAATGCAGAAGCTATACCAGTTAAGGGGTTCTTAAGTATGGGTGTAATTATGACATGGTGATGGAACCTTGCCGGTGTCTAGGGAAAGGTTGAATAGATATGTGAGAGCAGGGATAAGTGTGTATTTAAAATAAAATAGCAACTATTGCATACAAATACATACTTTTGACATATTTATTTTCTAATATATATACAGTATATCACATATATAGTTGTGAGCGTACGAGTTGTTGCTAACGCTGCGGGCTCGCGTAGCGAGTCGCGGGCCTCGCGTAGCGAGGGCCGCGGCTCGCGCAGCGAGTCGCGGGCCTCGCGAAGCGAGGGCCGCGACTCGCGCAGCGAGTCGCGGGCCTCGCGTAGCGAGGGCACTGTGCCAGGTTCTCAGTTGCTGGCATGGAGCGCCGAAGGCGCTCCTTGCCAGCAACTGAGGACCCTCGCAAAGCGAGGGCCTCAGTTGCTGGCATGGAGCGCCGCAGGCGCTCCTTGCCAGCAACTGAGGACCCTCGCGAAGCGAGGGCCTCAGTTGCTGGCTTGGAGCGCCACAGGCGCTCCATGCCAGCACCTGAGGACCTCGCAAAGCGAGGTCTTCAGTTGCAGCAACTGCGACCCTTGAAAAAAAAAGTTTACGTCCAAACATATTACGACACTCGCAAACAACATACGACACACGTTGAAACACATTGCGACACTCGCAAACAACATACGACACACGTTCACACACATTACGGCCTCGCAACACTCGGACGCAACTCGCGAACATTACAAAATTACAAACACAATACATACACACAGCACATACATAAAAACCTTACCTACACAAACAGGAAGCACCCAGGACCTCAAAAATGCAACTTAGAACTTAATTGCACTCAAAATAAAAGAGTTTCGACACTAAATACTTTCTTAAGCGACAAAAAAAATGGCCGACGAATAAAACGAAAACGAGGCTACACACGCAAACACCATGCTACACACGCAAACACCATACGAGACACGTTACCACACATTACGAGTTCGCAAACATCGGACGCAACACGCCGACATACAAACATTTAAAACTTAACAAAGACACACAACAAACACATAAAAAGCTTACCTACAGCAAGAGGAACCAGCCAGCACCTCAAAAAAACAAGTTACACCTACATTTAAATCAAAATAAACACTTTAGACACTAATACCATCGCTAAGCGAGAGAAAAAATGGCCGACGAACAAAACGAAAACGAGGCTTCAGACCTAACTACACTACACTTACTCGCAATAATGAAACACATACTATGCGGAACGTATCACAATCATATTAAACACCATTTTGAACAGTAATACGCCTAAAATGGCGGATGGAACGCAAATTGTAAGCTGGAACGCAAATAGCGCATGCGTATTGCGTTCTAACGGTCTCACTTTCCAGAACTTTCTACAAGTTTATAAATACTGCCTATTTCCAACTAAAAAATACATTTCTCCTCAGGTGATCAACGGAGTGACTTCTGAGATAACTGCTGCTTTTACTTGAGAAGACAATTCTTTACTAATTTACTACTTTACATTGTGCAAATTACAACTGACAGGTAAGCTATAATATATTAATAATAATATATAAATTTTATTAACAGGTCAGGTCAAACAAATAAAAAAATCAACTAGGATTTATGTAGTCATCATGTATGGCACATTTATGTGTATAGGCTCCCAAACAAAATTAAACAGAGCTTTATGTATAGTGACATCTGACACGCACATATATGTCTATAATGTATAGTTACATGTGACACGCACATATATGTCTATAATGTATAGTGACATTTGACACACACATTTCTGTGTATTGCCCCTTCATAGTGACATGTGACACACACGTATATGTGTATAATGTATAGTGACATGTGACACGCACATATATGTCTATAATGTATAGTGACATGTGACACGCACATTTCTGTGTATTGCCCCTTCATAGTGACATCTGACACCGACATATATGTCTATAATGTATAGTGACATGTGACACGCACATTTATGTGTATTACCAATGCAACAAAATTAGCTTACAACAAAATCAGTAAACAACTACATTTTAATGACATTATATGTCATGTATACTGATATGTCACACGTACACAAAATAATTACATTAAACTATGTAATGTGCTTCATGTATGTGAGATTTGTGTGTAGCCCCCAACAAAAATTAAGGTTAATTGAATTAATTTACTGCAATTCAATACATCAGATAAAGCTGAATCTTTCTATTTCGTTTCATATTCAAACAGACTCTGCATCAACAGCGTCTCTCAACAATTTGCACCGTGCACTGTGAAGCACAATCCCTTTTAAAGAACACCAACAAATTTGAAGAGGTAAGATACAAGAACACATTACATGCTCAAAAGGACATGCTTTGCTAGATGACAAATTATAAATATACAAATAACTATTTCACTTTCTTTTTCAAACAGACACTAAAAGAAGACCGGCGGATTAAGATTGGCAGGAGGGGACCGTCTGTCATTCAATACTTCTATCAAGGTAAAGTATTAAGTATAAACAAGAAATAACCATGAGCCTTATTCAATTGCAACTTCCTCATTTGAATAGGGCTCTATATAAGCACATAACATTTTTTTTATACAGAACTTTTTAGTTACTGAAATTCTAACCACAATCAAGGTTTTCAATAACTAAAAACTTTGCTCAATAAATATGTTATGTGATTATATAGAGCCCTCTTCAATTGGCAAAATTGCAATTCAATGAGGACCTATATGTCTTTAATGGCCAAGGGCCTCACTGAAATGTGATTTGCCCATTTCAATAGGGCTCTATATAAGCACATAACATATTTTGGAAACAGAACTTTTTAGTTAATGAACTTCTAACCACAATCAAGGTTTTCAATAACTAAAAACTTTGCTCAATAAATATGTTATGTAATTATATAGAGCCCTCTTCAATTGGCAAAATTGCAATTCAATGAGGACCTATATGTCTTTAATGCCCAAGGGCCTCACTCAAATGTGATTTGCCCATTTCAATAGGGCTCTATATAAGCACAGAGCATAGTTTTTAGGAAATTTTTCTTTTGTGAACACGTTCCTTTTGGATACAAGTTCACTAAATACAATGCTCTGTGATGATATTGAGCTCTATTCCATTGGCCAAAACACAATTGAATAAGTAGCTCACAATATAACAAATGCAGTAACCAAAGGCCCTTATTCAATTGCTATTTTGGAAAATTAAATATGGCTATTTTAACAAATATATGTGATGTGCTTATTTAGAACCCTATTCAAATTTCTACATTGCAATTCAATTACGGCCTTACAGTACTATTATATTGTACAAAATGCAATTGCATGAGGGCCAAACTATGCAACATATGGTACACACAAAGGCCCTCATTCAATTGCAATTTGCCCAATTGAATAGGGCTCTAAATAACAACATAACAATAGCTTAAAACTAAGGTTTTAGTTAATAAAAAAATATCAAAAATACAGTTTTTCAATGACTACAAAATTATTTTAACTAATATGCTAATATGCTATGTGCTCATTTACAGCACAATTCAATTAGCCAAATCGCAATTCAATGACACACAAACTGCTACACACAAAACAGAATTTCTTATTAAGGCCCTCATTCAATTGCAATTTTGCCAATTGAATAGGGGTCTAAATAAGCACATCACATATATTTTTTAAAGAAGTTTTTAGTTATTAAGCATCTATCCAAAAGCACGGTTTTCACTACCTAAAAACTTCTTTAAAAAATATATATTATGTGCTTATTTAGAGCCGTATTCAATTGGCAAAATCGCAATTGAATGAGGGACTAAATGTTTAACAACCTATAAGCCTTACAAATAAGCAAAAATAAGAATAACAAAAGTGTTGTGCACCTAATAGCATTGTATAAAAAAGCACACAAACTCATAGCAAACTATATTAACATTCTTCTTTAATGTTTAACAAATTATAACCTGTACAATCAAGAAGAAATTAGTTTTGCACAAGTGATGTGCACCAAACAGGATTGTCAATAACTAACACAAACACATAGCAAACTACATTAATTATATTATTTCATGTTTCACTAACTATAACCATCCAAATAAAGGTTAAATAAGTATACCACAAGTGGTGCGCACAAAACAGGATTGTACAAAAACTAACATAAACACATAGCAAAATAAATTCATATTCTTATGTAATATATCACAACCCACAAGCCTTACTAAGAACCTTAAATAAGAATAACAAAAGTCTTGGGATTGTACAGAAAGTTACAAAACATTTTTTTAAAAAAAATAAATATAACTGATACAATACAGCAAAATTAATACATTTTTTACTTATTTAAAAGACATTTCACTCAAACAACATTTTCTATTTTACATTACAACAGATACTGCGTGAAGACAATCGGACGAGGACTTTTTCCACAGGACCGGACCGGACCATCGGACGAGGACTCGGACCAGACCAGCAGACGAGGAATTTCAACACAGGACCAGACCAGCAGACGAGGAATTTCAACACAGGACCACACCATCGGACGAGGACTTTCACCAACGGACAACAACATCGGACGAGGAATATCGCCACAGGACCACAATATCGGACAGGGGCTATCGCGACAGGACCACACCATCGGACGAGGACTTCCGACAGAGGACCACACCATTGGACAACGATTTTGAAACGAGGAGCAACAAACATTCGGATTTAAATCACACTTCAACCAAGGTAAACTATAATAACTACTAAAGAATAACACTAAAGAAACTGGTTTCAGTTGCATCCGTCTCAACAGAAAAATAAATTAATTAATTTACTATCTCACTTATTTTATTTAAATTGCTACTATGCAATACATAGCTCAATAACCACATCACTTTTTTTTTCACCAAAGAAGTTTTGCAGTGGTAAATATCTATCCACAAACAAACTTTTTAATAAATACAACCATTATTTTAAATAAATATGTTACATGCTTATTTACAGCAGTATTCCATTGGAAAAATTCTGAGCCACTGAAGACAGGAATTATAAATTTAACTAAATATCAATGATACATTCATGATTTGCCTTTTATTTCAACAATTGTGCACAATCATCTTTAACAGGAATTACAAATTTAAATATACACAATTACATTTATTTGTTTCCGTTTACAGATTAATATGGCTGATAACGAGACCAAAGAAGAGAAGAAAAGACGTCAAACTAGAGAAAGACAAGAGAGATGGGCCGCCCAGCAGACACCGGAGGAGAAAGAAATTAGAAGAGAAAAATAACGCAAAAGACTTGCAAATAAAAGAATATCCGCTGCAAAAATGAAACATACAACCAAAATAAATAAAAAAATAATAAAGCATTTACAAACTGTTCCTAAAACATCAGATGACATTTTACAACATACCAGTCAAGACAGACCAAAAAAAAAAACTACCAAAAAAAAGCATTTACAAACTCTTACTAAAAACTTACAGGACATTTCAACCGAACAAGTCCAACATATACCAAGAAAATGTACGAAAAAAACTAAACATTTAGAACCTGTTGTTGAAACATTTCATGACTTTTCATCTGATGAATATCAAAGTCAACATCCAATATGCATTGCAAATTGTCCTTTAATGAAGTCTTTAGCAGTAGAGGTTCATAGTTGTGGGGACATGACTACTCAATGTCAATTTTGTGAGGCTTATTATTTTAAACAGGAGAGACCCCGAGATGGACAATTTATTAGTTGTTGTCAAAAAGGAAAGTTCAAACTTCCACAAAGGAAACAATTTCCAACCTATTTACTAAATATTCTGACTGAACCTACTTTTCCAAATTACAAAAATTTTAAGACAAACATAAGATCCTACAATAGTGCCATATCATTTGCATCTATGGGGGCAACATTGGCTGCTAATGTACCAGGACATGGTCCTTACTGTTTTAAAGTCCAAGGACAAATTTATCATCGCACTTCCCATTTACATCCAGAGGAAGGAAATAAAAGAAAATTCGCTCAACTATATGTCCTAGATACAATGGAAGCTGTTGACCAACGTATGCAGATGGAAGAAAATAAAAAATGCTTACCCACTGTTTTCATAGAGCTAAATAATATTATGGACAACAATCCCTACAGTAAAGCTTATAAAAAATTGGCAGAAGTAGAAAATGAACAACTACTTCATTCACAAACACATCAATTACCAATGCCGAAGGTTAATATGGTGCTTAAAAGAGACAGACATACTGATAAACGTCGTTATAACTTGCCAACAACAAATGAGGTTGCAATGGTGTTTCACAATGATGAAGGAGAACCACCATTTCAAAGAGACATACGAATATATCCTAGAAATGAGGACCAACCGTTTATTAATATGAGTATCTTAAGTCCAAATTTAGATCCAATGACATATCCCATCTTTTTCCCACACGGAGAAGCAGGTTGGCAACCAAAATTAACTCTTCCCAGTTACCCAAATGCTAAAGGCAGAATCCGAAATAATGTTTCTATGCTTGAATTTAAAGTAGCTCAAATTGCCATTCGCAATGTATTTAATCCAATTTTATGTGGTGGGAAACTAACACAACAATGGATTATTGATTCATATTTGCAAGTTGAGGCAAATAATTTAAACTTTATCAAATATCAACAAGATAAACTCCGTGTAGAACAATATTCTGGACTCATGGACTATGTTGCTGACGTGGCTACAAGCAGAGACATGACAGCTGGCAAAGCCATCATTTTACCATCTTCCTTTCAAGGATCTCCTCGGAATATGAGAGAAAGATACAATGATGCTATGGCTATTGTGACAAAATTTGGCAAACCCGATTTATTTGTGACATTTACATGTAATCCACAATGGCCAGAAATTACACTAAATCTACTTCTTGGACAAACTGCTTCAGATCGACCAGATTTAGTAGCCAGAGTTTTTAAGATTAAATTAAATGAATTAATACGTGACTTCACTATAAATCAGTTATTTGGCAAATGTCTTGCTTATGTATATACCATTGAATTTCAAAAAAGAGGCCTTCCACATGCACATCTTCTAATAATACTTCAAGAAAAAGATAAATTAGATACTTCAGACAAAGTGGATGCAGTCATTGTTGCTGAACTACCAGATCCAGAACTATATGGTAGACTATATGAGATTGTTACTCATCGCATGATTCATGGACCCTGTGGTGACCTTAATCCACAATCACCATGTATGGAAAATAATAAATGTTCCAAAGAATTTCCCAAAGATTATAGAGACAAAACCTATGCCAATTGTGATGGATATCCACTTTATAAAAGAAGAGAAGGAGATAGTGCCATTATTCGTGGGAAAAAAGTGGACAATAGATATGTAGTACCCTACAATCCACATTTACTCATGAAGTACAACGCCCACATCAACGTAGAAGCCTGCACTTCCATCAAATCAATTAAATATGTCTATAAATATATTTACAAAGGTTACGATGCAGCTACTGTAGTCGTCAAAAGTGCAGACAACCCTGAAAGTAGTGAGTTAGTACATGATGAACTTGCATCTCATGTAGATGCTCGCTATGTCAGTGCGCCAGAAGCTATGTGGCGGCTTTTAAAATTTGAAATGCATGATAGATCACATGCAGTATATAGGTTAGCAGTACATTTGCCACAACGACATTTAGTCTATTTCCATGCTGGAAATGAAATGAATGCATTGGCCCAAAGTGAAGATCGTCACACTACACTAACTGCATGGTTTGCATTAAATTCCACTGATGCTGAAGCAACACAATACTTATATATTGAAATTCCATATCACTATGTTTTTGTGAATGGATTATGGAGACCAAGAAAAACCAGAGGCAATAAAATTATTCCAAGAATTTACACAGTCAGTCCAAGAGATGTTGAACGTTTTTGCTTACGGATATTACTTTTAAATGTTCCTGGAGCACAAAGTTTTGAACACTTAAGAACTGTTAATGACATTGTATATGAATCCTTCCATTTAGCTGCAAGACATAGAAACTTACTCGCTGATGATACAGAGTGGGAAAGATGCTTAGAAGAAGCAGCACAATGTCAAATGCCGCGACAGATGAGAGAACAATTTGCTTTTATTTGTATCTTCTCAAATGCTCCAAATGCATTAGCTTTGTGGGAGACTTTTAAAAGTAATATGGCTGAAGACTTTATGCGACGATACAATGAACCCATTGCACACTTAAAAGCGTTAATGGAAATCCAAGAAGTCTTTTTAACTCATGGATTAAGTTGTGCAAGTTTTAATTTGCCTGATCCAGGTCTTATAGATGACATTAACTTTGAAGACTATGACATTCAACTACAAGCAGAAAGAACAGAAGAAAGACTTGCAACTTTAAATACACTACAATTGCAAGCATTTCATGCCATTAAAAATGCTATAGATGATGACATGGTGACAGAGCGTTATTTCTATCTTGATGGACCTGGCGGATCAGGAAAAACATATTTGTACAATTTATTAATGAGTTCAGTACGAGCACAAGGAAAAATAGCAATGGCGTTTGCCACTACTGGAATTGCTGCACTTTTATTAGAAGGTGGAAGAACTGTTCATAGTGGATTTAAACTGCCAGTGCCTATTTTAGAAAATTCTGTGTCAGATATTCGCATGACATCCTTACAAGCAAAGAAATTGAAGAAATGTAAATTAATTATAATAGATGAGGCCACAATGATGTCATGCTATGCCCTCCAATGTATTGACCGTTTGCTTCGTGAAGTCATGGATAATATTTTTCCATTTGGTGGAAAGGTAATGTTGTTGGGTGGCGATTTTAGACAAACATTACCTGTTGTTGTACATGGCAATCGAACTGACATTATCGAAACATGTATAAAGTCAAGTACAGTATGGAAACATTTTACCCATCTTCAACTGCAACAAAATATGAGATCAGAAGGCCAAACTGATTTCAATGATTGGCTTATTAAAATTGGAGAAGGCAGAACAGAAAAAATACTACATTTACCTGACGACACTGTAGAGATCCCACCTCATATGATTTGTCAACAAGATATTATATCGGCTATATTTGAAGGGAGCATAAATAACGAAGAATATTCCGAGCTTGCCAACCAAGTCATACTGACGTGTAAAAATAAAGATGCATTAATCCTCAATAATAAAATCTTAAAAAAAATTTATGCACCACAAAGAAATTATCACAGTGCTGATTCTGTACTTGCTGATGACAATGAAAGTCAGGCTAACTTTTCGACTGAATTCATAAACTCTTTAACTCCTTCTGGAATGCCACCACATATTTTGCAGCTAAAGAAAGGTGCAATTATCATGTTACTGCGAAATATGAATCCCAAAAAAGGCCTATGCAATGGCACAAGATTAATTGTTCAACAATTAAAGGACCATTTTATAGATGCTGAAATTTTAACTGGGACCCATAGAGGAGAGAGAGTTTTCATACCAAGAATAGATTTAGCACCAAGTGAAAGTAGTCTCCCTTTTATACTTCAAAGAAGACAATTTCCCATTATTATGGCATTTGCCATGACCATTAATAAATCACAAGGTCAAACTTTCAAATCTGTGGGTATTTTCTTGGAAGAACCAGTTTTTGCACATGGTCAATTGTACGTTGCGTTGTCAAGGTGCAAAAATCCACAGGCTATTAAAGTTTACATTGAAAACAATGAAAGTCAAGGTGATTTATTAGAAGATGGACGTATTTTTACTAAAAACATTGTCTACTATGAAGTACTATAACTTTGAAGGATACTAATTAAAGATGCCAAGATTTTTTAAAAGCATTGCAAAATACATAATAATTGGTTGTTTAATTCAGTCATAATTAATGGAAGTCATGTTTATGAATGATTCGCCTCACAAAATACTTGCCTTGCATTGTTAGTAAAAATTATGTTAAAATGTTAAGTCACTATGTTAATGTTTCTAATGTTACAAGTTTAAAAAATATATTTTCAAGTTATTTCATTCAACATATTACAAAGTGGATGTTAAGAGGTCAAGCACCTTTTAAGTCACAATGTAAATATTGTCTATTATCTTAAGATTACTACCTACATTAATGTTTATCGCCAATTTATGTGCTCAGTAATAAATTAGTTTAATTAGGTACGTTTTAAGAAGAGTTTGACTGTATGCCTTCCTCTACATTCAATGTATATTCAAGTTAACAATTATTGTGATAGAAATTGAATTTTAATACTGATTAATTTAAATGTCAATTGTTTTTACATTCAAATGTTAATACTTTTAATAAAAAATTACTTTACAAAATGTATTCACTATGTTCATGTTTATAATGTTCAAAATTATACCAATGTTTTGTCAACTTCTAAACTTACATAAAAAATAAAGTTCAAGTTTAAAAATATATACTTTCATGGTTATTGCTTACATATATTTTAAACTTCATCTTAAAATTTGCAACGTTTAAAAAAGGCTTTTTACTTTTGGCTTTCCTATTCATTCAATGTATATTCAAGTTAACAATTCTTCAGATACTAATTACATTTTAAAAAACCATTACATCAACATTTTACAAAAATACACGTTCATATTAAAATACTTACAAGTGTCAAAAATATATGTTAATAACTAAACAACTTGACAAACATATACATAACATTGCCGTCATTTTTTGACGGGCAAGTCGCTAGTATATATATAATTTGTAGCCAGATGTAGCAAAGTTTGCATGACATTTTGGATTTTCACAACAATTGAACAGGGCAATGTAAAAGAAACTGACAATTTTTGTTTTGTATGGTACACATACAGTTTCTTTAGTCTGCCCATTCAGGTTGCTGATTATATGACACTAAGGAGTGTACATAAATTGCCTTCTCTGCAGCGTAGATGAATTGGGAACCCATACAGTAAAGATAGTCTAAAGATATTATAATAGCGCTGTTTGAAATACAAATTTAGATATACCCAGTGATAAAAACGAATATGTTTATGTATTGCACGTTTTATAAATATATTCTAAATGTTTAGATTAAGTATTGATATTGCAATATAATTAAATCAATCAATCAATCAAAACGATCTAAAATAAAAAATAAAAAATATATAATGAAAAAACAATATATAGTCTATTTAATGTCACTTTTTCTCCAAGAGGAAAAAAATAAGTACAGAAAATTATTTTAGGAATATATTCACAGTTAGATCAATTTATTTATCAGTATATGCAACTTTCAACTCACAGTTGTTGGTGCAAATCAAAGTGTGCACCATGTCTATGTATCCGTCAATCAACTCCTCCAAACAAAAAAAAAAGTTATTTTCTTCCACTTAGAGTGAGAGATCAAAGTGGATAGGAGCCTTTTTTCTCTTTTATTGCATTATTTTGAATTGTCTTCTACGTTTGCAGTCACTTGGAGGAAAGGTGAACACATTGAATATTGTTTTATTATTATTATTTTGCTGCTTTTACTTTAGTTTGGTTAAGAGTAGTTATTTAATTAATTTAGATTATATTGCAATATTAACAGCTAACATTTATAATATATTTATAGAACATATGCAATACATAAATATATTTGTTTATATCACTGGGTATATCTAAATTTGTATTCCAAATAGGTCTATTGTACAGTAATCCCTCAACATTCGCGGGTTTGACATTTGTGGATTAAGCATTCACTGAGGGACGGGGATGCTGAGCCCCACACACTCGCCAGGCCAGAGAGGAGGGTCTGAATGCTCTATTTCCGGGACGGCGAGGGACGCTGGGCCCCACACACTCGCCAGGCCCTAGAGGAGGGTCTGAATGCTCTATTTCTGGGACGGGGGAGGGATGCTGAGCCCCATACACTCGCCAGGACCTAGAGGAGGGCCTGAATGTTTTATTTCCGGGACGGGGGAGGGGTGCTGAGCCCCACACACTTGCCAGGCCCTAGAGGAGGGTCTGAATGCTGTATTTCCTGGATGGGGGAGGGTCGCTGAGCCCCACACACTTGCCAGGCCCTAGAGGAGGGCCAGAAAGTGCTGCATTACACCCGACCCCTTGCGCCCTTCCTACAGGAAGTTCCAGTAGTATTCAGAAACGGAACCCCTGCGAATGTTGATAGATTACTGTAATATCATAAAACTTTCTTGATTTATAACAGTAGCATAATTTAGTATTTCTCTTAGGCACTAATGTTTTTGTTTTATTATAAAGCCAAAAAGTACAGTATCCTTCTGCCAGGATAACAGCTAGATAGCAGAAATGCAGAAAAATATGAGATTACCCTGTCACCCTTCATATTTGGATATTGCTCCATAGAGGCTAATAGAAAGGAAGAGACTGAATTTCTTTCACACCCCTATATGATGCAAACAGTATGCATCCAAATTATCCATAGTGCTGGAATGTATCACTGTGAGCAACTTCATGCCAGGCTAACACCTTTACGGTAATAATAGTCAGTTATTAAACCCATGATACCCTCATCATATCTTGCAGAATTGTTTTATGTTCTATTAATAAAACACTGGATCAATTCATTTTACTTTTTATATATGTCTGTAGGTTTGTTGCCAATATCTACATCATTGCCACGGCAGTGAAAAATATTTATAGTATCTTTTGTGCTATGTCACATATTTTATATATCATAAACATTGAATGTTGTGCAATACAGAAGTGAAAAAAAGGCAAAAACACTCAAAGCTGCATATACTGATAAATAAATGATTTTGATCATGAGAGATTACAATTGAGAAGACGTCACTATTGGGCAGGATTGGTAAGAGAAAACAATGCACTAAGGCAAGTAAACATCAAGAAAACCAGTTATTTGAGATTACATGTTTTAATGTAGTGGGGATATTTGAGTGATAGTAAGGCAAGGTAGGGCTATGGATAAATTAAGAAGCACAAGGTGAGTGTTTTGTGTGGCATCAAACAAATGACCAGTTATAGAGATATTCATTTGGTGAAGGCAGTGTTACTTACATTAGTGATATAGGAGATAGAAAAGTCAAATAAACCAGAGGCAGGGTTACGTATGTCATATACTGTGGATACCGAGTTATGGTTTTTGGTTATAGTGTGTTTATGTGTGTTTGCATGCTTCTGACTTATTAGGCTAAGATAAACATAAATATATTGAGTAAACATAAAAATCACAATACAGTGGCTTGGCAAGTAAACTGCCAATTGCTTGTTGTAAAGTGTCTAAAATGAGCTTTTTGCAATTTGACTTTCAGTGTTATTGAAAAAGTTATTTTGGGAGTTTCACTGCCATCTAGTGGGCAAAGAATATGGCTTACAGGTGGGAATACAGGGACAGTGTGCCATAGTCGCTTTGCTTATGCTGCCTTATAAAGAAGCACAAACTAGACTTTTGTTAAGTGTGGAACTAGTGCACAGTCAATGTACAAGGGTGGGTCAATACAGAGGTAGAGCTGAGAATAATATTTACTGTTCTTTCCTTTCACCCAAATTACACAGTATTACTTATATTACACATTAGAGATGAGTTATTGAATGAAAGACAAGAAAGGTCATATTAGTTATAGATAAAAGGCGTTAAGTAAAGGAACTTATTTTAGTTGGGTTGTTGATATCATTTTGTACAATGTGTCAGTGTCTAGGGAAAGTGATTCTAGTTAAGCATACAATAATTAAGAAAAATAGTACTTTGCGTGTATTACATATGCTTTGTTAGGCCTGGAAGTAGTCCAAAGCAACACTAATGCATGTGTAGTGCTGGGGAGAGAAAGGTGTATCTGCAACAGTAAGTTTTAGTTCTATTGCAATTTTTAGCTCTTTTTACTGCCCTTATCATACATATGTTAATTGTTATCAATATTCTTCATCTTTTCCCCAAAATACCAGATTTACAAATGTATAATCTTTCAAAGGGTCTACTCCTACTCTTAACTTCAAATCATGTCGATATATTTCTCATCTAAAAGATACTTCAGTTCTGAAATTTAAAAAAATATATATTATGAGATTTAACAGAAGCAGCCCAAGATGATCTGAGTCCATGAGTAGTAATAAACAGAATTCCTTAACATTGACACCCTATTACAACCGAAATGAGCTTAATCACTCAACAAGAAAAGGGTACATACTGCAACCTGTAATACTCTTATTTTTGTAACCATGAGACGTCAATATAAACATACTTCAATCTATAACAATCCTTCCTTACCCCCAGAAGAGGGTCTAGACTCCAGAACCATTTGTTGCTCTGGCTAGCAGAACCACACATCGTCAGTAAAAGAAATAGAGATGGAGAGTCTTAATTATACACACTAAACACCAGAGTTATAACAACAGCTAGCTGGAATGCCTGTGACCCGACCTACAGCTACTGGAGAACCTGCACTGCTAGCTCCAGTTACAACTTTTTCAACCTATTTGCTACCACCGAAGGGCAGGGTTACAACAATTACCAAGACAATACACAAATATATATGTGATATATATATATATATATATATATATACATCACATATATAGTTGTTGTAAGTACAGGCTTTCCAAAAGTTGTTGGCATTAAAATTGCGGGCTCGGGTGCTCATTGCGCTGGTGGAGATCAGCGCCATAGGCGCTCATCCCTTCGACCCACAGCACTTAAACAATGAGCACCAAAGGCACTCATTTCACTGGTGGAGATGAGCGCTGCAGGTGCTCATCCCTGCAACCCACGGGACTTAGGCAATGATCGTCAAAGGCACTCATTGCGCTGGTAGAGATGAGCGCCACAAGTGGAGATGGTGGAAATGAGCCCCACTGCCGCTCATCCCCAGACACGCAAGACTTAGATAAAAAGAGCGCAGATGTCGCTCACCGCAACTTAGAGGCGCTCGCGAAATTACAGCCCAAACGACTCGGTACTTAGCGACAGCCGAGAAATTACGGCTTGCAAAAATATGCATTTAACGGCCGAACAGCCAAACTGCAAAAACACACAAATATGCCTCAAATTTACTTACACACTCAAACACAGCTCAGGGGGAGTGCCAGGGAGCCTGTGTGTGAGGTTGCAAGTTAATTTGAAGCATATATTGGCCGAAGGCGCTCATCGCAGGGCTCTCGATGAGCACCGAAACTGCTCAGAGGGGCCATAACCTCACATTCGGTGGCAAACAGCATTACCATGGCTTCACATTTTATTGTCGTAATTTTTTGATGGGCAAGTCGCTAGTATATATATAATTGTTTATTATTATAATTTACGTTTATTTGTAACGCTCTAACATATTTTGCAGCGCTGTACAGGGGATAACAAACTACAGAAAATTGAAGGGCCCTGTTTTGAGCTTAGAATCTTTGTAGAAAGTGTTTTTTTCCAAAGCAACCTACTAGACTGGAAACTAACGACTTACAATCTAAAGGGAATGGAAGAGGCAGAGACCTAGGGAAGAACAGTTAGGAATACCTAGGATTAGGAAGAAAGTGAAAGATTACTTAGGTAGGAAGGTATCTGACATTGTGAGGTGAATGGCTCTAGTGTGTAGTTTGTTATCTGTCCCTAGTGGTCAGATAATGTAACCTGCTAGTGAAAATGTCAGATCAGGCCCTGGGTTAGGAGATATATCTCCAGAAGTAAGAAGGAGAAGGGAGAAGGGAGATGAGAATTGGACTTGGAGACACAATGTGGAAAACTTGAGAGGAAGAGCCTGAGGAAAAGGCAAAAGGTTATGAGGAAGGAGAGGGCAGGAGGAAACATTAAGAATAGTTAGCAGGTGTTCCTAATTGATCAGATGAAATACATTTGTGTGACTCCATAAATTAAGAGCAAACAGGGGTGGGTGGGTGAGCGGCAGGGAGGGAGGGGATTGTTGTGCATTTAAGATAGATCAGAGCAGGGCAGGAGTGAGGTCTGCTGAGAGAGGGAAAATAAAGAGAAACAGGATGTTATTTGAGTATAATTTGAAGGGGTTGAGTGTAGGTTTGAACAAACAGAGGAGGGGGAGGGGTTACAGAGAAAACTATAGAATGAAATTGTAAAGTAAAAAGCAACAATGTCCCCAAAAATAATAATAGATAAATGCAAAATAATATTTAAGTGCAAATGGTACAGATCTCTGAAGTAAATTTAGCCCATTCAAGTGTCTCCAATATACCTTACAAATGGGCTTGTTGTGTAGTTCAGATAGATCAGAGCAGGGCAGGAGTGAGGTCTTAGAAATGGGTTTGTTGTGCAGTTCAGATAGATCAGACCAGGGCAGGAGTGAGGTCTTAGAAATGGGGTTGTTGTGCAATTCAGATAGATCAGAGCAGGGCAGGAGTGAGGTCTTAGAAAATTGGGTTGTTGTGCAGTTCATTAGATCAGAGCAGGGTAGGAGTGAGGTCTTAGCAATGGGGTTGTTGTGCAGTTTAGATAGATCAGAGCGGGGCAGGGCAGGAGTGAGGTCTTAGAAATGGGGCTGTTGTATATTCAGTAATGCACTATCATCTCAAAGCTAACCAAGCCACCATTAAATCATCAGCTGTTGACATCAAAAAATATTTCAAGAGTGTTATCTACAGGTTAGTATATAAACCATGCTTATTATGCCTCTCATTATATTCATGACATTTATTTCTTTCTCCAAGCATCCGCCCCTCCTCATTGGCTCCAAGCATCCGCGCCTTCCGATCAACTGATGTAACTGTCAGATTGCAGCCAATCAGAAAGCGCAAATGCTTGGAGCCAATCAGAATAGAATACGCCCTGTAGGGGTGTATCTCATTTTGGTTGGCTGAAGGCAATAGTGCCTTCTGATTGGGTTCAAAATAATTGACAGTTACTTCAGCCAATCAGAATGGGATTGGCTCACACCTTTGCACCTTCTGATTGTCTGAAATATGATTGACAGCATTTTCAGCCAATTAGAAGGTGCCATTTCTAAATTTTACTGGAGAATGCAAGAGAACCCTCATTAGCACTGGGGGGCTCCTCAAGGGAGACTTTGAGGAGGACCGGGGCATTTAGGACAGGTAAGTGTACTATTTAGAATGTATTGTTTTATATGTGGTATTTATTTTTGTATTAATTGTAATGTTTCTTTTTTTGTAGGGGTGCCGGACAGACCATCGCCACTGGAGGGGAATTTGAGCAGGGTTTTTACCCTATTCTAGTTTTAGGAAGTTAGTTTTTTTTTAGGTGAAATTTAGTTTTTTTTATTGTATGTATTTAGGGGGTTTTATTGTATGCATTTAGGGATTCTTATTGTATGCATTTAGGGATTTTGTTGGATGTATTTAGGGGCTTTATTGGATGTATTTAGGGGTTTTATTCAATGTAATGTACTGTACATACTCAAGTATAAGCCGACCCGAGTATAAGCCAAGGCACCTATTTTACCACAAAATACTGGGAAAACTTAGTGACTCGAGTATAAGCCGGTGGGAAATGTGCTGCTGTCTGTGTCCCTCTTGTGCCCTCTGTGTCCCCCTCTTGTGTGCCCTCTGTGCCCCTTTCTTGTGTCCCCAATCTCTCTCCCCTGGGTCTCTTCCCCCCTCTCCCTCCCCTGTGTCTCTTTCCCTCCCCCTCATTTATCACCCTCCTCAACCCCCCTCTCAACCCTCATCCTCACTCCTCATCCTCATCAACCCCCCTCCTCATCCTTAACCCCCCTCCTCATCCTCAACCCCCCTCCTCATCCTCATCCCCCCTCCTCATCCTCAACCCCCTCCTCATCCTCAACCCCCCTCCTCATCCTCAACCCTCATCCTCAACCCACATCCTCAACCCCGCTCCTCATCCTTAACCCCTCCTCATCCTCAACCCCCTCCTCATTCTCAACCCTCTCCTCCACCCCCTCCTCATCCTCCCTCCTCATCCTCTCTCCTCATCCTCCCTCCTCCTCCCACCGCCTCATCCCCCCGCCTCATCCTCAACCTCCCTCCTCATCCACAACCCCCCTCCTCAACCTCAACCCCCCTTCTCAACCCTCATCCTCCCTCCTCATCCTCATCAACCCCCCTCCTCATCCTCATCAACCCCCCTCCTCATCCTTAACCCCCTCCTCATCCTCAACCCCCTCCTTATCCTCATCCCCCCTCCTCATCCTCAACCCCCCTACTCATCCTCAACCCCCTCCTCATCCTCAACCCCCCTCCTCATCCTCAACTCTCATCCTCAACCCACATCCTCAACCCCCCCTCCTCATCCTCAACCCCTCCTCATCCTCAACCCCTCCTCATCCTCAACCCCCTCCTCATTCTCAACCCTCTCCTCAACCCCCTCCTCATCCTCCCTCCTCATCCTCTCTCCTCATCCTCCCTCCTCCTCCCGCCGCCTCATCCCCCCGCCTCATCCTCAACCCCCCTCCTCATCCATAACCCCCCTCCTCAACCTCAAACCCCCTCCTCATCCCCCACCTCATCCTAAACCCCCCTCCTCACTTTACCCCTCTAATTAACTCCCCCTCTCCCTTTCCCCTCACTTACCTTCCATCAGCAGCTGCTCCTCCGCGCTCCTTCAATAGTCACGTCATTAGCATATGCTGGGTCCTGACGAAACCGGAAACGTGCGGAGGAGCAGAGGAGGTAATTAGAGGGGTAAAGTGAGGAGGGGGGTTGAGGATGAGGAGGGGTTTTAGGATGAGGAGGGGGGTTTAGGATGAGGAGGGGTTTAGAATGAGGAGGGTGGTTGAGGATGAGGGGGGTTGAGGAGGAGGATTGGGGTTGAGGATGGGGGGGTTGAGGATGAGG
This sequence comes from Discoglossus pictus, assembly GCA_027410445.1. NCBI lineage: Eukaryota > Metazoa > Chordata > Amphibia > Anura > Alytidae > Discoglossus > Discoglossus pictus. The sequence continues at coordinate 127,311,255 of CM050163.1, forward strand.
AGGGGGGATGAGGATGTGTGGGTTGAGGATGAGGATGGGGGGTTGAGGATGAGGATGGGGGGTTGAGGATGGGGGTTGAGGATGATAAGGGAGGGGAGGGAAAGATCCACGGCGGTGAAGAGAGACACGGGGGGAAAGAGAGACACGGGGGTGGTGACTCGAGTATAAGCTGAGGGGGCTCTTTTCAGCCTAAAAAAGAGCTGAAAAACTTGGCTTATACTTGAATATATACAGTATGTTTTTATTTGGTGTAATATATACTTTTTTATTTTATGTAACTTGGATTTTTTATTTTTTGTAATTTAGTTTTTTTATTATCTGTAACTTAGGATAGGGTAGAGGGGAGGTTAAGACAAAAGGGTAGATGGGGGGGGGGGGGTAATAGGATAGGGATTTACTGGGTACAGTTAGGGTTAACTAGGTCCAGTTAGTATTCAATAGTTCCAGTTATGGTTAGCTTGGTCCAGTTAGGGTTAACTAGGTCCAGTGGTTAGTGATAGGCATAATTATGTATGGTGAGGGTTAAATAGGGTTAATTGGTTATAGGGGGGTTAATTAGTTAGTGGAGGTTAATGAGTTAGAGGGGGTTAATAGAATGGTATAGGGTAGGATAGGAGTTAATAATATAAGGTAGGGGGTTAATAGGGTAGAGGCTTATTGGGTTCAGTTAGGGTTAATGGATTAAGGGGTATAGTTAGGGTTATTGGGGTATAGTTAGGGTTAGTGGGTTAATGGGGTATAGTTAGGGTTAATGGGATAAAGTTAGGGTTAATAGTGTAGTGTAGTGCTTAGAATGTGTCATGAGGGTCCCTCATGGCACATATAGTGTTAATATAGGTGTTAATAGTGTCCTATAGGGGTCTATATAGACCCCTATTGGACTGAGGGGGTTCATTTTAGCCTAATGAGGATCTATATTGACCCCCATGAGCAATTGGGTTCATTTTAGGTGCCGGGGGGGGTACTTATTGTACCCCCGCAGCAGGGGCTAATTGTTTTATTTAGCGCTGGTCCTTTAAGAACCTTTAACCTCCTTTCAGGACCCGCAAGGCAGAATTTTTTCATTTTAAATGCAGCGGGGTTCCCAATCGGGATCCCCGCTGCAAGGGTTAATGTAGGTACACTGCAGGGGTCCCGATGGGGACCCCCAGCATTGGGGTGTTAATTTTAGGTGCCGCAGGGGTACTTACTGTACCCCCGCTACAAGGGGTTAACCATTAGTGTGCCCAGGACTCTTGCGGCCGGGAAAGATCAAAGGCCTTGAGGGAAGTAACTTGCGATTAGCAGAATAGTAATGGACAGTAGAGCGCAGCAAGTAACCCCATTAGAGCCTGCAAGTAGAAGGCAATTGAATAGCAAAGTAATTTGCTCTCTTGACTTGCAAGCCGGATCTAAAAAAAGTAGCAATTGAATGAGGCCCCTAGAGTGGATGATCTCTTAAGTCATGAGATCAGATATTTCAGATAAGACACTTCATACTCTTAAGAGATTTTGAAGCTCTCATGGACTGAAACTAGGCACAGCATAGCTCCTTCTGACGTAATTAGGAGACTAATTATTACCTATTTCAGGATGGGGATTTAGTTGTTCAACAACCTTAAGTGCAATAAGTATGCAGTGGGGACAGGTCTGATATTTTCTCATTTTGTTTCCTAATTATGAAACTTAAATACTTCATATCAATTAGATTCCCTTTTATCTTTTTAATTATATATATGGTATTCAGGTTACCATAAAAAAGGATTGAGCTAAGATTTAAGATTTAAAAGAGGCTGGCAAGGAAAGCTTACATACAAATATAGTTACTTTTGAGTCAGTTAAATGTTCCCAACAGATTTATGTCTACGGGCTAAATATTCTCAAGAAATCTATGAGAACTTGGTATTTTCGGAACAGTTTCCTGTGTTAGTTACTATTCAGCTGTGGATTTTCTAAACAGAAGAATGTTATTCTGGTAGAACAATAAATAAAAAATGTTGTGCTTCGCCTAGGGACTAGACTAATTTATAGGACATATATATATATAATATAATATATATATATATATATATATATATATATATATAAATCCTTCTAGATGTTGTTGTGGTGAAGGGGCTTGTATATCTCAATTAAACTGTGACAGATATGCCTGGCATGCTATGCCTATATGGTCACCAAGAGTCAGACACAACTGATGGACTGAACAACAAAATATAAAAAAAAAATGAAAATGTAACTTAGTTATTAAAGACTTTATGGAAATACTTGGGTGAACAAATTTGTGACTACTGATTTGGTCTTGTGTGTTCTAAGAAAATATATTTGTTCAGTGTATTTAGGGGCACTACTTTCTCACCTTCTCACTTTACATTTGATAACAGGCAAATTGTAGGTGAGCCACCATAGCTTCAGCTTCTATGCTTATACAAGGGATGAATGCATAGAAGGAAGGGATGAATGCATAGAAGGAAGGGATGAATGCATAGAAGGATTCAGCTCCACTTTTGAATTATATCATTTCTTATTGTGCGTTCAGTGGGAATAATGGAAATTCCACATTCTGCAAAACCCCTCGCTTTTCAGAAAACAGCTTGATAAATAAGGCAATTAAAAACATAATAATATATAGATAGATATAATCTATTAAATGAACACTACAGTGGTAAAACAATTCATGTTCCTTTTAAAATATAAGTTACAGCAATAATGCCGTATTAACCCAATAACATAAACATATTCATTATTATTATTATTACTAGCGACTTGCCCGTCAAAAAATGACGGTCAATAAAAGAAAGTGTTGAAATGCTGATGCCACACAATGTGAGTGTACTGTGTGCCTCAACTATATAGACCCCTGTAACACACTAATGAACGCATGTAATAACACTATAAGTGCCTTGAGGGTCATCCAGGACCCTCATGACCCAAAGTGTAAGCACTACACCATTTTAATCCGGTCACTTATGGGGGTCTATCCAGACCCTCATAAGCCTCTATTTAACCGCATCAGTCCCATAAGGGTATATTATGACCATTATGGGCCTGTTCCAACCCAACATTAACCACATAAGTGCCATGACGGTCCTCAAGGACTATCATGACACTAAGTATAAACACTACACTGCACTATACCCCCCCAATAAAACATTAAATATAAACTAAACACTCTCTACACTAACCTATTAACACGTACACTACCTACCTACCACCGAATAACCTCTCCCCACCACTGTAATAATAGAAATAAAAAAAACTAAAATCACCACACAAAAAATTGTACATTACAGGAAAAAAAAAAAACGTAAGTCACAAAAAATAAAAAAAGGAACATTACAGAAAATAAAAAAATACATTACAACCCCCCCACTCGAGAAAAAAAAAATACACACCTGAAAAGGAAATACATATAATACATACAATTACATACAATACAATTACATACAATACAATACAATACAATTACATACAATACAATACACCCCTCATATCTAATATACATCCCCCATATCTAATATACATCCCCCTATCTAATATACAATACTATCTAACTAATATACATCCCCCTATCTATCTAATATACAGTACATGCTATCTCTATATAGCAACCCTAATTCTAAGCTACAATAAAATAATTAAGACCACTTACATAGTTACATAGTTACATACAGCCTTATTAAATTGCGATTCAGCCAATTCTAAAAGGCTCTATATAAGCACACAGCATATTTTTTTTACAGAAGTGTTTAGTTAGTGAAGACCTTGCTTTTGGATAGAAGTTCACTAACTAAACACTTCTGTAAAATAAAATATGCTCTGTGCTTATATAGAGCCCTTTAGAATTGGCCAAATCACAATTTAATAAGGCTGATAGTATTTAAGGTTGAAAAAAGACTTTCAGTCCATCAAGTTCAACCTTTTAAGATCTCCTTTGATCTGCAATATGCGGATTAACTATTAATTCATTAGTTGTTAATTAATTATTAATCAATTATTTAATGTTTTTTTTGTTTGTTTGTTTTTTTATTATTATTAATTAGTCCAGAGGAAGGCAAATAAAAAAAAAAAAAAAAAACAAGCGAGACTTAGCCAATTGTCTCATGGGGAAATGTAAAAAATTTGGATCATTACTGTCGCTCTAATAATCCATGATAACCCTGAATACCCTTTTTAATTAGAAATAAATCTAGTCCCCTTTTAAAGTTATCTATCGAATCCGCTGTCACCACCTCCTCTGGTACAGAATTCCACAGATTAACCACCCTTACTGTGAAGAACCCTTTTCTTTCTTTGAGGTGGAATCTTTTTACTTCTAACCTCAAGGGATGTCCTCTTGTGAGTTGAAAACCTCTTGGCACAAGAAGCTCCCCCGACAAATCTTTATACTGACCCTGGATGTATTTATATAAGGTAATCATATCTCCTCTTAGACGCTGTTTTTCTAGAGAAAATAAGTTTAATTTGGTTAGTCTTTCTTCATAACTTAGCCCCTCTATTCCCCTTATTAGTTTGCTTGCCCTTCTCTGTACCTTTTCCAGCTCTAAAATGTCCTTTTTATGAAGTGGTGCCCAAAATTTTACTCCATATTCCAAAGGACGGCGTACTAGAGATTTGTATAGTGGCAGAATTATATTTGCTTCCCTGGCTTCTATACCCTTCTTAATACATGCTAATATTTTATTTGCCTTTGCAGCTGCTGCTTGGCTTTGAGCACTGTTACCTAGGTGGTTGTCCACAAGCACTCCCAAATCACTTTCAATATCTGATACACCTAGATTTGCTCCATTAAGATTATAAATTGCATGGCTATTTTTCCTTCCCAGATGCAAAACCTTACATTTATTCGTATTAAATCTCATCTGCCATTTAGATGCCCATTCCTCAATTTTATGTAAATCCACTTCGAGGGAAAGCACATCATTTTCTGATTTAATTACCTTGCACAACTTTGTGTCATCAGCGAAAATGGAGACCCCACACTCCAATCCTACCTCTAAGTCATTAATAAATATGTTAAAAAGGAGAGGACCTAATACTGAACCCTGAGGAACCCCTCTTACCACATTAGTCCAATCGGAGTATGTTCCATTTACAACAACCCTTTGCTTCCTGTCTTTTAGCCAGCTCTCAATCCATGAGCAGATATTTACTGCAATTCCTGTATCCCTTAGTTTGCCCAATAGTCTCCCATGTGGCACTGTATCAAAAGCCTTTGCAAAATCCAAAAAGACTACATCCACTGAGTTGCCATGATCCAGGTTCCTACTAACCTCCTCATAGAAACTAATTAGATTTGTTTGACATGACCTATCCCTCATAAACCCATGTTGACTCCTACTTATAATCCTGTTCAAATAGACATATTCTTGTATATTATCCCTTATTAACCCTTCTAAAAGCTTCCCCACTACAGAAGTGAGGCTCACTGGTCTATAATTCCCTGGATTTGCTCTTGCTCCCTTTTTAAATATAGGTATCACATCAGCTTTTCTCCAGTCATCTGGTAGAGACCCTGTGTTGAGTGAATCTTGAAAAATTAAATATAATGGTTTGGCTATTACAGAACCCAGTACCCTTAGTACCCTTGGATGTATTCCATCAGGACCCGGGGCTTTATTAACATTTATTTTTTCCAACCTCTTTTGGATTACTTCCTGTGTTAACCAATTATTTGGCAAAGGTAGTGTAGCCCCATTATGTCGCAGTGTCCCAACCACTGGTACCTCCCTTGTGTATACCGAAGAAAATAACCTATTTAGCTCATCTGCCTTTTCTTGGTCACTAATTATCAGACAGCCTGTTTCACATTGTAATGTTCCTATAGCTTCCTTCCTCGCCTTCTTCCCATTAATATACTTAAAAAATATTTTAGGGTTAGTCTTACTCTCTTTTGCAATTAATTTTTCATTTTCTATTTTAGCCAGTCTAATCGCGCTTTTGCAAGCCTTGTTGATTTCCTTGTATTCCCGTAAAGCAGTCTCTGTCCCCTTTTGTTTGTATAATTTAAATGCCTGTTTTTTACTCTGTATCTTGATCTTTAAATCATTGTTAAGCCACATGGGTTGCGATTTACTCCTTTTACTTTTATTCCCACACGGTATATGCTGATGTGTATGTATATTTAGTAAGGATTTAAATGTTGTCCATTTATGTTCAGTGTTTTTACCTATCAGTTCTCTGTCCCAGTCTATACTTTGTATTGCTGCCCTTAGACCGTTAAAATCTGCCCTTTTAAAATTAAGAGTTTTTGTTGGCCCCTTAAAATGTTTTTTTTTTTATTCAATCTCAAATGAGACTGTGTTGTGATCACTGTTTCCCAAAGGTTGCCCTATTTCAACATTTGATACAATATCAATATTATGTGTAATGAGTAAATCTAAGATAGCTTCATTTCTAGTAGGCTCCTATATAACCTGGGCCAAATAATGATCCCTGAGTGTACTCAAGAACCTGCTCCCCTTAGCTGAACTGCTGGTCTCATTTATCCTGTTCATTTCAGGGTAATTAAAATCTCCCATTATTAGAACTTGCCCGTGCTTAGCTGCATTTCCAATCTGTAACAATAATTGTATTTCCTCACGTACAGCTATATTTGGGGGTTTATAGCATACTCCTACTAATATTCTTTTGGAATTTGCTGCTCCGCTATTCAACTCTACCCACAAACATTCAACTTTATCACTAGGTCCACCATAAATATCTTCTCTGACTATAGCCTTAAATTTAGGCTTAACATACAGACAAATCCCTCCTCCTCGATTACCATTGCCTCTATCTTTCCTAAATAGGTTATAACCATCCAGATTAACAGTCCAGTCATGGGATTCATCCCACCACGTTTCGGTAATGCCTATTAAATCCCATTTTTCATTAATTGCTAATAATTCTAACTCTCCCATTTTTCCTGGCAAGCTTCTGGCATTAGCAAGCATACACCTTATGTTATGAGTCTGTAGTTCTGAAGTGCCTGCCACTGAACTTGAATTACTTAGTACTACCTCCATATTGACTATACTACCCCTCCCCCCATCTCCTCCCCTATGAGTTGTTAATTCATCCCTTATACCCTCTACACTTTCTACCCCATTACTTATATCTAGTCCCTCCCCCCCACCTACTAGTTTAAAAACTTCTCCAGCCTTTCTACCATCCTATCCCCTAGTACAAAAGCTCCCTCATCATTAAGGTGCAATCCATCCCTACTGTAGAGATTGTACCGAAGTGAGAAGTCAGCCCAGTGCTCGAAAAAGCCAAACCCCTCCTTAGTGCACCACATCTTTAGCCACGCATTAACCTCCCTAATCTCCTTCTGCCTCCCTGGGCTAGCACGTGGCACTGGTAGTATCTCAGAAAATACTACCTTGGAGGTCCTTGCCTTCAGCTTATTACCTAGTTCTCTAAAATCATTCTTTAGGACACTCCATCTTCCACTAACTTTGTCATTGGTACCAATATGTACCAAGACCGCCGGTTCATTTCCAGCCCCTCCCAATAATTTGTCTACCCGATCCACAACATGACGAACCCGAGCACCCGGGAGACAGCAAACTGTTTGATTGCTGGGATCTGGGTGACAAATCACCCTGTCTACCTTCCTAATAATAGAGTCCCCTACAACCAAAACCTGTCTGTTCTGCCTATTCTGCCCTCCCTCTTCTCCAGTAGAGCTGTTCGCCCGGCTGTTAGAGGGAACAGCTCTATCTGGCATTGCCATTCCTGAATGGACATCGCCAACAGTTTCACTCAATCTGGCAAATCTGTAGTTGTTTGCCAACTCAGAACTAGCCTGCCTCCTCCTGTTCACCCTGCTTCCCCTTGTAACTGTAACCCAGCTGCCTCCCTGGACATCCTCACTAACCCCAGCTCCACCCTCCATGCTAGGCCCAGCTAAACTGTACTCAGTGAGCACCAACCCCCTTTCCAGTGGAGCAATATCACTAAGTGCTGCAATTCTCCTCTCCAGATCTCCAATTTGAGCTTCCAGAGAGGCAACATGCTCACACCTCTCACAGAGGTATGGACCCTGGATCATCTGTTCCAGTATTGCATACATATGACAGGATGTACACTGAATAAGGTTGCCACTGGACTGACTCATAATTATTATTATTGTCTACGAAATTTCAGTGGGAAAAATAAAGAATATAATATAATATATTTATATAAAGTTTTCCTCCTTTGCACTATAAATCTGCCCTCCCTTTTCTTTGAAGGCCCTCCTTTTATTTAAACTCCTAGGCCTTTACTAGAATTGCACTTGATACTGAAAATGTTCGCAAGCTCACAAGTTCCCCTTCTCCGGTTTCTATTAACTTCTGCCTTCTCGCCTGGGCACAATTAGTGCACTCTGCAATTTATCAGCCTTTACTTGTAAGGTAAATCCACTTGTAAACAGGCCCCAAACCAGCTCACAAATCCTTTATCCTAGTTTAACAGTCAAGCCACACACCTCTCAACCTGGGCACACTTAGTGCACTCTGCAGTTTATCAGCCTTTACTTGTAAGGTAAATCCACTTGTAAACAGGCCCCAAACCAGCTCACAAACCTTTTATACAAGTTTAACAGTCAAGCCACACCCCTCTCACCTGGGCACACTTAGTGCACTCTGCAGTTTATCAGCCTTTACTTGTAAGGTAAACCCACTTGTAAACAGGCCCCAAACCGGCTCACAAACCTTTTATACAAGTTTAACAGTCAAGCCACACCCCTCTCACCTGTGCACACTTAGTGCACTCTGCAGTTTATCAGCCTATACTTGTAAGGTAAATCCACTTGTAAACAGGCCCCAAACCAGCTCCCAAACCTTTTATATAAGTTTAACAGTCAAGCCACACCCCTCTCACCTGGGCACAATTAGTGCACTCTGCAGTTTATCAGCCTTTACTTTTTAAGGTGAATCCACTTGTAAACAGACCCCAAACCAGCTCACAAACCTTTTATACAAGTTTAACAGTCAAGCCACACCCCTCTCACCTGGGCATAATTAGTGCACTCTGCAGTTTATTAGCCTTTACTTTTTAAGATAAATCCACTTGTAAACAGGTAAACTTACCTTTGAGATGTTTCTTCAGATCACCAACCTAGGGTAAAAAAGATAAAAAAAATTACTACAACACGTTTACATAAAAAAACTAAACATTCTAAATATTCTAAATATTATACTCACCTTTCCACCATGTCCCGTTCCAGCATGTCACGTCCTCCTCCATCTTTGCTTCTGCGGTGCAGCCCTTGTTAAAAAAACACATTACATTAGCACACAAACATAAACATGAAACAAAGTAAAATAAACACAATCTACATTGTACTTACCTCCCCGCGATGTCTCCGGCCTCCTGGTGTTCTGCCCCGGATGGGCACTGGAAGCATCCGCGCTCTTTAAAAAAAAAAAAACGACACACCTCCGCCCTGGCGGATGTCTTCGACGCTAATGAGCTTCCTATGGAGTGTTCCAGAATAAAATTGGCATTGGTGGCTTCTGATTGGCTGAAAACGCTATCTATCAAATTCAGCCAATGAGAAGACGCCAATTATGAACCAATGAGAAAAGGATACACCCCAAAATACCACACAGATTGGATAACCTGTCAATCTTTATTTGAACCAATCCGAAGGCTTTATTGCCATCAGCCAATCACAATAGAATACACCCTCACGTACTGATTGGTGAAGACATCCGCGCCTTCCCATTGGCTGTAATACTGATTGACATTGACAATAGCCAATGAGAAGGCGCAAATCCTTCACCAATCAGTACGTGAGGGTGTAGGGGGTGTATTCCATTGTGATTGGCTGAAGGCATCTGCGCCTTGTGATTGGTTTAAATAAAGATTTACAGGTGCATTATCCAATCAGAGTGGGATTTTAGGGTGTATCCCTTTTTGATTGTCTCACACATTGGCACCTCCTGATTGGGTGAATTTGATAGATAGCGATTTCAACCAATCAAAAGGCGCCATTGCCTATTTTCTTCCAGAAAAGTATACGGGAGCCTCATTAGCATCGGGGATGTCCGTCAGTGCGGATGTAAGTATTTTTTATTATTTTTTTACAGGGCGTGGCAGAAGAGGAGGCCGGAGACATCACGGGGAGGTAAGTACAATGTAGATTATGTTTATTTTATTTTTATGTATGTGTATTAATGTTATGTTTTTTTTAACAGATACCGTAACGGAGAAGAAGGACGGGACATGCCGGAAAGGTGAGTATAATATTTAGAATGTTTAGAATGTTTATTTATGTACTGTAAATGTGTTGCACTTATTTGTTTTATTTTTTTTCCCTTGGTGCCTGATCTGAATGGACATCTGCAAAGGTAAGTGGTCTTAATTATTTTATTTTAGCTTAGAATTAGATTATTTTATATATAGATAGCATTTATTGTATGCTAGCTAGGGGTATGTGTTTTATATAGATAGCATAGCATGTATTGTATATTAGATTGTGGTATTTATTTAGATAGATTGTGTGATGTATATTTGATAGATAGCATGTATATTAGATTATGGTATTTATTTAGATAGATTGGAGGATGTATATTATATAGATAAGATGTATATTAGATTATGGTATTTATTTAGATAGATTGGGGGATGTATATTATATAGATAGGATGTATATTAGATTATGGTATTTATTTAGATAGATTGGGGGATGTATATTATATAGATAGAATGTATTGTATATTAGATAGGGGTGTATTGTATTGTATTCAATTGTATTGTATTGTATTGTATTATATTGTATGTATTATATGTATTTCTTTTTCAGGTGTGTAATTTTTTTTCTGTAGTGGGGGGGGTTGTAATGTGTTTTTTTATTTTCTTTAATGTTCCTTTTTTTACTTTTTGTGACTTAGGTTTTTTATTTTATGTAATGTAGATTTTTCATTTTTTGTGACTATTATGTAATTAGAGTGGTGGGGTTATTAGGGGGTAGGTAGGTAGTGTAGGTGTTAATAGGTTAGTGTAGAGGGTGTTTAGTTGATATTTAATGTTTTATTGGGGGGTTATAGTGCAGTGTAGTGTTTATACTTAGTGTCATGATAATCCTTGAGGACCGTCATGGCACTTATGTGGTTAATGTTGGGTTGTAACAGGCCTTAATGTACCCTTATGGGACTGATGGGGTTAAATAGAGGCTTATGAGAGTCTGTATGGACCCCCATGAGTGACAGGGTTAATTAGCAGTTTATGGGGTTCTGTATTGACCCCCATGAGTGACAAGGTTAATGAAGGGCTTATGGGGGTCTATATTGACCCCATGAGTGAAAGGGTTAATTAGCAGTTTATGGGGTTCTGTATTGACCCCCATGAGTGAGGGGGTTAATTAAGGGCTTATGGGGGGCTGTATTGACCCTCATGAGTGACGGGGTTAATTAAGGGTTTATGGGGTTCTGTATTGACCCCCATGAGTGACAGGGTTAATGAAGGGCTTATGGGGGTCTGTATTGACCCCCATGAGTGACAGGGTTAATGAAGTGCTTATGGGGGTCTATATTGACCCCCATGAGTAACAGGGTTAATGAAGGGCTTATGGGGGTCTGTATTGACCCCCATGAGTGACAGGGTTAATTAGGGGTTTATGGGGGTCTATATTGACCCCCATGAGTGACAGGGTTAATGAAGGGCTTATGGGGGTCTGTATTGACTCCCATGAGTGACAGGGTTAATGAAGTGATTAGGGGGGTCTGTATTGACCCCCATGAGTGACAAGGTTAATGAAGGGCTTATGGGGGTCTATATTGACCCCCATGAGTGACAGGGTTAATTAGCAGTATATGGTGTTCTGTATTGACCCCCATGAGTGAGGGGGTTAGTTAAGGGCTTATGGGTGGCTGTATTGACCCTCATGAGTGACGGGGTTAATTAAGGGTTTATGGGCTTCTCTATTGACCCCCATGAGTGACAGGGTTAATAAAGGGCTTATGGGGGTCTGTATTGACACCCATGAGTGACAGGGTTAATGAAGTGCTTATGGGGGTCTGTATTGACCCCCATGAGTGACAGGGATAATGAAGGGCTTATGGGGGTCTGTATTGACCCCCATGAGTGACAGGGTTAATTAGGGGTTTATAGGGGTCTATATTGACCCCCATGAGTGACAGGGTTAATGAAGGGCTTATGGGGGTCTGTATTGACCCCCATGAGTGACAGGGTTAATGAAGGGCTTATGGGGGTCTGTATTGACCCCCATGAGTGACAGGGTTAATGAAGTGATTAGGGGGGTCTGTATTGACCCCCATGAGTGACAAGGTTAATGAAGGGCTTATGGGGGTCTATATTGACCCCCATAAGTGACAGGGTTAATGAAGGGCTTATGGGGTTCTATATTGACCCCTATGAATGACAGGGTTAATTAAGGGTTTATGGGGTCTATATTGACCCCCATGAGTGACAGGGTTAATGAAGGGCTTATGGGGGTCTATATTGACCCCCATGAGTGACAGGGTTAATGAAGTGCTTATGGGGGCCTGTATTGACCCCCATGAGTGACAGGGTTAATGAAGGGCTTATGGGGGCTTGTATTGACATACATGAGTGACAGGGTTAATGAAGGGCTTATGGGGGCCTGTATTGACCCCCATGAATGACAGAGTTAATTAGGGGTTTATGTGGGTCTATATTGACCCCCATGAGTGACAGGGTTAATGAAGGGCTTATGGGGGTCTGTATTGACCCCCATGAGTGACAGGGTTAATGAAGGGCTTATGGGGGTCTATATTGACCCCCATAAATTACAGGGTTAATTAGGGGATTATGGGTGTCTATATTGACTCCCATGAGTGAGGGGGTTAATGAATTGCTTATGGGGGTCTGTATTGATCCCCATGAGTGACAGGGTTAAGGAAGGCTTATGGGGGTCTATATTGATCCCCATGAGTGAGGGGGTTAATGAAGTGCTTATGGGGGTCTGTAGTGACCCCCATGAGTGATCAGGTGATATTGTATATTTGTTTTCTTTTATAACGGGTCCTTTAAGGACCTTTACGGTCCTTTGAGGACCCGTAACGCATGAATTTTGACTTTTCATTGCATCGGGGGTCCCCGATCGCGTGCGATCGGGATCCCCACTGCGATGGTTAATGGGTTAGTGCAGGTCTCCAAGCTTATCTCGGATTCCGTGGGGTTAATGCGGGTTTGCGAGCTTATCTCGGACCCCTTCTTGGGTAAGTTATAAGTGGTTGGGCTTTGAGCCTGGTTTTCGTTTTTTTCGGCGGCCATTTTTTCTCTCGCTTAGGGGATTTTCGTGTGTCTGAACTCGGGAATTTGGACTTAAATGTAGGTGTAACTTCACTTTCAGAGAGTGCCCCCCCTTGCTATGGGTAAGCTTTTTATTTATATTTTGTGAGTATTTGGTGTGTTTTGACTGTTTTTAGGTGCGCGCAGTGTTTGTTACGTTAAGGTTGGTTCTGAGGTAGTTTTTTTTTTCCCGAAGTCGTGCGTGTGTGTTTTTAACTGCGTGTGAGGCGCCTTTTAGCCTCCACCTCCACAAATGCGGCCCCTAGGATTGCGAGGGTCCGCATTTGCGGACAAACACAGCCGACGTTGGAGCCTTCACCTTCCGCAAATGCGGGCCTTCGCTTCACGAGGGTCCGCATTTGTGGAGCAAACTGCATCTGCAACTGCAAGCGTTAGCAACAACTCGTATGCTCACAACTATATATGTGATGTATTAATTTTCCTCTGCAATAAACTTGTGGGCTGGAATATTGGCCTCTCTACTTCTACTTCTCAGTCAGACAGCTATGACATGGGTGGGCATTGAGCTCCATATTGCATTTTCTCATGCACATTGTTCGACCAGCAATGTTCTATTGGTCCACATGGTCATGTGGTGCAGTTTCTTTTGGAGCTAATACTACATCATCAAATGTATGAAGAGTAAGCTGCTAGTCATGCCGTGTGCATTAGAAGATGCAATATAGAGATTCACAGAAGATTCACAGCCTGCTATCTGCCAGTCTCACTCAGTCATGCTGATAGGGACAGGAAGAGGCCAGCCCCGATAGGTGAGCGGAAGGATATTAAAAATAAATAGTAACTTGCAACAATTGAGCTGCCAGGGCTTTTTATTATTCTAGATGCTTTTAAGTCATGTTTTACCATTATAGTGACCCGTTATATATTTCACTTTCTAAAAACATTTGCCACTGATCAAGTCTAACTGATCAAGTCTAATTCCTAACAACAGCATAATGTAAGTGCTGGGCTTGATTATGGGCAAAATGGTTTAAAAAGTTTAAAATAAGTATGTACATCTTATTTTATTGCCTCTTTAAAAGAGGCAGATATTTGATTTTGCACCTAGCAGCATTAGACATCTTGAAGGAATGGGACTCATTCCTTCAAGATGGATGTTGATAGCAGCTCAATTAGATTTTGTTGAAAGTCAGCCATTAGGAATAGACATGTGCCAACAGTTCTTAATAGAAGAGCAAGTCCAAATATGATAAACCTTCCCCTCCGGATATAGAGAGAATAGCGCGCTAAGATAGAATGCCAAAAACATGACACAAGCAGAGTCTGCTAATTGTAACATATGCTCTAAAATACTTGTATTGCACACAACTACTAATGCTGATGTTAGTTTGTTACATAGTTTGTTACATACTTCACAAACACGTGAACTTTTTCTTAGACTACATTGAGAACGCTTTTTACTTGTCAATCAGTGGATAATGTGGCGGTTATAGTTACCCTTCATTAAACAAATGTAAAATTACCATATCTTGATTTCCCCAATATTATAATTTCCCAAGCAATCTTAAAATCTTTCTTAAATATAATACATGTTCTGTTTTTATTTATAATGACTTTGAGAACATACTTTGTGGAAACTACAGCACAATTAGCTGGCTCATGCAAGTTCAAATAAAAGGGCATTTTGATGTTCCAAATATACACAATTGATGAATTATGAAAATATTAAAATGTTCTGCTTTATCTGCTATAAACTCCAAGGGCCTTATTAAATACCAACAACAACAAATTGCAACAGTTACAGATCGATTTAATTGAACAAGCCAGCAACTACATGGCCGAAAGCCAAATCGGTAAACCATGTAACCGTAAGTAGCATTTCAGGGCATGATCATGGCTTTAAATGTCAATTAATTAGTATTTAGATGTCCGATATGCGATCGGGCTCACAATCCAGCTATTTAAAAATCAATAAAAATGAATGCAGAAACTGTTCTAGTCCATGTGGCTGGCCTGATATTCATTAACTCCTTGATTCCTGAGATTGATATTACACGGAAATTAAACGTAAAAAAAAAAAAAAAATGTATTGCAGATTTGCGAGCTTTAGACTGTTGTGCAATTAATTCTAATGTCTTTCATCACTTTCCCCATATTTTAAAATCCTGTATTGTGTTTTTATTTGCTTTTATAGTGTTACGAACAGGTGTTAAACCCCTTGTGAGTCCTTTCTAGTACTCGTAGAAATGTTTTGCTATATTTGCCATATACGGGTTTGAAGGCAATTGCGGGCTTGTGTAATTATTGCAATTAAATCTTGATTTGCGATTTTAGCGTTTGTAACATTTGCGGGCTTGAAAGATCAAATGCTTAGATGGGTCGGAGTTACAATTTTGACAACCGCAAGAATTTTCAGCCTGTAGCTCACAAATAAATTGCTGATAGCTAGAGGAGGCCAATTGAATATCAGTAACTTTTGCGGTCTACATTAGGGGCTTCAGTAATTGCGATTTTAACAATTTAATAGGGCCCTATGTATGTTACTATCTATTTAAATAGAGAAACCTAATTGATTGACATATATCCTCCGTGTTTTAATGCCGTAATGATGACGGTCTCATTTTCTATTTGCCGTTTCGAAATGGGTGGTTACGGCCTTGCTTAATTGATCACGTTCCCGCCATGAACTGCGTTCGGACCCTAACTTGCTGGCTTGTTCAATTGAATAGCACTGGAACTGTAGCAGAGTTCAAGCCCACAGCACACCCGCAGACATACAGCGAGATGCGGGCTTCTCAATGAATCAGGCTCTTTGTTACTTAACATATTTCCAATCTAAATTCCATACAATTTTAGACTATGATAAATGTTAGTAACTTTTAATACTTTAAACAGTTACTATATTTATGAACATTTCCTTCTTGAGGATGACTTTTTACTCGCTTGTGACTTTTATGCAGATTTTACTTTTAATTTTATGTTTATTTATTAAAAAATGTACAACATGTAATATGTTCCACAGCACACTATACATTTCTATTCCAACTTGCTTTGCCAAATAAATACAATCTGGTTATTGTTTATTTAGAATCAGTTATTCTGCTCTTTTGAAAGAGACCCTATAATACCTTTTGAATTTCTCCTTCAGCAATAGTGGAAAAAAGATTAAGGGATTACAAGAATATTAAACTTTCATTCTTTTGATCTCTGAGCTACATTGTTATGACACTGCTCAATTTATCAAAGAATTTGGCTCTAATCTTTTTTAGGATGCAGCTATTGATGTGTAAGCTGAGTTTATGTAAATTCTAAGTCAATTGACATCAACAAGGATGAAGTGAGAACTACTTCTAGTGTTACTGTTGCAGAAACCTCTACGTATTGGTGCTCTATCACTCAGAGTGGTCCTTATTTCGATAACTTCCACTTTTCTAGAGATTATTTTTATATATTTTTGTTATATATTTTTAAATAATGCATTTGCCATCTTGTAGGTCTTACTTGCTATCATTCTTTGCTGAAATTCTCCCTGCCAGTGTTATCTTTACACACATTTATTCATTAGCAAAATCAATGATAAATCACAATTGTAATTTTAGTGAAAAATATGCTGAAGGCCACAAACAATCAGAAAAATCACATCTTGCCTCTTGACAGGAGGTTTTACTTACTCTAAAACCAGTGGCGGAGCTAAAAAATGGAGGGCCCTGGTGCAAAAAAAAATCCCCCTCCCCCTCTCAAGGGAGTATTGTAAAAATGTTTTTGCTCTGGGTCCCCCAGTAAAAACTCACTCAGTGCCCCTCCCATAACATCACCTGTCCCCAAGACCATTTCCTATAGCTGCTCCCCCCAAAATCCCCTTTCCATAGATGCTCCCCTTCCCTTACCTCTTACCTGAGCAAAGCTCCTCTGCCTGCATCACAGGCAGGTTGGGGTCTACACTACAATACAGAAATATGTATGGATAGATAGATAGATAGATAGATAGATAGATGAAAAATTGGCATTGCAGTATACCTTTTCTATTGGATAAACGTCCAATTTATATTGAAGACCTTTCAAGAGGTTTGACCTCTCTTTATCAAGTCTGAAGCAAGATAAAAAGCTACTAGTTAAAATAACAACAACTTGATAAAGAGAGGTCAAACCTTTCTAAGGTTCGCCAATTAAAATGAGACATTTGTCCAATACAAAAGGTACAATACTCCTATTACTCTTACCAATATAGTATAATGGACATTCACATAACACTGAGTTGGGTGTTATGTGTGGCGATGGCTGCTGATAAAGAGA
Source organism: Discoglossus pictus (assembly GCA_027410445.1). Lineage (NCBI taxonomy): Eukaryota > Metazoa > Chordata > Amphibia > Anura > Alytidae > Discoglossus > Discoglossus pictus. The sequence continues at coordinate 127,328,733 of CM050163.1, forward strand.
GGTCAAACCTTTCCAAAGCTTGTCAATATAAGTTGAAGTGTTTGTCCAATATAAAAGGAACAATACTCTTATTACTCTTACATATAACACTGAGTTGGGTGCTGTTTTATTTGGATGCTGTGTGGGGATAGTTGCTGAGAGTGGATGGATGCTGAGAAGGACTGCTACTACCTCTCAGCATCCATGTCCACATAGCACCTAGTCCTCAGCATCCATCCGCTCTCAGCAACCATCCCCATATAGCAACAAACCTCTCTCAGCACTCATACCATACAGCACCCAACCCCTCTCAGCACCCATCTCTACATAGCACCCAGTCCTTGTCAGCAGCCATCCCCTCTCAGCATCCATTCCTACACAGCACCCAACTACTCTAATCACCCATCTCACATAGCACCCATCCCTCTTCTTTGCTCCCCTCTTCTCCTTTTCAGAAAATAAAATAACATGCAAAACAATATTACATAGCATTGGGCCCCACAAAGGAGGGCCATGGTGTATTGCACCACCTGCACCACTTGTAGCTTATAGTGTAGGGGGGTAAGTACAAAGCAAAATACAATATTAACACAATGCAAAAGAATGGAAGGTCCTGTCTTTGGGTGTTTTCACAAAGCATCTTACAATATTGAAAGCTTGCAATCTAAAGTAGTTAATCTATAAAGTAGCCTATGGCCAATATATTTAAAAGTATATCAATTACATTCTGAGTTTTTTTCTGTAAATACTTTGTCCTAATCATTATAATGATGTGCTTAGCTGATTAAATGATATGCTTCCCAAAACTTACTAATATTTGTTTAATGGTGTAAGGTGCAGAATAAAATAAAGTTTTTTTCATTTTTTACACCATATTTAATACTAGAAAACATAGGAATTGTTTAAAAAATGTATAATAATGAAATGAAAAAAACTTAGACTAGCACTAGATTATTGATGGAGGAACTGACTAAACTACAGACTTGTGTCAGAGGGAATACAAAATCATTATAAGAAGACAAATGCACACCTTCCTACCTAAGCAAACTTTCACTTTCTTACTGACCCTTGCTATTTCTTATCTGCTCTTCCCCAGGTTTCTGCCTCTTCTATTCCCTTTAGATTATAAGTAGCACGTTTCCAATCTTGCTGGGTGCTTTGGGAAAAAGCCCTTTTTACCAAGATTCTAAGCTCAAAACAGGGCTCTTCATCTCTTACAGTTTGTTAAATTGTATTTTTTTTTCAAAATGTTTATTTTCTTTGAAAAATGTTACAACAATGTTTAATAATCAAACACATTCTTATCATATAAACACAATTATTAAATACAGAAATTCAGCTTAGACCATTAGTCACTTGATGAATTCAATTTAAAAGTATAAAATACAGATTTAATTATCAACACTGAAAGATTAATTTCTTCCTAGTATGTACTGACTGACAGTCATTGTCACAAAGGGTCAAATCTGATTATTTTTTTGTTGAACAATTAATCACTTCATAAATCAGATTTAAACGTGCAAAATACAGATTATAGTTATCAAATATGGAAAGATTAGTCTCTTCCTGATACATATTAGCTGATAGATTATCATAAATGTTTTTAACTACCTGCAGTCTAAATTTGAGATATAGCGATAAATGGACGGGGAAGGGTAGAAAGGGGGAAGGAGCGGAGGAAAAAGAACAAGAAAAAGAAAAAAAAGGGAGAAGGAGGAAGGAATGAACATTAATTCTATTTTAGTCATACAATTAATGTTACATTAATGAGATCTAAAGTTATCTTATTCTTTAGCAAAACATACTTAGAATTAAGCTTGAATTGTCATTATTTTAATATTTCATTATTTTCTCATAATAATTATACCATTTTAATTTGAATTCTTTCTTTAGATATTTTATTTCCATTTTTAAAATATTTGCTATGTATATAATATTCAAACTTCTGAGCTTTGACCATCAAGTAATTATCTATATTTCGTTTATCATTTTGAGTTTGTTTAAATTTTGTAAATTTGATTGATCTCTATAAAAAATATATGATTGAGTAAGCTTAGATTAAGAACTTGCATTTTTTTGGCACATTGTTTTTTGTTTTTTTTGTCTATAGTGATAACTAATGATGTCCCCTCTAAGAACTATTTTAGTAGTTTCCCAAAATATATCAATGGTATTAATGTGTGCTTTATTGTGATCATAATATTCTTCCTGCTTATCTTTAATATAAATCAAAAATAAAAAAAAATCTTTAAAGTAGTGCATTAGAAAATCTCCAGTTTCTGTTTTTATATTCATAAAGTGATAATTTAATATTGGTCATTATTAGTGCATGATCTAATAAGAGGGTATTACCTATTTGTGGATTTCCTATTTTTTTCTATTAATTTAAGTTAAATAGAAAAAATCTATTTGTGATAAATTTGATGTGTTTTTGAATAACTAGTGAACTCTTTATTTTGTAGACTGAAATGTGTCAAGCATCAATTAAATTAAATGTAATTCATATTTCTATATAAATGTTATACAATGAGTACTCAGCAGAAGTAGCTCACAAACGTAGAGAATTTTCAACCTGTTACAATCAACTTTTTAAAGAAGGTTTAAAAAAGTGCCTTGCTTTATCAAGCTAAATTACTACTAGAAACTGTTAAAGGACCATTGTTTTTTTTTAAAGTTGAAGAGGTACATTGTAGAATGTGCATTTCTACAAATCTTCAGCCACACTCCTAGACCTGGCAACAAGTGAGGTGGGCACACTACTATCCTCTCACTTCCCTTTTCACTGCATACCCTCTATTCCCTATCATCTTTTAAAGTTCACACTATCCACATCTTCTCTTCAATCCCTCTGCAAATAGCTGCAATCTATCGCCTGCCTGGATCACCCTCTCAATTTCTGGATCACTTTGCCGCCTGGCTCACTCATTTCTCTCCTCCAATATACCTTCACTCACTCTTGGCGATTTCAATCAACATAGCCACTGACACTCCCATCTCCCCAACAACCACAACATTACTTGCACTTACCTCTTCCCTTGGTCTCTGACAATGGACAGATTCCCCAACGCACTGTGATGGACACTCCATTGACCTTATTTTTACCAATCTCTGTACTATCTCCAACCTTGTAATTTCCCCATTTCCTCTATCTAACCACTACCTGCTAATTTGCAACCTCCCCTCACTTTCTGCTCACCACCCTTCTTCAATCACTGCCACCAGAACCCACAGAAACCTGCAAGCACTTAACCCACAACAACTGTCCAATGTGCTAAAACCCCTTCTCAGCACCCTCACCACCTTAACCTACCCTCTTCTAATCCAAACTCTCTGCTCTTTTGGCAACCATGATACAGCTATCTCGTCATGCATTTAGTGTCTCCTTCTCCTCCTTAGTGTCTCCTTCTCTGGCACCTCTTCTTCATCTCTCCCTCTGTCTGTTGGCGTACCCCAAGGTTCAATCCTAGACCCCTCCTCTTCTCCATCTACACATCCTCCCTCGGTACCCTACAAAAATCCTTTGGGTTTCAGTATCATCTCTATGCAGATGACCCTCAACTCTACCTCTCTGCACCAGATCTTTTCCCTCTCTTTTAGCTCAAGTTGCCAACTGCCTCTCTATCATATCCTCCTGGATGTTTGCCTGTCGACTCAAACTCGACATGTCTAAGAATGAACTCCTTATCTTTCCACCCTCTACTACAGCTTTCACTCCTCAAATATCTCTCACTGTTGACAATGTCATCATCACTCCCACCTCCCAGGCCTGTTGTCCTGTGTTTCTATTGGACCCTTCCATCTCTTTTATTCCTCTCATATAATCAATAACAAGGTCTTTCACCTAAAAAAACATCTCCAAAATTCATCACCATCTTACAGTAGACACATATAAAATTCTAATACACTCTTTCATCATATCTCGAATCGACTACTGCAATTCACTCCTTGCTGGCATTCCTATTTCTTATCTGTTTCCACTCTGATCCATAATAAACGCCTCCACTAGACTCACCTTCCATACTAAACGCTCAGTGTCTGCAGCTCTTCTGTGTCAATCACTCCACTGGCTTCCCATAGCCTCCAGAATCAAATTCAAAATCATGACCCTAACATATAAAGCCCTCAACAACAGTTCACCCCTTTATATCTCTGCTCTTGTTTCAAAATACTCTCCCAACTGCCCCCTTCGTTCTGCTAATGACCTTCTTCTTTCCTCCTCTCTTATCACCTCCTCTCACTCCAGCCTTCAAGACTTTTCTTGTGCTGCCTCTACTATGTGTAACTTATTGCCTAGGTCCACTAGACTATCTTCCTGCCTCAAAACCTTCAAATAATCACTAAAAACACTTCTGTTCACCTTCAGCCTTAATATACACACTTGCACACTCCACAGCTTAATAACACTTACACCCACAATCTACAGTACAACACACAGACACCTCCAATTGCTTACACACTGCCATCTTGCATCTATCACCGTCTTGTATCACACCTAAACCCTTTAAATTGTAAGTTTGCAAGTTTTCAATTGTGTCGGTGCTTTGGAAACAAGCAGTATGTACATATGATTTTGAGCTAAAAAACAGGGCCCTCCATTCTTTATATGGTGTTAATTTTGTTTTTGCAATGTACTTAAACCCTGTACAGCACGACGGAATATGTTGTCGAGTTACAAATAAAGATAATAATAATAGATTATTTCCCTTCCAGCAATGTAGAGGGTGCTGCTATGAGCAGGACCTAATCTCATAACAAAGTGGAAGCAGCACAGATTATAAAGTCTTCTAGGATATAGGAAGGACCACTGTAGTGCACTCAAAAGTAAAGCTCATAAGTTTGATTGCTGTGCATAGATCACCAAAAACTGAGTGCAGTTTAAATATAAACAAAAGTAAAAAATCAATTCTCAGCTTTTAAGTTGCCAGTTTTTCCTGTGTTTATCAGGTATGTGGCCAGGTCTGTCTGTGTGCTGGACTTTGATGGAGTTTGGAAGCAGAATGGGCTGATGTCACTGGTCTTGCCCCATGACATTAGCTTCGCCCCCACTGCCTACAGTACACAGAGGGGTTTGGGTTAGGGTAAGGATTTAGGTTTAGGGTGGTGGCAGATTAAACATAGTAAAAGCACACAGGAAGAACCAGCCAAGCCTGCTGTGATAGGCACAGTTAGGAGGAGATATGTAGCTCTAACTGGAGACAAAACAGACTAAAAGCCAAGAAAAAAATGATAACTTGCATCTCTGTTTTAATAGCCCATTCCCAAACAAACAAATATATGAGCCCCACCTGTAAATACAGTACAGTTGTCCAGTTGCTGAATAGCCTTAGAAGGTTTGCATATTTTTCCAATTCATTTAACTTGCAAAAGTATATCTAAACATGTTATTATTATTATTATTATCCTTTATTTGTAAGGCGCCAACTTATTCTGTAGCGCCAGTGGAAGAACTAAAGAATGGAGGGCCCTGGTGCAAAAAATATCCCCCCCCCCCCCCTCAAGAGGGTATTGTAAAAATGTTTTTAGTCTAGGCCATCCGGTACAAGAGCCCCTTCTCATAACAGCACACTTCTCCAACTCCCTTTTCCAAAGCTGCTACCCCACAAGACCCCTTTCTATAGCTGCTCCTCTTCCCATAGCTGCTCCCCTTCCCTAACCTCCTACCTGCGCAAAGCTCCTCTGCCAGCATCACAGCCTTAGGACGCACTTGCTTCACTTTTAAGCAACACCTAATACGGGGTCCTCTATCTGCATCCCAGCCAAAGTGGACACTACATTACTGAAATACATATATTAGTGACTTGCTCGTCAAAAATTATGGCAATAAAATTTGAAGCCTGGCAATGCTGTTTGCCACACAATGCAAGGCTCTCCCCTGTCTAACTTGCAGGCCTCGCGATGAGCGCCTTCGGTGCTCATTGCGAGCCTCTCCTACCCTCTACTTTATGGGCCTTGCGATGATCCTTCAGCACTTATTGCAAGCCTCTCCCCCCCTCTATTTTCCAGGCTTCGCGATGAGCGGCTTCGCAACTTTCAGGCCTCGCAATGAGCGCCTTTTTACCCCTTATCTCCCTCCCCTTTGTCTCTTTCCCCCTCTCTCACCCCTGTGTCTCTTTCCACCTCACTCCCTCTCCTGTGTCTCTTTCCACACTCTCCCCCTCTCCTTCTCCTGTGTCTTTCTCACCTCTCTTCCTTTTCAGTGCTACTGTTTGCATTTACGGGTATGAAACCATTTGCAGGCTTGGGAAATGTTTCCTTTTCCCTAAGCCCGAAATGTGTGTCCGATTTATGGGCTTGGAAAAAGTTACGTCTTTACGTCTTTGCAACCTCACTTACAGGCTCCCTGCCTCTCCCCCTGTGCTGTGTGTGAGGTTGTAAGTACATTTTTTAATTAATTGCCATATTTTGGCAGTCTTCCGATGGATTCTGAGTTACAGGCTTGAAAAAAATTGCGGCTGTTAAACCCATAATTTTTTTTAAGCCTGTAACTCATAAGCCTTTTGGAGCTTCTCCCCCATCAACACACACAGACACACATATGCATAACTATTTCTACATAGCAATAAGTCCCTTTCAGCAGCCACCTTCACATACACCCACCCCTTTTAGCATCCATCCCTACAAATCACTGAGTCCTTGTCAGCACATAGCAAGCACCCAGTTCTCAGAATTCATCCGCTCACAGCAGCCACACTGCACCTATCTCCACACAGCTGCGGTAACTACAATCCTAAAGTGAAGCAGAGTAGCAATACAAGCTTGTTTGGAATTTCCATTAGTTTTAAAATATCCAAAACCATGGTTGGAATGGTTGAGTTGTATCTTAATTCTTAGGCATTATTCCCATAGTCATTTTGTTTTTGTGTTTAGTTTTTGCGAACACTTCATTTATGAAATACTTGCCCTTAGTAAATAAATCCCAAAGGAAGTTATTAAATAATCATCACATGGACATATTTTCAACATTGTGACCAATAATATGTCTATAGCAAACCACATAATACTTTGGTTACCAGTATAATTACATTAGACTTTACATCATATTTTCTAGTACAGCGAACGGATGGCATATTTGTGTTTGTATCAATGAACTCTAAGATTGTTAAATATGGGTTTTTGTTTTTTCGGGTGAATGATGGATTTACTAAAAATATGGCAAGACCACATGCATTTTTGATGTTTGCAAAGTTGTGGGAATTATGCACCACAAACCAAAAAATGTATGTGACTCACATTTTCTATAAAGAAAACTGTCAGTATTAAAACTTTTTTAATTCCCATGCTTTAAATATACATTTTTTTCCAGGGAAATTACCATCATTTGACATGTAGTAAATTACTTTTAAATGATTCTCTTTCCATGCAGTGTATTAATTGTGCTGCCTAGACTGTTATTAAAAATTGCTTATTAAAATGTGCAATAATAAAATAATATAAAAAAAAATCTTAAAGAAGATTAACGACACAATTATTTCAGTGGATAATTTTCTTTATGTTGATGGGGGGAAATGCTTGTTTCATGTAAATGACGTGAAATTATTGGTATTATTTTAAACACGTGAGTTTAAATAAATCTTAAGCTAAGACATCACATTTCTCCTAATAAAGGGCTTCATTCAATACAAGACTTGTAACTCGCATTTTTAACTGTGATTGCTTTTTTCCATAATGTTATATGTGACGATCCAGGTGTTGGGTCTATTACTGCCCAGGGCCACCTGCTATATAGACTACAGGTTAACTACCCACAAGAACCGTTGGGTTCTTGGAAATCTCTGCACCAGCACCCTGATATATGGCTTCTGTATCAGTCAGGGTCTCTCCATCAGGGCTCAGTAACCTTCCTGTGGTAGTGACAGGACAAGTTATTTGCAGGGTGGAGATAGAATCAGTATCACCTTCCAAGTCAAGCCCCATCCACAGCAGGTCCTCAAGCTGCTCTGCTAGCTCCTCACCCTGCTGAAGCCCCAGGGAAGCAATCCACTGATTTAGAAGAGCTTTTCCCCGATCACCATTGCCATCACCACTTCCTCATACGGGTGATCAGGCTTCTTTTCTCCTGGATCACCTCCAACCTGCAGTTATCCAGGTGGCCAAACATGTCATCAAATCAATAGCAGTATCCCTTGGGCTTGTAGGTCTGGATAAATCTCTGATAGGTTTCTTCATCCCCGTCAAGCTGCAGAAAAAAAATGAACTTCAATCTTGCATAGGTCACCATATGCCATCCTTCAGCTGCTGGTTACAGCACCGAGATGCCACCACTGCCAACCAGTTGTGACGATCCAGAGGTAGGGGCTATTACTGCCCAGAGCCACCTGCTATAGACTACAGGTTAACTACCCACAAGGACCGTTTGATTTTGTGAAATCTCGACTCCAGCACCCTGATATCTGGCTTCTGTATCAGTCAGGGTCTCTCCATCGGGAATCAGCACTTGCAGGAGTCGTAGTGACCAGGACAAATTACTTGCAGGGTGGAGATAGGACCAGTATCACAGCCACCAGTAGCAAATAAGAGCGCATACGAAGCACTTTAATGGATGGTAAACCAAGCCTATGGCTCCCAGGAATAGGATAATTCTCTGTACATATGAAGTGGGCTGACACTAATGTGTCAATCCTGCCCGCCTATAAACATACACTGTATAATTGTACAATTCCCCAATACTGACCTCATATGGCAATACTAGCTTGCTAATCCTTGGACAGATAATGCTCTAAAATTATTAGGTTAAAAAAAAAAACATAAGGATACATAATAGCACCATATATATAACTTGAATAGTGGTAAATAGACAATAGGAAAGTACAATACTGCCCTCATATGGCAATACTAGCTTCCTAATTCATGGACGCTTTGCGAGGTGCGTATTTCTTAGCTGATGAGCGAGCCTCTCGTTAAACCGTAGCACTTAGCTGATGCGAGCCTCGCGAAGCGAGGCGAGCCCATTATGTGGGACTTAGAAAAAAAATACAAGACGCGGGACATAGAAAAAAAAAGATACGAGACGCAAAAAATTATGAGATTAGCAGCCGAACAAAAAAAACACAATAAATACACTCCAAAAATTACAAAAACATCACAGACAGCATGGGGCAACAGCCAGGACCTCTGTGAGGGAGGTGGATTTTAACTCGAATTAGATGATTTTCGCCACCTGAAAATCGCCTAAGCGAGAAAAACAATGGCCAGCGCAAAAAAAAAAACGAGGATGCATGACCCAGGACCACGCGAAACCCTGCAAACCGATGTGGGACTTAGAAAAAAAAATACGAGACGTGGGACTTAGAAAAAAAAAGATACGAGATTAGCGACCGAAAAAAAAAACAAAATACACCCCAAAAAATTACAAAATTATAACAGACAGCATGGGGCAACAGCCAGGACATCTGTGAGTGAGGTGGAACGCAATTTTAACTCGATTTAGATGAATATCGTCTATGTCAGGAAAAAATGGGCGCCCCAAAAAATGAAAACAAGGCTACACGATCCTGGACCACACAAAACACTGCAAACCCCTGTAGCACTTTACACATCACACTAAGACCTACAAGATACACTATTACAAAAGCTGGAAAAGGCTCACGAGACGCGTACCACATTAATAACATTACGACTATACAATGCCGCTTTACACAATAAACCAACGGCTTTACCTCGCGCACGCAGCCTATTTAGAATGCACAGTTCAAACATTCATTACACTTTATAAGCAGGGCCCTAACACTCAAAATGTATATTCTATGCTGACGCAAAATACAAAAAGATTGTTAGCTCTTCAGCCTATTGCTCGCTGCATTAATTTATTGAATAAATCATTCATTATTACTTAACTACATATACATAGAAATATATATCTCTTGTTATCATGACTCACGAAGGTGCTCAGAGGACCAAAAGTACACGACAGGAGAGGCTCGCAATGAGCGCCGAAGGTCCTCACAGTACAAAACGGTTTACATTCTGCACATGGCTTTAAATTTTATGGCCCTGTCATTTTTAGTGGGCAAGTCGCTAGTAACTTGAATAGTGGTGAAATAGAGAATGGCAAAGTATATTTCTGAAACTTGTGTAAATGGCAATTACCATGGAAGGCTAAAGCAATATACTCGCCAAAAATAACCCACCATGGAAGGCTAAAGCAATATACTCGCCAAAAATAACCCACCATGGAAGGCGAATGCTTTAATCATGCATGCATAATAAGCAATTCAAGACACAGCGATAAACCACACAATGAAGAGACATCCCCACCTCACTAAACAAGAATAAGCTACTTGCATATCCTATGAAAATCCAGATGGTTTGTTTCGCCCTATTGAGGGCTTACTCACTCTTATCTCTCTTTAAGGCCAGAGGCTGCCCATTTGATTTTTCACACCCCAGTGTATTACACCCAACAATATTATGTAGATGACATACCTTCCCATGGATGTGATGTACATGATTGCTCTCAGAAATGTTATGTGGTCAGGATCCATAGTGTTAATGATGTTTGGGGTGTGTCGAGTCTTTCAAAAGTGAATGCATTGAAGTAGCTATTGTACGTCATGTGAATTTCCTGATAGTATTAAACTATTGTGTACTGGTGTCTATGTCACTCTTGAGGTTTATATGTCTTATGTGGAGGTATATTATTGCCAGTAGTTGATGTTCCCAATATGTATACTGATGCAAACATAATAATTTCAAATTAAGTTTTGGCTATATTTGTGCCTTTGGGACTGTTATATATTAATATCTAATACAGTTACATGCTTTTCCATCCTTTTTATCACTGTACTGTCTCTATAACTGCTTTTGCAGGTATTAGCAATGCCCTTGATGTTTCCAATATGTATAGTGACTCAGACATAGGGCCTTATTCAATTGAGCAATTGGTTACTGGAGCCCATAATGTAGCCGCAAACTAATTTGCTATTCAATTGGCATCTATTAGCTACCCGCAAACGATCTGTGGGTGACAGGCTGAAAATCCCTGCGGTTGTCAAAATCGTACCTCCGACCCATCTAAGCCTTTAATGTTTGAAGCCGGCAAATGTTACAATCACAAATTGCTATTCAATTGCTACAATTCCTCCAGCCCACAAATGTTTTCACACCCGTAAATTGCAAATATAGAAGAAAATCCTACAGGACCAGATAGGACTTGCAAGGGGGTTAAACACCTGATCATAGCACTGTAAATGAAAATAAATAATCAATACTGCACTTTCAAAGACGGGAAAAGCGATGAAAGACATTATAATTAATTGCACAACAGTCTCAAGCTCACAAAGCTGCAATAAACATTTTTTTCCACATTTCATTTTCATGTTATATCAATCTTGGGAATCAAGGAGTTAATACATATCAGGCCACCCACATGGACTAGAACTTTTCCCTCATTCCTTTTTATTGTTTGGTACATTGCTGGAGTCTGATAGCAGATCGGACTTCTAAATGTTAATTGATTAACGTTTACCCTCCATGTTTTAATGATGTCATGATGACGGTCTCATGTACTATTGGCTGTTTCTAAATCGGTAATTGCTTAATTGATCATGATCACGCTCTGTAATGTTACTTACGATTGCATGGTTTACAGTTTAAGCTTTCGGCCAGGTAGTTGCAGGCTTGAGTATGAGGACAGAGGAAAGATGGATAGTATTCAGACCAGCCCCTGGGAGTCAACAAGATTTTTACATTGTATTAAGGAGCCCTAACCCCATATCTGTCAGGGAAAACAGCATAGGTTTCAGCATATTTTGCTTAAGATATAAATATAAATATTTGATATATCTTTGAACAGTTATTTTCTGTGACATAGACATGAAATATTCACATACTTATTTGCATTCTTTTCAGTGGTGAATTTCTGTAAGATTTGTTCAAAGAAATTGAACAAATTCAGTGGTGACCTCATTGGTATTGATAGCTTCTTATTCAAGGTGAATCGCTTCTTCAATAGCTTGCATTAATACAGCTCTCAGAAAAAGTTCCTGCCCTTCGTGTTTGATTGGATATTTTCAAACTGTAACTTGTTGAAAAAATATAGACATCTTAATTCAGCCAATCAAAGCTAGTGTAAACATGGCAAGAGCTACTGCTAATGCTGCAGGTGCAAAGCACCAAGTCCCTCAACAGTCTGGAGTAAAGGTGGACCCTTAATTCATTGGGGGAGTGTGAAAGACAATCATTATAGGGTAATAATAGTTTAAATATATAAAAACAAGTGTATTTAGTTTTAATATAATATATACAGTTGACTATCAGTTATCTGGCACCCACAGGGATTGGTAGATGCCAGACAAATCTAGTTTCTGGTTGCTTGAAAGTCACCATTAAAATGCTATTAAAACTCTGCTAAGTATATTTGTCAGTGAGGGCTATTCTAGCAGCAGCAGCTTTCACTCCTCACTTACATACAGCTACGCTCGTCTGGAGGTGCGGTGCTGCCGTCGGGGAATATCACTCTAACACTGAACTGGCTCAGTCACTCATGCCTGTCTGCTTCCATGTAAAACTGAATTGCATAGACATACAGTGGATGCAATCTAGGTGCCTGTAAGCATTTTGTGGCATGACAACCTGGCTCCTTGCATTTGTGGAGCCCTGTAAATTTACATTTTGACTTAAAGTACGGTATTCATTATTTTTTCTGGTTGCTTGAGTTCTGGTTAACTGAGAGTCTACTGTATATATTTAATATATACAGAGACATTGCATTAAAACATTTGTTCCTAGGCAACAAGGTTTCATGACAAGTATTAACCCCTTGAGTACTGGGTTGTGTGTTATCCGAGATCTTGTCTAATAAACAGGCATAATAACATCAACTTTAATTACACCGATGTTGATATTGGACTGTTTATTGTCAAATAATGTCAAAATGTAAAAATTGTTAAGTCATATGTGGTGCTATACTGTCACTGTAACTGCTGCTACTGCACTCAGCAAAGGCTTTAAAACCTTTTACAAGTAGTCTTTGGTACCCATAATATTTTCATAAATTTATTTTTTTGAGGGTCGATAACATTGACACTATTTATTTAAGGACTTGGGTAACAGAGTGGATTAGATCTGTTGGTCTCTATTCTATACTACACAGTAGGTTGGCCTAGTTGAGTGGTTCTTTAATGTCACTAACCCGATGTTCTAGTAAGGAATGGGGGGGGGACAATTAGGTAGGTCTTCTTTATTCATTTTGCCTTGTTGGGTGGGTCTTTTATGTCCCTAAACGAATGTTCTAGTAAGGAATAGGGTAGAGGGGACACTTAGTTAGGTCTTCTTTATTCATTTTTTCATTCCCTGACTTCTTCACACTGAGGGAAGGTACTCTAAGTTAATTCTCTCTTTATTAAGGGGTACCTTATGACTCCCATTTCTAATTTTCCTAATGACACCATGCCAGGGAGCATCGACATAGGAACAGGGTGTGTTAGGTGGTGCATCTTTTTTAATTTTTTGTTAATTCACTTACAAGCTGACACATTCATTTCTTAAACCCCTGAGTCAGTTTGCAATGGAACAGGATCATCAGAAATGTAAAAACAATCCTAACATGCTAGTGCCCCCCAATAGTGCTTTGGACCAGACATAGTGAAATGCCCTAGTCCATTTGTTATAGCAGACCTTACTAATTAGGTTAAGCCATCATAAGTATGTTAAAAATGTTATCTGATTAAATGTGACACCACAAAAAGGAAACAACAAATAATTGTGCTAATTAAGCAGACCAGTCTCACCACTGTAGACTAGGAAAAAAATCATATATTATTAAAGCATGTAATGAACTAACAACATTAGCAGCTTTGTAACCCATCAGCATAAAATAATTTTCACTGAACAACTTAATTTAGCAGTCATGCTTCAAGTTATTAGGGCAAGCCATAATAGTAATTTTTCCTTTTCAATGTCCTCCTTTTCGATACCCCTTCCTCCACCTACTTCCATGCTAAATTTAGGTAGATAATAAAATTACAGTTAGTACTGAAACCACTGGTAAGTGTCGAAGATATAAACATGGAATGTTTCAGGCAGTAGTACCTACTAAAATACATATTTTAACTGAAAGTGCTTCTGTTCCTACAGCTTACACAACTGCTAATGCTGTAAATGTTTTACTTTATAATGAGCAACATTGCCTGCGAGTGACTATTTTAAATTCTTTCACTTTGATATTATCCATTTTATTGTGTTTTGTATAATTTTTGATAATAAGTAGGGGCCCATTTTAAGAAAATGCAGTGTCTAAATCAGCCTTGATATTTTTTGTACACTCATACTTGCTTCACATTTGCAAAATATTAATGTTCACATATATTTTAAAATATTATTATAGTATTAACAATTGAAGTCTTTCTGTGAATAACATTTCATTTCAAACTAGATTTAAAATGATGGCAACATAATAAATGTTTGATACTGCTACATCTATTTCTTCTGAATTATAAGAGGCCTTATAAGGAATAATGGTTGGATTGTCTCAGATAGTGTATGCTCTCCTTGATTTGCTTAGTCATTCTCAGACAAAAATAAAGTAGTTATTTAAGTGGTGCAAGCAATCAGATAACATTTGAAATTAGAGATCTTTCAGTATGTGTCACCTAATGTGATTTATACCTCTCAATGGTTATTGAAAACCAAGATTTACATAATAGACTTATAAACCATATATTATTAAGAAGCCCATGAAGGCTTCAAGAATATTCCCTGCTTCTTAAACTAAACCATACAAATGATAAATGTTTGTAACTAAAATTTAAGATTAGTCTGACTCGTCTACTTCTCTTTTTTTTTCTTTTGCTTCTTTTTTGAATGGGAATTTTTATTGAAAATACTTTGGTACAAAGTTACAGCAGATATATAGTAATAAAGTGTTGTATCAAATACAAAAGTCCAACAATCATGCAAATCCTAGCATTACATAAAAGGAAGTAAAATAAACTTGTTTGAGTATGGACAGAGTTAGTCATTAGTAGAGAATAATTATAGTTTCTAGAAATGTCGAATTTGCTACCAAGGTTTTGATGCAGCTTAATACATAGCATATTATCCTTCTCTCTCTACACAGAACATTATCCCTCTCCATTTTTCAACTAACAGTGAAAATTACAAAAAAGAAAGACAATAAGCACTGAATAACAATTTGTACGTATTATCAGCCTTATTAAATTGCGATTTGGTCAATTGTATAGGGCTCTATATAAGCACAGAGCATATTTTTTACAGAAGTTTTTATTTAGTGAAGACCATGCTTTTGGATAGAAGTTCACTAACTAAAAACTTCTGTAAAAAAATATGCTTATATAGAGCCCTATTCAATTGGCCAAATCATAATTTAATAAGGCTGGATATTTGTATGTATTTTTAATTGTATAGTGCCATAAATGTGTACAGAGCATTATGGTGACAAGGTACAAAATAATTATATATCAACATAATATAAGTGCATTTATCATAAAAAACACTAATAGATAGCACAGTCGCTGCCCTGTAGAACGTTAACTCTACTTACCTGGGGGAAAGATACATAGGGATACATTAAGGTAAAGGATAAGTGCATGTGAAATGGAAGATGCTGCTAAGGGTGTTATTTTAAAGCATCTTTGGTGTGGTGATTTTTAAACTAAACATAGAAAAAATTAGGTATTTGTTTGGTTTGTGTGGCAGACCATTCCGGAGGCATGGAGATACAAGTTTCTAGTCGTGAAGGAGCTCTAAAACATAACAGTGAGACTACATGCCTGTGCAGAGTGGAGAATGTGAGCTGGGGTATAGAGAGAGATGAGCAGAGAGATAGCAGAAAGGAACACAGATAGACTTGAAGC
Organism: Discoglossus pictus; assembly: GCA_027410445.1. Classification (NCBI taxonomy): domain Eukaryota; kingdom Metazoa; phylum Chordata; class Amphibia; order Anura; family Alytidae; genus Discoglossus; species Discoglossus pictus. Next base: position 127,344,524 of record CM050163.1, read on the forward strand.
AGAGAAAGATAGATTATATCAAATTAGTCCTGTTCAAAAGAGACTGGAACAAAATAATACTTCTTCAAAGCAGATAAGCTATAAACCTGCAGTGCCCAAAGAGAAAGTCATTGTCAGAAATATATTGTTATTCATGTGGTATAAAAATCATGTATAGGAAGATAGGAACTTGTGCTATTCTATTAAGTTACTGGAAGAAAAAATAACCCATTGTCCCCAAAAAGGGTTTGCTTGAGTTAATATTTTTCAGTCCTTTTTCATCATTGAACATGACAAATGCAATTTCTTGTTTCACATCTTTTAATTTTGGACTTTGTTTAGAGATCCATATTTACAGCATCTCCTTGCTATCCATCAATCTGGGGAGTTTCAGTTGTGAGTAACTCAAAGGAAACGTTCTAGGGAGGTGGGTAGATTAACTTTAAAGACTACATTTAGGCAACAGTTAATTTGATACAATAATATTTGTATAAATGTACCTGCCCACAGAAAATGTAAGACATCAACTATTGTATTTTAGCCACATATGTGTAGCAGTATTGATACAGCAAAGAAGGGTTTTAAAATGTATAAAATACAACGGGGTAGGTATATGACCACACTGTTTATGCCCTGCTACAAATCCTGCCTTGTTGTCCTGATACAAACATCTGGCCAAAGACAATAATCCAGATATTTATTCACTTGAGATGACTGGCCTGTAAGAGTTCAAGAAATGTTATTGAATGATTCATTCAAGACAGTTTCATAATTTCTGTTCAAGCCCCCCTTCATCTACCCCCTTGTGCTTTTGGGTGGGGGACCCATTAACCCCATCTTAACTTTCATGTCCCTAAAATAATATACCTCATTGGCGTCTATAACCATGGGTGTCTTTATGGATGAACATTTCATCCTAACCACTATCACAGGGGTCTTTATTGACCTCCATGGACCCTATCCCCAACATGGGAGATCTATAAGGGTCCAATAGTCCCTGCCCCTCTAAACTATCTACAATAAGATAGATACAAATAAAAGTACTGTATTATAAAAAAAAAGTGCAAGTAGAACAATAATAATAGTTAATTAATACAGTCATATTTTTAAGTTGTACTTATTTAAAATTAACCAGTTACTTTTAACAGGTGAAAAGAATGTGTTTAACTTACCATAAATTAAAAGAAGAAATAGATGGATACTTTTAATCAGAAACTGCTGTTACTTGTGTTAACTAAATGAAGTATAATAACACTATTCATCTAAAAATTAATAATTAAACAAAGAACTTCACTGCTTTTGACAAATTAGTGAAAGACAAAGACACAGGAAAAATACATTATCAGTAGTAATAAATTAATAATTGAGAGAGGTCATAGTAAAGAATGAAGAAATCACAGGGAACATTCTATGGCTGTTTTCTCACTCAATATCAAAGCGTACATTTTAGCACAGCAAAGCATATTGCAGATATTAAGATATTTCTGAAATCAGTGGTAGAAATGAACTTTTTGGTGGCTAACCTTCCAATTCTATGCAGTGCAGTAATTTTTATTTTTTATTTATGAACATGAAAACTTGTTTTTAGAAAATGTACATCATTAATGCATCTCTACTTTCAATGTACATACCCCTTGGCTTACTAAGCATTGCATAGGCTTCAGTGAAGGTAATCTCAACTCCTGCAAATGTTTAGTGAATCTACCCTGCAAATGTGTAACAGATCTCCAGATATCACAAATGTTGGTGTTAATATCATTTTCAGTATAAAGTGGTACCTATCTCTAAGTCATTAATCCGTTTTGGAGGGCATGATGCATTACTAAACAACAACAATTAAATCATTATTTTAATTTCAATTTAACTGTACTGAGATCAATAACAGAGCATTTAACTTTAACTCTACAGTTTTGAGAGGACTTGAGGGCATAATAGGATGGTGCCATTGTAGAGGAAGAGAAGGAGGAGACAGGTTATTGCTTGGAAGGGGAATCTTCTACCAAAATAGCCCAGACTCGCCACACTTGTTGGGGAACAAAAGCCTCAGCCTCTATATACTCTCTGAATTTATTGACAAAGGTTTCAGCAGCTTCTTTGTTGGCACTGGCTGCCTCTCCATGTCTTACCACGCTGTAAATGCCATTTTTTTTTCAGAATTTCTCAAACAACCATGACTGGCTTTAAATTCTTCACAGCTCTCACCACTCGCTGTAGGCTTGTCTTTTGTCAGATCAACATGCAGCTGTTTGGTTTTCTCTCATATCAGTGCTTGGGAAATGCTATTACCCGCTGATTTTTTTTAGTTTATCCAAAAATATAATAATTTCTCAACTTCCTCCAATGTCTTTTACCATTGCTTGCTGATGGAACTCACACATCTAGCCACATCAGCTCCCTTAATGGCTTCCTTATTTTTTAGGCTACCACCGTCATACTTGGCTATTATCTCTTTTTTGAGTTCTATGGTGATAGGTATAGGCTTGACTTGGGCTCAATTCAGACTCTTGCAGGTACATGCTGGATTTGAGCTCTTACAGGCTGCACAGGCTGGATTCTGGCTCAATTTGGTCTCCTGCAGGAACAGACTGGACTTGGACTCAATTTGTGCTCTTGCAGGCACATGTTGGATTTGGGGTCTGACAGGTACAGACTACACTTGAGCTTTTACAGACACAGGCTGGACTTGGGCTCAATTTGGGCTCTGGCAGGCACAGGTTGGATTTGGGCTCTTATAAGCACAGGCTGGACTTGGGCTTAATTTTGGCTCTTGCATGCATAGGATGGATTTGGGCTCTGACAGGCACAGGCTGGACTTGGGCTCAATTTTGGCTCTTGTAGGCACATGCGATTTGGGTTCTTACAGGCACAGGCTGGATTTGGGCTCAATTTAGGCTCTTTCAGGCACTGACGACAAAAATGATTGCAGGTATAGGCTCCTCCTGCTGTAACTGCCTGCAGCAGTCATGATTGTGCGTTCAATTTTGCGAGGTAGTGACTCAAACCGAGGCCAAAGTTTTCCAAGGAGGCGCTTATTAATCTGAAAATGACTTAAACCAAGGTACCACAGTATACATGTGTTTTGAACCCTTTTTTTTTTTTTTAAATACATTTTTATTGAAATTAATACACAATCACAGCAAGTAATAGGCACATTAACACGTAAGAAACTATATAAACACTTATGCCTTATGATCAAAATTAAAGCATAGTTTTCTTTTTTCTGTTATTCTGTAGTCAATATAGCAACCCTTTTAACTTAAACAAGGGAAACCTGAACAAACCAAACTTATTTATATAAAAACAAAAACATTAAATAAATAAATAACAATGGAAATAAGGGAAAATTCAATAGGCCAAGTTGAATTTATACGTTTATATCTAAAGGGTTCCTTAACCAAGGAGTCAATGCTTATTACATCTTCTCCTCCTAAATAAATGCTTCTAAGCTCTGTCCTTTTAGCTATGCAGCTCAATTTGCTTAGTTGTTCTACTATTGCAGTCAGCTGCCCTCTATAGCGATACAGTTCTTAAACTTATACAGATATTGTACATGCATTCACCTCTTGTGTTGCATTCCAGACGAACCAGAGTCTCCAGGACCAGCACTCGAATCTCCTCAATCCGAGCCCCCTTCCAGTTCCAGTCTTGTTATCTTATTACATTTAGAACACTCAGGACAAGGGGAGCCCTATCGACCACTCCAGATTTTGTAGAACTGTGGCATAGTATCTAAAATAGCAGATGTTAACTTCTCGTTTATTGCTATGTAATTCATTTTTTTAATAACCTCCTGCACATCTAGCTTTTCTGATTTCCACTGACTGGCAATATGTACTTTGGCTGCGGCGGCCATTATCTGGAATAGCTTATTCTGATTTTTTGATAAACTAGGAAGTTTAACCTCCAACAAGCAAGACTCCATGGTTGCCGTTACTGTAGTCTCAAATAATGTCGTTGCCATTAGTGCTAACTTTTCCCATAGCTTGTACCACATATATTTTAATCAGTTTTCTAAAGCAGAAGGGAGGCAAAAGAATAACCATGTAACAGAGTTGTATCTTGTATGGCTCTTCTCAAAAAAAAAATAACATTTTAGAAACATCATATGCCATTTTTAATACTCATGCTATAAACAATTTTACACTATTACCTAGGTTTCTTCTCAGTAGATGCCCAGTAAATGTATGTGTTGTTGTATTTGTTTTGCACAATGAAACTATAAAGTGCTTGGTTTAAATACTGGGCAACATGGGTCAAACTGTTATTTATAAAAATATGCCAAAAACTGTAAGATTGTACATACAGAAAAATAAACCAGAAACAAGGAATATATTATATACGAAGTTATACACATTTTCTGCTTATCTAAACTTATTTAAAAATATATATTTTAGAGAAAGTAGCAGCGTAGGGTAGTGAGCATGAAGGAGTGCAGTAAGGTTGATGATAACTAAAGACATAATGAGAATTAGGAGATTTTTCAATCCTACTCTTTTTGTAGGATGAAAGAGTGTCTAACCAGATTCTGGATCAACACAGAACAAACTCTATTTTCAGTATCATGTAGTTCCTGAACAGCCAGAGTGCATTCTTCAGGCACAGAAAGATAAACAAACTTAATAGGTTAAATTGAAATTAAACTTGATATTGTAGATGGATCAGCCTTATTGGCCATGAGTATTATCACACATTGGGAAATCTCAAGGTTAGTGCCTGCTCATAGTATTTATGGAGGCAGAATAGCTTTGTTCTGTGAGTGTGTAGTGAAATAATAGTGAAACAGTTATTATGGGTTTGCTTAATTCTCTCTGCATTGGGCATCCCAGTTGAAATTTGAAGCTGGAACAAGGAACAATATTTAAAGTGTAATCTTGTAATGTTTCAAACACTGCAAGAGATCTCTCCCTACATAATGTTATGTGTAAGGATTTTTATTATTTTTTTATCTGCTAGATGTGTCAATAGTTTCTTTTTATATTGTGTAATTTTGTTTGCCATTTTAAATTACACACATAAATTATTCAGCTAAGATCTTTCTTTCTCACCATACTCTTTGCAAAAGATTAAAGTAACAATCCTGTCAACTCTCAGTAGACATATTTTGACCATGCGTATTATTGTTTCTAATTTTCTATATACTATGATACTTACAAGCTGTATTAGTTCATAGATATATATCTCAAATGCTAAACTCCCACACCATTTTTAGCCCATGAGATGATATGTAAGTGCTTTAAAATATAGTGTACACAGTGGGAAATCCTCATTTGGTAGGTTCAAATTCTAATAAGAGGAGCTCCTTAAAATTCAGCATTTTCATTTTTTCGAGAGCAAGTTTTTTTAATTAACAAAATTCCATGGGCAGAAAAGAAGTTTCAAAGACAGTGTCTAATAATGCAGGACTGTGCATGGTAAGTATGTCTTTTCTCTTACATTCTTTTTTTGTTTCTTTGTTTTGTTTAGGAGTAGAGTGTCCCACTACCATGCAAAGTTTATGGTAGGAAACTATCTTACTAGTCCTTAGTTGTTGAGACCATATGTTAGGTATGGGGGTCCAATTTACTCCCATGGTCAACACCATTCCTTCTTTAGTTATCAGTGATAACCGTGGATGCCCTTTTAATTCAAAAATATATGTAACCCCTTTACAAGTTATCTATCCAATCTGCTGTCACAACCTCCTTTTGTAGAGAGTTCCACAGATAATCATATCTGTTTGTACATTGTGCTGAAAGGAAGAGCTGGCTTCCCCAATTAGCAAACAACACAGCAGGCAGAGACACAGGAAATGTTTACCCTAGTGATATGCAAATGACAAAAATATTTCATAGTATCATTACTCTACATTCAAATTGAAAAGAACTTCTATTACTGGACCAAATGGCGATACACCATTTGTTTTAACTCACTGCCTGATACAATAAACTAGTGGGTTGGGCTCCTCCTATAAGTTTTATAGGGTGACTGGATTTTGTATGCTTTTTATTTTTGTGATTAAATGGCTTCTGTATATTCTTCAAATACTTTTAATATATGGTGGGCAAAAGAGTGATAGAAGCCCTCCACCTGTACAGTAAATAAATATTTATATACAATGCATTTACTGTACTACTGTACAATGGAGGGCTTCTATCACTCTTTTTCCTGCCATATCTTAAATGATTGTTGTGGTAAACCTAAAAAAATATACTATACAAGTTAAGGAACCTGCCCCACATCGATGAGAGGCCATAACTCTGAAACAGCTGTACGTGGGTGGGATTCCTGGCTTGTGTATAATCCAGCCTTAGCTTTGCTCAAAGCTGTGTGATACAGCAGGCATATGCTTAAGGGAAGCCAAGTTTGTTATGGTTATGGATTGCAAAGAGAAGCCTTTGTGGACACATTTGCATGTCCCTGCCAAGGTTCCCAGAATGCAGTGTAATAACTGTGTTTCTCTGAATTCTGGCCATGAAACAAGTTTTTTAGCTTGTTTTAGATGTTCAAATGTGAACACAAATGTACTATTTATTTACTCAAATCCTTTTAAAAGAGGGTTTTGTGGTATACAATGGCCTCCTTACCCAACTGACGAGGGATGAGGTGGAGGTAGTAGCCCCCAGACTACTAGCCCTTACTGATGGTATCAGTTTAGTATTAAATTACCCCCACCCCCTTTGGCAATGTGGTTAACTCTTTTGAGAACAGGGTTTTATTTTGAATTTCCTGCTTTCCAAGCTGATGTTTTCTGGTGTGATATGCTGATTTTTATTCTGTAGAGAACATGTTCTCCCATAATTCCTTCACATTACATACTTTAGATTACGTTCTCTGCACTCAGCTTCTATAATATATCACATTTATAGTTGTTAGTGTGGGTAATGTTTGCGATGTTGGTCACGCTTTGCGAACGTCAACCACGCAGACTGAGGCTGCAATGAGCGCCGAAGAGAAAAAAAAATGGCTGTCAAAAAAACAGAAAACAACAAAAATGAGGCCCAAGGACGTAAAACTAGTCCAAAGGATGTAAAAGTAGCCCGAGGAAACAAAAAATAGCCCTAAGCAGTAACACTTACCGAAAGCCAGTAACATTTAACCCAAGCCACTAACACTTAACCCAAGGCAGTAACACAACCCAAGACAGTAACACTCAAGCGCCAAGCCTATAAACGACACAGGGGGAGAGGCTTGCAAAGAGCACCAAAGGTGCTCATTGCCAGCCATGCAATGAGCGCCAAAGGCGCTCAGCGCTGGGCTCGCAATGAGCGACGAAGGTACAGCATTCCCAGCTTTAACATTTTATTCCCGTCATTTTTGATGGGCAAGTAGCTAGTATTTTTATAATGTTGTGCATTTATACTTCCCTGTATATTAGTGCTTAATAAATATATAATAATAATTGTGAGAGGACAACGTAAATATTTCTATGTACACTATGTTACGTTATCATCTTCTTTGCTATTTATTTCTCCATAGAACTTATGTTTGCGTGTGTGTGCCTGGTTTGAGACATTGTGTATTTATTAAATTCTTAAACTGAGATTGACTAGTCAACTGAAGCTGCAATAAAATGGATAGATGTAGTGATAATTTGTCATTTGACTCTATTAATATCATCACAACTTAATATCATCACTGTTATTATTGTCATTATTATAATTTATAATCAGATTCCTGAAGATTGCACACTTCATCATTTCCCATCTTCTATATAACAACATTTAACTTAAAGATACCATAATGTTTGTACAATAAAAATGTATCAATATGTACGTTAATACTCGTATATGTTTAGCAGGTAAATATAGTTGTAATTGACTACTGTCTATTTTTTACTGTATAATTCTGCTATGTTAAATAACAATGTAGCAATACTGACCAATTCTTACTAGTATTTTTTTAAAGCTAAAATGCTTTGGAATCACTACATACTAGTGTTGATCTGCTATATTTAGTCAATGGTGAGTCCTAATAATCTTGATGTGATCCAGCACGTTTCCACCACATAAGTGATTTCCCCCCAATGTTTCTTAGATCGCATTTAAACCCATTCATTACCACTGGATGTAACATCAAAAATGGAATGTTAATTATTTTTATATTAATAACAATTTAAAGGATCCAGTAGGAAAACCTTACAAAACAGAGAAAATATTTCATTGTAGAAAACATTATAAAATTAAAGACTGAGGCTCACATTTTATATTTGGGAATAATATTTTTCATGCTTTATCTGTGTCAAAGTGTAAAAAGAGGATGTCATTTTCTTTGTTATGCAGTGATAAATGTGGTGTTTATACTATTGTGAACTGTCTAATTGTCATTTGATAGCATATTGGAATACTATAATTTTTATTGGCAAATATTGCCTTACCTTTAACTTATTCATAACGATTTATTCTAAGGTTTAATATCCAGTTGTAATTGCTTTACCATATCCCACAGTTATGTTAGAAATAGTTAAAAGACTCATACGCATGGCCAGAATTCCCATAAGCTAACTGGGAAGCCGCCTAGGTGGCGCTTCCCTGTTAAGAGTGCCCTTTTTTTAGCTTAAAAAACTCTAAAAAATAGTTTCTGGCTTAAATAAATGAAATACTGCAGTTGACAGACTGGCCACTAGGTGCTGTCTGGAACTAGGGGGCTCCTTGGAATTTGAGGTACAAAAGGAAGAGGAAGTGGTTGTAAGAGCTGTCACTGCATGGAATGTTGAGTTTGAATATGTATATATATAGACAGGTAAATATTACCAGAGTTTTATCATCCACATGCTATGTAATGTAATTCACTGTCTATGTGTTATTGTATATGTATAAATTAGTGGTCTGACAATCTCTGTAGTATTCATGAATATTGTGTATGAGGGGACTTTTTGTATGTCTGCAGCATTGGGGGGGCTGTGTTGGGAAACTGTATATATCTATAGGGTGGAGGTTTCATCTATTGTGTGCAGAGCTGGTGAGTTTGGTGAAATTGTCACTTCATACCGCATGCTCACTGACATCAAGCATGACATGTCGGTACTTCACCATCCCCCTGGTCTGCACCGCCACATCATGTCTTCCGAAGCACAAAGCTTTTCTATATCAGTACTCTGGCTACCTGGAAGCTCCCCTCCAAATTAGAGTACACTGTCTGCCACTCACTTCTTTGTTCATCTATTATGTTGTGTCTATGTCTGTGTTTATTTTGTGTGTGTGTGGACTAAGTGATCATGATGTGTGTCTGGTTGTCCACCTTCAGAAATATAGTACACACAGTTAAGGGCCCCCTACAGTTCAAGAAAAAAAGGCACTTTTTGTCAAGTGTGTGTAAATCATGAACATAAAATTTTTTGAACATTTTGAAATAGTTCATGAGCGCTGAATCATGTCTTTTCAGGAGGTAGGATTGAGGAAGGAGGGAACAGAAATAATTTCTTAATTGGAGAAGCTTAAAATTGACACCACACTGCTTCCCCTTCACTGGCCCAGAAGCAGTCTACTTGCTTCAGGAAATGCAACCATATATCTCCAGAAATGTTAACACTCACATACACTTACACACAACTTCTTCCTATGTATCATGGATTTCTGCAGGGCCGAGCAGAGGCATCAAAATGTATTTTTTCTAATTCAAAACTAGCTGTATGACTTCTTTTTCCTAATTATGTATGCTTAGACTCAATGGTTAGACTTAATGTTTTCAAACAATTTCTGTTTTCATTGGGCAGTGGCCCTTTAACGCTCATCATTTTTATTTGCGATCATGATATGTGTTTGTGTAACATATGCTTGCTGCCCTCCATTATATGCCTTCACTCAATTCCACACCCTTTCACTCACAGGCATGTATGCACTCAGGAATGGTAATGCCAGATAGAGCTGTTCCCTCTAACAGCCGGGAGAACAGTTTTACTGGAGGAGTGGGAGGGCAGAATAGGCAGAGCAATAGACAGGTTTTGGTGGTAGGGGACTCTATTATTAGGAAGGTAGACAGTGTGATTTGTCTCCCAGATCCCAGCAATCTAACAGTTTGCTTTCTCCCGGGTGCTCGGGTTCGTCATGTTGTGGATCGGGTAGACAAATTATTGGGAGGGGCTAGAAATGAACCGGCGGTCTTAGTACATATTGGTACCAATGACAAAGTTAGTGGAAGATGGAGTGTCCTAAAGAATGATTTTAGAGAACTAGGTAATAAGCTGAAGGCAATGTCCTTCAAGGTAGTATTTTCTGAGATACTACCAGTGCCACCTGCTAGCCCAGGGTGGCAGAAGGAGCTTAGGGAGGTTAATGCGTGACTAAAGATGTGGTGCACTAAGGAGGGGTTTGGGTTTTTAGAGCACTGGGCTGACTTCTCACTTCGGTACAATCTCTACAGCAGGGAGGGATTGCACCTTAATGATGAGGGAGCTTTTGTGCTAGAGGATAGTATGTTAGAAAGGCTGGAGGAGTTTTTAAACTAGTAGGTGGGGAGGCGGCACTAAATATAAGTAATGGGGTAGAAAGTGTGGAGGGTATAAGGGATGAATTAACAACTCATAGGGGAGGAGATGGCGGGAGGGGTAGTATAGTCAATAGGGAGGTAGTACTAAGTAACTCAAGTACAGTGCCAGGCACTTCAGAACAACAGACTCATAACATAAGACGTATGCTTGCTAATGCCAGAAGCTTGCCAGGAAAATGGGAGAGTTAGAATTCTTAGCAGTTAATGAGAAATGGGATTTATTAGGCATTAACGAAACATGGTGGTATGAATCTCATGACTGGACTGTTAATCTGGATGGTTATAACCTATTTAGGAAAGATAGAGGCAATGGTAAAAGAGGAGGCGGGATTTGTCTTTATGTTAAGCCTTAATTTAAGCCTATAGTCAGAGATATTTATGGTGGAAATAGCGGTAAAGTTGAATGTTTGTGGGTAGAGTTAAATAGCGGAACAGCGAATTCCAAAAGAATATTAGTAGGAGTATGCTATAAACCCCCAAATATAGCTGAAAGTGATTAAATACAATTATTGTTACAGATTGGAAATGCAGCTAAGCACGGACAAGTTCTAATAATGGGAGATTTTAATTACCCTGAAATAAACTGGATAAATGAGACCAGCAGTTCAGCTAAGGGGAGCAGGTTCTTGAGTACACTCAGGAATCATTATCTGGCCCAGGTTATACAAGAGCCTACTAGAAATTAAGCTATCTCAAATAATATTGATATAGTATCAAATGTTGGAATAGGGCAACCTTTGGGAAACAGTGATCACAACTCATTCTCATTTAAGATTGAATTAAAAAAACTAAATTTTAAGGGGCCAACAAAAACTCTTAATTTTAAAAGGGCAGATTTTAACAGTCTAAGGGCAGCAATACAAAGCATAGACTGGGACAGAGAACTGATGACACAAAGTTGTGCAAGGTAATTAAATCAGATAATGATGTGCTTTCCCCCCAAAGGGATTTACATAAAATTGAGGAATGGACATCTAGATGGCAGATTAGATTTAATACAAATAAATGTAAAGTTATGCACCTGGGAAGGAAAAATAGCCGTGCAATGTATAATCTTAATGGAGCAAATCTAGGGGTATCAGATATTGAAGAGAGTTTGGGAGTACTTGTGGACAACCAGCTAGGTAACAGTGCTCAAAGCCAAGCAGCAGCTGCAAATAAAATATTAGCATGTATTAAGAAGGGTATAGAAGCAAGAGAAGCAAATATAATTCTGCCACTGCACAAATCCCTAGTATGCCCTCATTTGGAATATGGAGTACAATTTTGGGCACCACGTCATAAAAAGGACATTTTAGAGCTGGAAAAGGTACAGTGGAGGGCAACAACATAATAAGGGGAATGGAGGGGCTAAGTTATGAAGAAAGACTAACCAAATTAAACTTATTTTCTCTAGAAAAAAAAGAGGAGATATGATTACCTTATATAAATACATCCAGGGTCAGTGTAAAGATTTGTCAAGGGAGCTTTTTGTGCCAAGAGGTTTTCAACTGACAAGAGGACATCCCTTGAGGTTAGAAGTAAAAAGATTCCACCTTAAAGAAAGAAAAGGGTTCTTCACAGTAAGGGTGATTAATCTGTGGAATTCTCTACCAGAGGAGGTGGTGACAGCGGATTCGATAGATAACTTTAAAAGGGGACTAGATTTATTTCTATTTAAAAAGGGAATTCAGGGATATCATGGATAATTAGAGAGACAGTATTGATCCAGGGAGAAATCTGATCTGCAGTATCTGGGGTCAGGAAGGAATTACATTTTTTTCCTCTTTGAGACGATTGGCTAAGTCTCACTTTGTTTTTTTTTCTGTTTGCCTTCCTCTGGATTCATTAATTATTAAAAATAAAAAAAAAAAAAAAAAAAAAATAATTGATTAATAATTAATTAAGAACTAATTAATTCATATTTAATCCGCATATTGCAGATCAGAGGAGATCTCAAAAGGTTGAACTTGATGGACTGAAAGTCTTTTTTCAACCTTAATTACTATGTAATGATATAACTATATATATACTTCTATATATACCTGTACATGGTCTTAGTGTTTTATATTAAACTTACTAGGTTGAAGAAAAAAATCTCTACAACTTCCCACAATCCTTTTCATTCCCCAAGATATTTCATAATGCAGAAAAATAATTATACTAGGCATTAACCTGTTTTTATATGTAGTTTAATCTAGGTAAATCACTTAATTTAAAAATGCCAGTGAAGACAACATTTACAACCTTTACAATTAAGACAATACTAAAACTTAATTAACCAAGCTATCTGTCTATACTGGAACAAAGTACATTACATAAAATCCTGTGACTGTTTTTATCCTATTAATGTAAATTGAAAATGCCACTGTCCAATTTACTTTGGCGTATAAATGAGTAGAGCAAAACACATTTCTCCTCTGAGTCAACAAGTACACATCTATCAAAATGACAGATCTTGCATGTAGCCTGTATAAAATGCACTAATCTTAAATGTTCTGTCTTACTATTGAGCTCAAATTGATGAACATTAGAACAGATTGTTTATATAAAAGTAAATGTTCCATTTGACAGCTATTTTATATTGTTCATTTCCATACAAGCACATCTTGGTAGAACATAGGATGTACACTCATATGAGAAGACTAAGATATTTGGCTATTGATTAAAGTTATTCACTCTTTATTCATTCAGTATGAGCTGTATATATTTATCTTATGCCTACTTAAAGTCTTGTTCTTCCTAAAAAAGACTGATTTTCCATTAACAGTTTAGGCTGAGCTTATGAATCAATGGTTGTAATCCTAACCTTGAGATGCAAATGTTTATAGAGTGTTTAATTAAATAAAATCAATAGTACTGTATAACAGCAACAAAATAAGTAATTGACAAGTTTTTTTTTTAACTTTTTTTTTTTTTTTTACTGTGATAACCTGGGTACATTGTAAAGCAACAGTCACACTAATGCAGGTCTCGGATCTATGAAGGTAGAAGAGGATGAATTGTAAATAACTTTGGTATAAAATGTTGAGTGTAGAACTCTTTTTGCTGAATAAAATAATATAATTGATAAATGGTGCAATAAAGCAGCAAGAAATTAACACTCGTAATAAATTCAACACAAATATTGCAAAATCTGATACAGTGCTGAGAATGCTATCCATGTTGAGGGAATCTACATTTTAGAACAGTATTAACAAACTCCATTGTTTTGCCATTATTTTTTGTAAAAGATTGCACTTATGATAAATCTTTTTTGATAAAGAAAATACATGCATAGGCTACTAGGACTCAATTGCATTTCAGCAAACATTATTAAAACAACTTTGGTTGCTTACGAGCAGTTACTTATGCATGGATATCATAAATCTGTACATTTCAAAAGGGTTTCTTAAAATTCTAGGTATTCCCAAAGCATTATTAAGGTGTTCTGCACAATTTGTAGGTCATTTGAAAAATGGAAACAATTCAGGAAGCTCTATTGTAAAATGTTCAATTAATATAAACAAATATATTCAAAAGAAGATTGACTGAAAATTATGCTAGTTATTGCCCAATTTCCCTTCTCAATGTCAAGTGCTGAGTAATTGTCAATCAACTGTTTTAGGTTCTGTTGTAGATAGAGACAAGGTGGGAGTGGAGCTTTTTTCAGGAATGTTACACATGTCAAAGTATTATAGGAATGCTAAGTTCCCAAGGTATTTGCTACCCACACATTTTCTAGTATATATACAAATTGGGATGTAGTAGTTTAAAATTAGAATTTTTATTAGTAAGGGATAACAACGGCGATAAACTTTAAAAACAATAAGGTATTAAAAGAATCCTGGATTGGAGAAAAAAGTTAAAATGGGCTATCTAAAGTGTGAAACTTTACCCGTTTGGTATTATTTTGGACTCTTAATAGAGGGGTAAGTGGTTCACACCTAACAGTACTTCAAGGGGATGGTGAATAGCTTATCCAATTCAGTATGTCCTGTCTTTATACATGTAAACACAATTAACATGCAATTGGAGTTAGTGGATATGATGCTGCTAAATAAATGCCATAGAGATGACCCTAATTTGTTAGGATTCACAAAGTGGATTCACAACACTGACCCTTGTTTTCTAGGGTTCACAGTGTGGAATTTCAAAAATAGTATAAAATATATCTCTAATACATGCTGTATTTGGGCTTCTAGAGGACTTTGTTTGGATGGTGTTTCAGTTGTTTTCCACAAGTCTGAGCATTATGTCTTCATCTGTCTTGTAAACATGCCACAATTTAATCACAGGAATTGCTGTCTCTTGTGCCTAATCGGGGTAGGATATAGTTAATGTCCTCACAGCAAAAAATCCTCTTTATAACGATACACTAGTATTGTGTTTATATCCCATTGCAGGGATCCGCATGATATGGAAAACAGAGATACTAAAATAAATGATATCTAGCAGGTTATCTCCCACTCTTTGTTCTGTCAAAATTTTGCAAAGTCTATCTCATATGGAAGTAACAGCATTCACACATTTGGAAACGGACAGGTAGGGGAAGCATACATCCTCTAGATCTCTAAAATACAGTACTGTTAGTAGAAGTGACGCCGGCGTGCCCTTAGCTGTAAGGCATGCCACGTCATCAAAGGCCGACGCGTTTCGACGTCATCAGACGTCTTTGTCAAGGTAAAAGATCACTGAGCCGTCTGGCCCTCTTTTAAACGCTGCCGTAGCTACGGCAACCAATTGGCATTATTCGGACATGCGCAGTAGATTCCGGAAGCGCATAGCGCTGTGTTGTTATGAAAGTATGTAGTAGATGCGCAGATAGGAGTATAGGAGATGTTAATAACGTTATATATATATATAAAGAGAGTGAGTGTGAAATAAATAGCCCATGTTATTCATAAGGGCACATATAAGGAATGAGTATATTATCCTAGATAGATGAAGGTAGGAGCAGGCCCCCTCTATAAAGCAGTGCATTATATAGTGAAGGGATTGTGTTGATAAAAATAATCCTTGTGTGACCAACTTATTAATAAAGGAGGAATAATAATCCTCTAGTTACCAGAAAGGTCTACTAAAACCTAATAATATTTATTAAAAAGACAATAATAGTGCTGGGAGAAATATATGACAACCTATAAAGTGAAAAATAAAGATGTGAATCACATAAGTGGAAAGTGAAAAATCTTACATAAAGACTTGAAGAAATAAGGAAAAGGGGGGAAAAGACTCAGCCCCTTTATGTGTGTTGAATAAGAGATTGACTCTCTCCAAGAAAATTGAATAGGGATAGGAATGGGTGAATATACCTAAGTGTTATTCATAAATAAGTGCTTGTCATGTGAATGTGAATCCAAAGAGGGGACAAGACTTGACTATAATACCTCTTGGTTGTAAAAACTTAAGAGGATTAATGATACTTAAATAGAGTGGTACTCCTAAACTATAGCTAGAATGAAATGAAAATTTGGGCCTACCTAGAACTTGGCAATTAATGAGTGATGTTGACTCTTATGAAAGGGTTCTCCTTTAGCATACCTATTTAAATGAAGGGTAAGAATGTAAATCCTTCATTTAATCCCTTAGGGGATAGAGCTTTTAATTTATAGATCCATTTTGCTTCATGTTGGAGAAGTTTTTTTATCTAGGTCACCCTGTCTGGGGCCTTGGTAGACTTTCTCAAGAGCTGTGAACGTTAAAACTTCACTATTTCCACCGTGAATCATTTTAACATGGCGTGCTAGAGGGGTGTCAAGATCTTTCTTAATAGAATAGATATGTTCACCAATGCGTCTTCGCAGTTGGCGTCGCGTCTTCCCTACGTAGATCTTTTTACAAAGGCACTTAGCCACATAAACTACATTTGTAGTACAGCAATTTGAGAAGTCTTTTAAGACATATCTTTCCCCACTGGATGGATGTTCATATATTTTTGTGGGTTTGATGTATCTGCAAAATTTACAGTTCCCACATCTAAAACATCCCAGTGGGGGATTGAGCCATGTATTGTTATGTTTTTTCTCTTTAAAGAAGCTATGTACTAGTGTATCTTTAAGATTTTTTCCCCTTCGGTATGTAATTGGTATTTTTTGTGGGAGTATGTCTACCAGGTCCTCATCACTTCTTAATAAGTGCCAGTGTTTGGATATAATATCTTTAATTGAGGCGGACTCGTACCCATATGTCATGAAACATCTAGGATATGTATTGTCTGATGTTTGAATGTTTTTCCTATAAGGTTTATTTAGCAACTCTGTTCTGTTGCAACTCAATGCATGTTGAAATGCTTTCTTTAGGCATTTATTTGAATATCCTCGCTCTCGAAACCTATAAAGTGAAAAATAAAGATGTGAATCACATAAGTGGAAAGTGAAAAATCTTACATAAAGACTTGAAGAAATAAGGAAAAGGGGGGAAAAGACTCAGCCCCTTTATGTGTGTTGAATAAGAGATTGACTCTCTCCAAGAAAATTGAATAGGGATAGGAATGGGTGAATATACCTAAGTGTTATTCATAAATAAGTGCTTGTCATGTGAATGTGAATCCAAAGAGGGGACAAGACTTGACTATAATACCTCTTGGTTGTAAAAACTTAAGAGGATTAATGATACTTAAATAGAGTGGTACTCCTAAACTATAGCTAGAATGAAATGAAAATTTGGGCCTACCTAGAACTTGGCAATTAATGAGTGATGTTGACTCTTATGAAAGGGTTCTCCTTTAGCATACCTATTTAAATGAAGGGTAAGAATGTAAATCCTTCATTTAATCCCTTAGGGGATAGAGCTTTTAATTTATAGATCCATTTTGCTTCATGTTGGAGAAGTTTTTTTATCTAGGTCACCCTGTCTGGGGCCTTGGTAGACTTTCTCAAGAGCTGTGAACGTTAAAACTTCACTATTTCCACCGTGAATCATTTTAACATGGCGTGCTAGAGGGGTGTCAAGATCTTTCTTAATAGAATAGATATGTTCACCAATGCGTCTTCGCAGTTGGCGTCGCGTCTTCCCTACGTAGATCTTTTTACAAAGGCACTTAGCCACATAAACTACATTTGTAGTACAGCAATTTGAGAAGTCTTTTAAGACATATCTTTCCCCACTGGATGGATGTTCATATATTTTTGTGGGTTTGATGTATCTGCAAAATTTACAGTTCCCACATCTAAAACATCCCAGTGGGGGATTGAGCCATGTATTGTTATGTTTTTTCTCTTTAAAGAAGCTATGTACTAGTGTATCTTTAAGATTTTTTCCCCTTCGGTATGTAATTGGTATTTTTTGTGGGAGTATGTCTACCAGGTCCTCATCACTTCTTAATAAGTGCCAGTGTTTGGATATAATATCTTTAATTGAGGCGGACTCGTACCCATATGTCATGAAACATCTAGGATATGTATTGTCTGATGTTTGAATGTTTTTCCTATAAGGTTTATTTAGCAACTCTGTTCTGTTGCAACTCAATGCATGTTGAAATGCTTTCTTTAGGCATTTATTTGAATATCCTCGCTCTCGAAATCTCTGTTTTAATTTATCTGCTTCAATTTTAAACGGAGTTTCTGAGCTACAGTTTCTCCTAATTCTTAAGTATTGCCCCTTAGGTATACCTTTCTTCAGGGGCTCAAAATGTTGACTATCCCACAATAATAGCGTATTTGCAGCTGTCTCTTTTCTGAATGTGGTAGTTGAGATATTTCCTTCATCATCTTTTTGGATGAGTAAATCTAGGTAACTAGAGGATTATTATTCCTCCTTTATTAATAAGTTGGTCACACAAGGATTATTTTTATCAACACAATCCCTTCACTATATAATGCACTGCTTTATAGAGGGGGCCTGCTCCTACCTTCATCTATCTAGGATAATATACTCATTCCTTATATGTGCCCTTATGAATAACATGGGCTATTTATTTCACACTCGCTCTCTTTATATATATATAACGTTATTAACATCTCCTATACTCCTATCTGCGCATCTACTACATACTTGCATAACAACACAGCGCTATGCGCTTCCGGAATCTACTGCGCATGTCCGAATAATGCCAATTGGTTGCCGTAGCTACGGCAGCATTTAAAAGAGGGCCAGACGGCTCAGTGATCTTTTACTGTGACAAAGACGTCTGATGACGTCGAAACGCGTCGGCCTTTGATGACGTGGCATGCCTTACAGCTAAGGGCACGCCGGCGTCACTTCTACTAACAGTACTGTATTTTAGAGATCTAGAGGATGTATGCTTACCCTCCCTGTCCGTTTCCAAATGTGTGAATGCTGTTACTTCCATATGAGATAGACTTTGCAAAATTTTGACAGAACAAAGAGTGGGAGATAACCTGCTAGATATCATTTATTTTAGTATCTCTGTTTTCCATATCATGCGGATCCCTGCAATGGGATATAAACACAATACTAGTGTATCGTTATAAAGAGGATTTTTTGCTGTGAGGACATTATATCCTATATTATATACTATATCCTACCCCGATTAGGCACAAGAGACAGCAATTCCTGTGATTAAATTGTGGCATGTTTACAAGACAGATGAAGACATAATGCTCAGACTTGTGGAAAACAACTGAAACACCATCCAAACAAAGTCCTCTAGAAGCCCAAATACAGCATGTATTAGAGATATATTTTATACTATTTTTGAAATTCCACACTGTGAACCCTAGAAAACAAGGGTCAGTGTTGTGAATCCACTTTGTGAATCCTAACAAATTAGGGTCATCTCTATGGCATTTATTTAGCAGCATCATATCCACTAACTCCAATTGCATGTTAATTGTGTTTACATGTATAAAGACAGGACATACTGAATTGGATAAGCTATTCACCATCCCCTTGAAGTACTGTTAGGTGTGAACCACTTACCCCTCTATTAAGAGTCCAAAATAATACCAAACGGGTAAAGTTTCACACTTTAGATAGCCCATTTTAACTTTTTTCTCCAATCCAGGATTCTTTTAATACCTTATTGTTTTTAAAGTTTATCGCCGTTGTTATCCCTTACTAATAAAAATTCTAATTTTAAACTACTACATCCCAATTTGTATATATACTAGAAAATGTTACACATGTGTTCAATTGTCTTCCCTCATAATATTACATATCTCACTCAAAATATATAAATCCATGGTTTATCAGAAAAACTGAGGAGGCAGGATTATGTGCTCGCAAAGTTGCACCATTCACTGCAATATTAGTGATTACCCTGCTGCAACATAGCAATAAGAAACTTAGAAAATGCAAAAGTCAAGTTAATTAACAGGGAAAGCTCATAAAAGTGTGAGTCTGTTGCCCTAATGCTGATTTTATTGTATAGCTTTCCAATCGAACATGCAGGTCTAGTAGTTGCAGTGATATTTGAGAGAGAGATACAAAGAATTTTAGGTTTGTACTTGATTTTACTAATTTCAAGCTCATAAATATTTTAAACTGAAATTTACTGAACACATAATTATACATAACATACGCATACATTTATATCACACATAGATATACATATAGCAAGGCCACACCAACAATACATGTCATACCCCTACTCTTAAATTAAATAAACACATAATAAATACACCTTTATTTTTATATATGTGTATATCATTCGCGTCACATCATTAGCATTGGCCGGGTCCCGACGCACCCGGAAGGAGCGCAGAGGAGCGGAGGAGCAGCTGCTAATGGGAGGTAAGTGAGGGGAAAGGGAGAGGGGGAGGTAATTAGAGAGGTAAAGTGAGGAGGGAGGTTGAGGATGAGGAGGGAGGTTTAGGATGAGGGGGGGGGGGGGTTGAGGATGAGGAGGGGGGTTGAGGATGAGGAGTGGGGGTTGAGGATGAGGAGGGGGGTTGAAGATGAGGAGGGGGGTTGAGGCGGGGGGGTTGAGGATGCTGGTTTTTCGGATGGGGGGTTGAGGATGAGGAGGGGGGTTGAGGAGGGGGGTTGAGGATGAGGAGGTGGGTTGAGGAGGGAGGTTGGGGAGGGGGGTTGAGGAGGAGGAGGGGGGTTGAGGAGAGAGGTTGTGGAGGGGGTTTGAGGATGAGGAGAGAGGTTGTGGAGGGGGGTTGAGGATGAGGAGGGGGGTTGAGGAGAGAGGTTGTGGAGGGGGTTGATGATGAGGAGGGGGGTTGAGGAGAGAGGTTGAGGAGGGGGTTTGAGGATGAAGAGGGGGCTTGAGGATGAGGAGGTGGGTTGAGGAGGGGGGTTGAGGATGAGGAGGGGGCTTGAGGATGAGGAGGGGGTTGAGGATGAGGAGTGGGGGTTGAGGATGAGGAGGGGGTTGAGGAGGGGGTTTAAGGAGAGGGGATGAGGAGGGGGGTTGAGGAGAAAGGATGAGGAAGAGGGTTGAGGAGGGTGGTTGAGTAGAAGGGGGGTTGAGGATGAGGACTGGGGTTGAGGAGGGAGAATAAGGAGGGAGTTTGAGGAGGGGGGTTGAGGAGGGGCATGAGGAGGGAGGATGAGAAGGGGGGTTGAGGAGGGGGGTTGAGGAGGGGGTTGAGGAGGGGGATTGAGGAGAGAGGATGAGGAGGTGGGTGGTGAGAGAGGATGAGAAGGGAGGATGACGAGGGGGCTTGAGGAGAGAGGATGAGGAAGGGGTTGAGGAGAGAGGATGAGGAGGGGGGTTGAGGAGGGGGGTTGAGGAGGGTGATAAGGGAGGGGAAGGGAAAGAGACACGAGGGAGAGGGGGGAAAAGACACAGGGGAGAGAGAGGGGGGACACCAGAAAGGGGCACAACAAATATTGTTTACTATAAGGTGCTGTAAATTCAATAAAAAAAAGGATAACAATACAACAGATGTACAAAAAAAACATTAAAAAGGAACATTAAAAAGGAACAAGGACAAATTTAAAAAAAACAAACAAAAAAACATAGAGAATAGTGGTTTTATTTCGAGGACGAACTTTAATGTCACTCAGACTCATTTTTTAGAGGACCACTATTTCACATAGGAAACTCTATGTGCCATTTTCAATAACTAAAGAATAACAAAAAAAACAAGTAAAAAAAAGCATTGACAAAGTAAAATATTGGAATGTCTTGTAAGTGAGTGACCTTTTGGCTCCACAAAACAGTTACGTTGTATTTTCTAAAAATTACAGTGTTACACCCACCAGATTTGGGGGACTACGCTTACCACAATTTTCTCTCTCTCTATGGGTTGCAACTGTTTGTTCAGATCTCGACACCAGCAGACACTTCAGATGACAGCATCATTTCTGAAGAGACAGGCACCATCAGACGCCTTTTCTTAGGATCTAAGAATCACACACCATATACCTTTCATTAGTACAAGCAGACTCTGACACTACCTTTGTTTAGTGTGTACAAAATCAGACTGACACTTCAAAACACATTCTCAGGTGACACAAAACCCCAAAGACTTCCCCCCAGTTCTAGCCCATCCTCCTGGGCAAATAGCTTGCTATCCCCCCTCACCCACATGATTTTGCAGATGTATAGAGGGGTCTAGCTTTCTTGTTCTCATTACACATTTTATCTAACTACATGTATGAATTACACCCATGATATAACTGTTAAGCAAGTTGTTAGTACCATCTAACCACACATATAATAACTGATTAACTCCCAAACAGTCCAGTGGGCCCTTCTGTTCATAACATCTAGTTTAAATGTTATTATTACAAGTACATTTTTCAAATGTTAAAATTGTATTTTACAAAGTGTGAAAAGTTGTTTCATTGTATGTAATTAAGGATTCATGTTAGTAGGAGGATGATCATTTGTTGCAAAATTTAAATGTACAAAAATCTTATAGGTTGACCTATTATATGTATCCATATGGTGCCTAACACCTCTTTAAATATGTATAAGAATTTTTATTTTATTGGGATACTCTCTATCCTGGAAAAAAACGCTGAAAAACAATTTTAAAATAAATGTGCTAACTTTTGAACTCTATGCGAAAATTGTGTACTTTAAATGTTACAAATACTCTCTATCCTGGATACTCTCTATCCTGGAAAAAAACGCTGAAAAACAATTTTAAAATAAATGTGCTAACTTTTGAACTCTATACCAAAATTGTGTACTTTAAATGTTACGGGCATGCACGTCGCGGAGAGCTAGTGACTGTTCTTCTTGTACCCACAGATCCAGAAGGAGATCCAGGTCGAGAAGCAGGAGATCTTGTCGGTGCAGCTGTGCATGCACTGGATCTGAGAGGAGGAGCACCCGGAGGGCCAGACGGTCAGAGTCCCCGGAGCGTCAGGAGAGACGCAGGGATACTCCGTTGGCTGTATCCACTCCAAGGCTTCCAGAAGCAGGTGAGCGCTCAGATTTGAGCCGCGCAGCATACAGGGGAGGGTTTCTCGGGTCATTGAAGACTCTACTAGCTGCGCACAACATTGCGGTTAGCGAGCATGAAATGGGAGCTTGGATAGGGGGGCTAGCGAAGGGTGCGTGGTCCCAGCCAGCAGCTACAGTGGCGCCAGCGAGCGCAAGCGAGGCGGTCCCTAGCATGCGCGCGCCCGAGCCGGTAGGCAATGCGATTGCAGCAACAGGTAGTACCAATGCAGGGGTTACCGACGCAGCCATGAGGCCTATAGTCTTATGCTCGTTGGATAACTTAGGGGCACACCTTACCCAGGAGGTTAAGGAAAGGATCTGGAGGAGGGAGTTTATAGAGTTGTTCTCTCTTCTCCCTATGTCTAGGCAAACAGATTTGGCCGAGAGGGGCCCCAGGGAGGGGACGAGCGGCTGAAATCTTTTGCTAGGCTACCTAGGACGTTTGATACATGGCTGCAAGCATTTTCAATATGGGCTTGCGTACTGTGTGAGCGGCACCCCGAACAGAGTTCGGGATTATTCGTTTACATAGACGAAATTCGAAATGCTCACAAGGTCTATGGGGGTACAGCCTGGTGGCGGTACGATGAGGAATTCCGGCAATACTTGGCCTCAAGGCCAAGCATGGTGTGGAGTGACAAGGCGGTGGCGTATTAGCTAAACATTATGACGCCCATGAGAGTCACAACGCCCTTTCGGAGCGGGGCCGGTGGAGCTAAGGGCCCCACCCACGCCTCAGGAGCAGGCCTCAAGACCTGTTTTGCGTATAACGAGGGGGTCTGTAGATGGGCCCCCAACTGCAGGTTTAAACACGCATGTTCAAATTGTAGAGGGGAGCACCCCCTGTCTAGATGCGGTAGACCAAAAGAGGGAGGCAGGGGCGAACCTACTGCAAAGGGGCAGGACGCCCATACGCCTCCCCGCCATGCTGCCATGGCTAAAACGCTACAGTAAATTGGCAGGCACCGCCGAAGCCGCGTGCCTGCTGGAGGATGGTTTCCGAGAAGGATTCCGTATTCCATGCGGGGTTGACATTCAGGGTTTTCTTGTTCCAAATCTGAAGTCAGCCAGGGATTTCCCAGGGGTAGCTCAAGCTAAGGTTTTCAACAAGGTAAAATTGCGGAGGATGTCAGGGCCATTTGCGGCCCCGCCCATTCCGGGTTTAGTCGTGTCTCCACTTGGGGTGGTCCCGTGAACAACATCACGGCAACATCCGTACCGGTGATAAGATTGCTCCGGCATCTTGTGCTATGTTGTCTTCGCCTGAACATATGGTTTCAGGCAAGGGTGCGTGGTCCCAGCCAGCAGCTACAGTGGCGCCAGCGAGCGCAAGCGAGGCGGTCCCTAGCATGCGCGCGCCCGAGCCGGTAGGCAATGCGATTGCAGCAACAGGTAGTACCAATGCAGGGGTTACCGACGCAGCCATGAGGCCTATAGTCTTATGCTCGTTGGATAACTTAGGGGCACACCTTACCCAGGAGGTTAAGGAAAGGATCTGGAGGAGGGAGTTTATAGAGTTGTTCTCCCTTCTCCCTATGTCTAGGCAAACAGATTTGGCCGAGAGGGGCCCCAGGGAGGGGACGAGCGGTGGAAATCTTTTGCTAGGCTACCTAGGACGTTTGATACATGGCTGCAAGCATTTTCAATATGGGCTTGCGTACTGTGTGAGCGGCACCCCGAACAGAGTTCGGGATTATTCGTTTACATAGACGAAATTCGAAATGCTCACAAGGTCTATGGGGGTACAGCCTGGTGGCGGTACGATGAGGAATTCCGGCAATACTTGGCCTCAAGGCCAAGCATGGCGTGGAGTGACAAGGCGGTGGCGTATTAGCTAAACATTATGACGCCCATGAGAGTCACAACGCCCTTGCGGAGCGGGGCCGGTGGAGCTAAGGGCCCCACCCACGCCTCAGGAGCAGGCCTCAAGACCTGTTTTGCGTATAACGAGGGGGTCTGTAGATGGGCCCCCAACTGCAGGTTTAAACACGCATGTTCAAATTGTGGAGGGGAGCACCCCCTGTCTAGATGCGGTAGACCAAAAGAGGGAGGCAGGGGCGAACCTACTGCAAAGGGGCAGGACGCCCATACGCCTCCCCGCCATGCTGCCATGGCTAAAACGCTACGGTAAATTGGCAGGCACCGCCGAAGCCGCGTGCCTGCTGGAGGATGGTTTCCGAGAAGGATTCCGTATTCCATGCGGGGTTGACATTCAGGGTTTTCTTGTTCCAAATCTGAAGTCAGCCAGGGATTTCCCGGGGATAGCTCAAGCTAAGGTTTTCAACAAGGTAAAATTGGGGAGGATGTCAGGGCCATTTGCGGCCCCGCCCATTCCGGGTTTAGTCGTGTCTCCACTTGGGGTGGTCCCCAAGAAGGAGAAGAGTGAATTTAGGCTGATACAACATCTTTCCTACCCCAGAGGTCATTCGGTAAACGATGGCATCTCAAAAGACCAGGCTACTGTGTCTTACGAGTCATTTGACCGGGCGGTCGACCTGGTGAGGAAGGAGGGCCATGGGGCCCTTATGGCAAAGGTGGACATCGAGGCAGCATTCAGATTGCTCCCCGTGCACCCGTCAAGCCATCGGCTGCTAGGGTGCTTCGTAGACGGGAGTTACTTAGTTGATTTATGTTTACCCATGGGATGCTCAATATCCTGTGCTTACTTTGAGGCTTTTAGCAAATTTTTACAATGGGTCGTGAGCATCGAAGCCGGGTACAGGAGTATTACCCACTACCTGGATGATTTCCTTTTTGTTAGCCCAGCAGGAAACGACGCTTGCCGTTTCATGCTGGAGGTTTTCACCGAAGTCTGTACAGAATTCGGTGTACCGCTGGCCCATGACAAAACGGAGGGCCCTACGGAACAGTTGACTTTTCTAGGGATTCGGATTGACTCCTGCAAAATGGAGTGCAGTCTTCCCTTGGAGAAGGTGGCGGACATGCAAGCGGAGATTAAGGCGCTACAGGGCGCGCGGAGGGTAACTTTGCGGTGGTTGCAATCAATATTGGGGAAGTTGAACTTCGCATGCAGAATTATCCCCATGGGGCGGATATTCTGTAGAAGGATGTCACTGGCTACTATAGGGATTGCGAGGCCGCATCATTTCTTAACAGTCTCCAGGGTTATGCGTGATGATGCGAGGGTGTGGGCGGTGTTCCTCGCCGATTTGAATGGGCGGGTGCTCCTTCAAAAGGAGGGCGCACCAGCGCAGAGCTAGATCTCCACACCAACGGGTCCGGACCAATTGGCTGTGGGGCCTATCTCCAAGGGAGATGGTGCGCTGCGGCGTGGCCAGAGGAGTGGGAAGAGGCGGGTTTAATGCAGAACCCCACATTCCTCGAGCTGTTCCCTATGGTGGTAGCGGTTCACTTATGGGGTGCCAGTTTCATATTCCATTCGGTTAATAAGGGATTGGTGGTGGCCGTGAAAAACATCACGGCAACATCCGTACCGGTGATAAGATTGCTCCGGCATCTTGTGCTATGTTGTCTACGCCTGAACATATGGATTCAGGCAAGACACGTGACAGTAGTAGATAATGGAATTGCTTACGCCCTCTCTCGGTTTCAGGAGAACCGCTTCAAGGCGCTGGCTCCTTATGCGAACGCCCTGGGGGAGCACATTCCCGAGGAGCTTTGGGAGATTGGAGCTGTCAGGTAACGAGACTCGTGAGACAGTCTGTTGCCCCAGCGACATGGACCGCTTATAGACGCGTATGGGCAAAATGGGATAGTCTAGTGGCACTGGCAGGTGGTGCCAAGACGGAAGAGAAGAGCATAGGGATCCTGCTTTGGTACCTGCTGCGGTGCGCCGAGCAAGGCGAATCAAGAGCCGTAGTAGGGAGACAGGTCATGGTGCTTTCTTTTATGTTTAAGCTTGCTGGGCAGAGGGACCTTACAAAGGAGTTTCTAGTGCGCAAGGTGGTGCGCGGAATGTTCAACGGGTTGCAGAGGCCGGATAGTAGGCGGCCAATAACATTTGCCTTGTTACTGAGATTGGCTCAGGAGTTGGTGGTGGTTTGCAGAAACCCCTTTGAATCCATACTTTTCCGAACAGCTTTTTCCCTGGCGTTCTTCGGAGCGTTTAGGATAGGGGAGTTAGTTGCGAACAGTAGACACGGTTCGGGGGGACTGCAATTGGTGGATACCTGCCTCAGGGAAGGCACGGTGGTATTGTGGTTGCGGAGGTCAAAAACCGACCAAGTGGGGAAAGGAAGAGAAGTTGTTCTGCATCAGGTTGGCACGGAGTGTTGCCCATATGCATGTGTAAAGGAGTACCTTAAGCAGCGACCGGCGGGACGGTGTTCGCTGCTGGTACACGCCGATGGAACGGCACTGTCACAGTATCAGTTTAAAAAACTTTTAAAAAACGCACTGCATCGGCTCGGTTTTAAGCAGTCGGACTTCGGAACACACTCTTTTCGGATTGGAGCTACCATGGAAGCAGCTAGGCTGGGGTTGCCCGACGCGGCAGTAAAGCGCTTTCGTTTTCGGTCCTATGTAAGGCCAAATGCAGTGGTATAATAGTGTTGCTTTCTACTTTCAGGGGAACAGAAGCAACTATGGATTGTGGGCCATTCATACGTGTACTGGGCCCACAGGTTAGCCGCAGTTACCGAAGAAAAGGCACAACTGGGCTTTCCTGTTACGGACTTGCGCGTACGGTGGTGTGGCATTCGGGGTCTGCGATGGGCGCAGCTCGACGGTCTCCTGGATACTTACGCGCAGCGTTACGGTCAGCCCAGTGTGATAATAATTCATGCCGGCGGGAATGATTTGGGGACAGTTTCTATGAGACGGATGCTGAAAGTAATGAGACGAGACGTTGAGAAGTGGGTAAAGAAGTTCCCTGGCACGTTCCTTATCTGGTCTGAGATGATTAAGAGAAGATCGTGGCGTAACGCACGCGACCCAGTATGTTTGGACAAGGCTAGACAAAAGATCAACCAGCAGATCGCGAGTTTTGTGAGGAAACAGGGTTTTGTTGCCATCCGGTATAAAGAGTTCGAACCGGTCGGTGCTGATGATTTATTCGCGAAAGATAAGGTTCATCTTACGGAAATAGGGTACGAGTTGATGATGTTGGAGTTTAGGGAGAGTGTTTTGCGGGCTTTGGCTTTAATGTCCAGCAGGGGGGGATCGCAGCCTCGGGAGGCGTCCCTCGCATGCTCCGTGGCGGGAGGTGAGTTGCCCGGCCCACTGGCCTAAGGGGGCGATGGCCCCACCTCACAGGGCGTGCTTAAAGATAAGCATTGGGGCTTTGGGCAGGGCTCAAAGCGTGAGGTCACTGTTCGTGGCAGGGCTCCTCCCCCGGAAAGAAAGGACTAAATTAGTCATTTAAATAAGTTATGGTTGTTGTTTACATTGTTCAAAATAAAGCTGTGGCCCGTTGTTTCTCCCAACTCCAGTTGTCGTGTCTGTTATTTCATTACCTAGCCTAAATGAATCATGCATGGGTCATGTATGACGCGGAGGCTGCACAGGCTCCCTGGGTCAGCCCGTAGCGTCGCGTGACCCAGCGGAGCCTGTGAGGCTAACAGCCAATCAGGTGCGTCGGGGGGCGTGTCGGAAGCCCGTTTCGCGCCGTTGGTCACAGCAGCGCGGTCTTTCGACTTGAATCCCACCCACCCACCCTGTATTTTGTTGTTAAAAAATGTATATGGAATATTCTTTTAAAAAAAAAAAAAATATAGAAATAAATATATATTTTGGTTAAAGAATTCGGAGAAGTGGCTATTGTATGTTGTGTATTGTTAATTTATGACTTGGCGGCGGGAGGTGAGTTGCCCGGCCCACTGGCCTAAGGGGGCGATGGCCCCACCTCACAGGGCGTGCTTAAAGATAAGCATTGGGGCTTTGGGCAGGGCTCAAAGCGTGAGGTCACTGTTCGTGGCAGGGCTCCTCCCCCGGAAAGAAAGGACTAAATTAGTCATTTAAATAAGTTATGGTTGTTGTTTACATTGTTCAAAATAAAGCTGTGGCCCGTTGTTTCTCCCAACTCCAGTTGTCGTGTCTGTTATTTCATTACCTAGCCTAAATGGATCATGCATGGGTCATGATACTGTATGAACCATAACTAACCAAGCTCATAATACAAAGCAATGATCATTTGTGTAATATAACAACTCTACACAATGACAAATAATTGAAGCAACCATGTTCTATACATCATGATGTTAGATATACAGGAACACACAGCGATCAAATGATTATGATTTATATATATGAAGAGTAATACATATATAACACATTATATATTTATTGATTTATCTTTATTGATTTTTGTTTGGGATTAAATAAGGAAGGGTGAAGAGGAGAGGCGAAAGGGTATTCTGGGGAGACGAGCTTGGAAACGTGGAGAGTGGGAGAGCAGAGGAGAGGGGGAAAGTTGTGGAGATGGAGGTAGGTGTGGACAGTGGGAAGGGTGTGTAGATAGGGAGTGGAGGGGAGAGAAGGAGTAGTGAGGTGAGAGGGGGAAGAGCAGTACAAAGAGGAGAGAGAGGGAGAGGTTAGATGAGGAGGAGTAGCAGGGTTAGACAGGGCCAGGAGTGGCAGCAATGGGGTCTGGGAGGGCCAGGAGTAGTAGCAGTGGAGGACAAGTTGGGGGAGGGGAGAGTGCCATACTACAGGCACACAAGGATAAGAGGGGCCTGGTCCCAGTGGTGTGGGAAGTGACAGGCACAGATGAGGGAGGTGAGCCAGTTCAGGCTCAGTAAGGAGCAAATAATTAAGGGGTTCTTCTTCATGATATCCATGCCCACAGGACCAGCAGGCACATGAGGAACCAGGATATGCTTTTTTTTTGCACAGCTTTTGATAGGTATCAGCAAGGCTTTTTAGATTCTTTTATAGGTGGTATTCAGTACAAATAACGTTTGTTGAAAAAACAGTTACCATAAGGTCTGCAATAAGGTCTTTCTTCAGTAACTCGCGCAAGGACTGTAAAATGAGATTTGAATGGACTTTGAGACAAAATCAATGGAACGAAACTTGACAACATGGTCGTTTCAGCCCACTTTGTGGTGGCCTTGCGCAGCCCTATAAAAAACACCTGATTTTGATTGACAGCTTACTAAGTTGCTGTGCAACAAAACTCCCTGCGCAAAAGATTTTGATTGGGACCAAAGTCCTTGTAAAATGGGAAAATAGTAAAAATTGCCTTTATTCAGGGCCATATTACTATTGTTTTCCCTTTTGAAAGAGTGTTTTTTTGGACTTAGGTATTTATCTGTTCCAATTATTTGAGGAACTTAATTTTCCTTTTAGATTACAAATGTGTTTTAAATAATGAACTTCATAAGCCCATCACAATATAATTGTTTTATTATTTTTTTTTTTTTTTTTTGTATTCTGCAGTTAGGCACAAAAAAATCTAATTTACTAGAACATTTTTTTAACTTTTATATTCTTTTCCTATGAGTGGTTGAGAAACTGACAAAGGTCATGGAATGTGAACAAGCCTGAGGCTAGTCTGAGAGTAATGTAATAAAAGCAAGAAAAATGTTATAACCAGCCAGAAGTGCTTGGAAATACACTCTTCAAAGTATGTGCGTGATCCCAAAATTGCTATGAAACTCAAACAATAGTAGGGTCCCAGGAGATCTTGGAGAACTAAAGAATGAAAATTTAAAAGTTCCAAGCTACCAGAGGTGACAACTAATTTACACTTTCATAAGAATATAAATAGTTTTTGTAAATAGTGGACAGATATTATTTAAATACGAATCACACAAATGGGTGGTTCCACTCTTTACCCATGTGCAGATTTATTTTTTAAAGAGAACAAGTATTTTCTAGACTTCTAGCAAATGTGAAGCATCTTAAATATATCTATAACCTTCAATTCAGTGGATATTGGGGCATTGTAGAACATCTAAATTGAAATGACCGACAGTATCTATAATGAAATGCCACCTATTAGATTAATTCATTATGAGATATTAATTGGAAATGAATGGAAAAATATTCTTGGTTCATGTATCAATCATTGTGTAACATTACCCTAGATATGGTGTAATGTCAGTAGTAAATAGACATTTAGATTGATAACTGTTGAGAATCAGCAGATTGCTCCAAGTTAGGAGCTTTTGCTGATTGTGCAAGTAGAACACCCTCTGCTATGAGAGACACTGTAGTTGAAAATCCAAAGTGCAGTTTTTTTTTCAATGAGAGGTGTTCTTGCACCTAGCCAGATTCCTGCAGTTAGGTTTTAATAGTTACGGCATGGTACTATGTTAGCTGTAAAACAACCGAAAACAATTTAAACAAGATGATACCATTTAATGAGTAGGATTGTATTGCAGACATCCAATGCTATAGCTCCTTCATCATAGCAAGTTTTCAAAAGAAACCTGGAATAGCTGCAGTAAATAGAGTGAAGCTTAACATTGATCAAACAAGAGATAAGATTCACACTATGATGTTATAGTGTGATTATTATCTTGATAAATTGCAGGTTTCAGAAAATCTCCTGCACAGCTTGCTCTCAGACATCCAACCTATTATCTACTCTTATTTCCACCTTTTGCTGCATTCCTGCTGCCAGTTCTCTCAGATGTGGTTCATCTGCTGATTACTTGCCTTTTTGTCCTGCTGCAGACCTGATCACTGTGTAAGAACATATATTCTTTTACCTGTGAGACTGGCAGTGCATTATGTTGAGTTACCTGTGCATCTAGAGCAGTGGTTTCCAAACCTGTCCTCAAGGCACCCAGACAGGTCAGGTATTCGATTTAACAGTGTGAACACAGTTGAGGCAATTAGTATTCAACATGAACCTCTACTTTTCTCATCTGTGTTCTCACAGTTAAATGGAAAATCTGGCCTGTCAGGGGTGCCGTGAGGACCGGAATGGAAACCACTTCCCTAGAGGAATCTGTACCAGCTTGGTTCCTGTTATTGTAATATAATCTGTCTTCCACAAGCCAATACTGTTTCCTCTGCATGGAATCACTATTATTTCTTCTGGCTTGTGCGTAGATTCAATTTGTTTGCATTCAGTTTGGTACCATCCTACCAAACCTTGAAACCTTACTACCCCTAGTCCCGTTTCCTAATGCTGGACTCCGTTTGATCATAACCAACACTGATCACTTGCCTCTTGTTCAAAATATGTTTTCACAAACCTGAACACTGCCAAGATCATATATCAAACAGATCCTTTAATAACTACAGGATCATTTAATTAGATTGTAAGTTTGCCAGTTTTCAAGCTTGTAAGGTGCTTTAGCGCACACTAAATTCTAAACTCAAAGATAGGGCTCTCCAGTATTGCAATGCGTCAGTTTTGTTTTACCTTGTACTCAACCCATGTTCAGCACTATGGAATATGTTGGCACGTTACAAATAAAGATCATAATAATAATCATTATATTGCCAACATGTGTTCTATATTCATACTATCCCTGTCTCTGTCTGTGAGTTTGTTACAATCTGGCACCTTGCAAGGTATCTTAGAGTGACTTGCTCATTGCTCACATTAAAGGTAGGCATCTGGGATATTTCTTACACCGCAGATAGTTTACTGGGACTTACAACTGTCCATTAGGAAGTTACTTTTGTGAAAATGCATCTACTAGCTGCTCACAGCTTTTAATAAATTATATTGTAGCAGTGGTCAAATAATGGATCTCAGAGGACACTGTATTACAATACCACACCTTATTTTATTACAAGTTAAAGTCAAATTAACAATACAATCAAAAAACTTCATGACAATATATGCCTTTTACTAAACAGAGAGCACAATTTAAAATATATATATATACTGTACATATTTGAAGTTGAATATGAAAAATTTAGCCATACTTCCCTACCAGTAATTAGCCATTTTGGGTGCCGCAACCAGTTTAGTTCAGGGTCTTATGGCTACCCTTTCTTAACTGGGATACTTTTTCAATCTGCTGGCTCTTTGTTGTGTGAGAATATGCAGGCCTTTATCCATTCAATAAAAGTATTGGGGATTTCATAAATTGTAATATTCAATGAGGTTGCTATTCGGAGAAACCTGGTTCAGAGTCAATTCTCTTGTTATTAGTGCTGTGTAAATTGCTGTTATGTTACAAAAACTCTGTAATAATAATACTAAAAGAAGTAATAATAATAACTCTGTCTATTGGCATTGCCTTGTAGGCTGTGAATCTGTGTACAGATCTTCCTGTGGGAGCAAGGTTGGAGCATTATGAACCGTTTTTTTTTTTACCAGAGCGCTCCTTCCTTAATATCCTTAACTTCATTCCTGGGGATGACCTAGGAAGAGTATAATAAAGAGCAACTACTACAAGGTATACAGTATATGTGTATCTCCTTTTTTTCATACAATAATATCTGGATGGTATCTATGTGCCTTTGCACCTCACTTGAAACATAATCCAAACATGCAGCGTCATATATGCTGAAATTCCTCCCAGGAATCTGTTACACTTAATATTACTGTAACTAGGGAATTGCCAGTCAAAAATGACAGGAATAAAATGTTATGGCTGTGAATGCTGTACCTTCATCGCTCATCTCGAGCCCAGCGCTAAGTGCCTTCTGCACTCATTGCGTGGCTCATGGCAAGCCTCTCCCCCTGTGCAGTTTATAGGCATGGCGCTTTAGTGTTACTTTCTTGGGTTGTGTTACTGCCTTGGGTTAAATGTTAGTGGCTTGGGTTAGATGTTACTGTCTTTTGGTAAGTGGTACTGCTTTGGGCTATTTTTTACATCCTTCTGGCTACTTTCACGTCCTTCGGGCTAGATTTACCTCCTTGGGCCTTGTTTTCGTTGTTTTGCGTTTTTCGGCAGCCATTTTTTTTTCTCTTAGATGATTTTCGATCGTGAAAAAAACGGCAAATATGCATCAAATTAACTTGCAACCTGACTCACAGGCTCCCTGCCTCTCCCACTGTGGTGTGTGTATTTGTAAGTTAATTTGAAGAATATTTCTTGTTTTTTTCATGTCTTCAGTTTGGCCGATAAAGTTGTAATTTTGTGAGGCGCACAGTGCATGTACGGGTTTCGGTCCTAAGTCGTATGGTTTGTAAGTCTCGCCTGCTTGCCTCGCTAAGTCCCACGTGCCTCAGCTGCTCGTCTCGCTTTTGCCTTTGTACAGAACTGGGTTAAATATATTAGTGGTGATTTTATTAATAATTAAATCCCAGGTTTGAGGGTGCAAGGGTCATTATATGTGTGTGCACTGTTAGTACTTTATACTGAACTTCATGACACCTAAGTTGCCTTTTCAATACCAAATCTAGAGTGAGATGTCCTCTACAGCTGCATAGAAACATTTGCAGTGAAAACATAAGCCTTTCTGAAAATATATCATTTAAAATTGGAGATACTTATTGTATTCCATATCATTCTGAACTTAATCCCAGAGCATTTACTCGATGCACCTAGAAAGTAGGTTACATTTCAGTTGCTAGGAAACAGAAATGGAACATAGCAACGGTTGTTGGAGAGAGGAGAAAATGAACAAAATGCTAAATCTGGATCCATAAATGAATGCATATATAGGTTGCAATGTATGTTCTTTATTTAATCCACAATCCTACATAAAACTAAATAAAACATTTTTCTAATGTTTTATCAACAATATCACTTAGTTAAGCATATTAATTACTATTAAAATATATCAAGTTATTTTGCATGAAATTAAATTTCTTTATTGATGTTATTTCAAGTAGATTAAGTAGCAGAATTTAGTAAAATTACTAAATATTACTAAATGTTAACATAGGGTTAACTCACCTCCTTTTTAAACATACTTTTGAAGATTACATGATGTAGAGCTAGACTGTATAATCTCAATCTCAATTAAGGTATAAAATAAAGATTTACAAATGTGAATGAGAAAAACAAAAAAAAAATGTATGTTGTGATCTGCTAGCTGTTGATCACATAAATGGATATACAAAGCAAAGAAAATATTATAAAAAAATATGTACTTTTTTATTAACCAAAAAGCTAAGTGTAAAAATGCAAGCAAAACAGCCTACTTTACTATATAAAAAACACGTTTATGTTGCTATGACATGCACAACACAATTTATAATTCTAGAGAAACAAATGCATTTAGTTCACATATTTTTTTTTTTTTTTGGCATATATATACTTTTTTGTCAACCAGTTGTGTAGCATGTAGGCTAAGATAAACAATATTTCCATTTTTATTTGTGTCCAAAATGCTTGGATTTATTACAAACAGGTGTGCTTATGCTTAAATCCATGACTGTACAAGCCTTCTTTTAGTGTGGGCTTATTCTGTTCATTTTAAGAAAGCCAGAGAGGGAGCCAGATTTAATTGCTGCTTTTTTTTTTCTTAAATGATGTGAAGCTCAAAAAATGTGTTGAGCCAAAATAAATATTAATGTGATACTGTATTATTAAAAAAGAAAAGTCTGGACTTAGCACTTTGAGCTGGAAACGATTATTAAATCACTAGTCCAGTGGGAGAGATAGATAGTAATGATCAGCAAACTGCAGAAAATGCACAATGACAATAACTATACAGAGCTCAAACACTTTGTTCACTTTTGCATTAAACATAATGCTTTACATGGCTTTTCAATATAACAGTTGCTATGCCTGGAATAGGGTTGCCATCAGAAATCTTGTGGTCAGACATATGTAAGCCATTATGGTGACTGTTACAGAATTCAGGTTCTGTTATAATAACGGTTGCATACTACAAGACACCATCATGGAAGAGGATAGACTAATGTGTGGATATGAATCCCTCTTTCTGAGGAACCCTAGTTTTCCTGGGAGTTGTAGAACATCCTGTGTGAAGCAGTGTATGTCCTTTTACCACTCAGTCAGTCACCCGTGACAATCTGAAGTTTCAGTGTACTTTCTGTCCAGTCTCTAGCTTCAGCCTACATTGTCCAGTTATGGTGAACAGAGCAGTGATAACCTTGGCCCAGTAGCCTTTCTAAAAGCTGATTAGAAAAGCACTACATCCACCAGCAGAGTGGAAAAATGCAGTTTTAGCCCCCCAGTTCACTGTTCATGTATGTTCCAACCATTCAAACTAACCACTAAGGTATCACTATAATAGTTGTCAGTGCATATAACGTTCACGATGTAGGATCACGCCGTTGTGACCTCGCTCTCATTGCAGCCAGTGGTGCCGTCACACATGCGAGCCTCACAGCACTTACAGCACAGGAGGAGAGACAGGAAGCCTTGGGAGTGAGGTTGAAAGGTTGAAAGTGATTTTGAGCCATATTTGCCGTTTTCCGTCACTCGAAAATCGGCTAAGCGAGAAAATAATGGTGGACGAAAAACGTAAAAATTCTGAAACTGGATGAAAACGAGGCTCTGCAACGCCAGGCATGCAGAACTTAGAAAATATACAATGGCTCAAACAGTAACACTTACACTAATCACGCCAGGCATGTACGACTTTGAAAATACAACCGAGGACCAAAAGCCTCACATTGTATGCCAACCAGCATTGACAGCCTAACAATTTAATTCCTGTCATTTTTGACGGGCAATTTCCTAGTAGCTTAATGATTCTCAGCTAATGTGATGTAAAGGATGAAGTCGTGAAAAATAGATTTAGAAGATAAATGAAAAATTATGATCGTTTCCATAAATAGCATTTAGTGAAATATATAAATTATACATTATTCACTACTTAGACTGATTTGGGCTGCTACAGTTTCTTTTAACATTAACAAAATGATTAAAACCCACTTATATGTTTTGCATTTTCTATTTACGTTGCCAGCCAAACCCTTCCAATATGATTGCTTGTTTTCTTAAAGGATCACTATATGAATGTTTTTAAGGCATGCTGCCCGTGTGTGCAGCATGCCAAATAATAAGAACTTAGCATATAATAAAAAAAACAAAAAAATAATTTTAAAACATTTTATTTTTATTTCATGAGTCATTTTCACCTGTGATCAAGTACTGCGTTTCCCACTTTGTTGCTGTGTGAACCTAGGAGGTTTCTATGTAAATTATGGGGAGTGTTCATGACTGTGAATTTAACTGTATCTGGGCTCACTCACAGAGCCTGGGAGAGCAGTGTTATCCCCATAATTTTAAATAGAAGTCTCCTAGAGTGACACAATACCAAATAGAGTCACATGTAATTAAAATAAAGCATTACAAAAAGTTTAAACATACTTTTTTTTTTTTTTTAATACGCTCATTTCTGATTGTTTGACATACTGCCTACAAAAGAGGTATGTCTTTAAAAATATTTTGTATATTGGTTTGATAATTTTTATGTTTTGAGGATATTATTTGACAAAACTAAACTAAACACATGACATCATTTATCTCCCTCAATTCAAGTATAACAAATATACATTTTGGTATAAACAAAGCCATTAAAGAAACTCATTAAAGATATTCTCTTTCCCAAGATATCTGGCTTTGCTGACATCAAAGTAAACTGGCAAGGCATCCACAGGGAAATGTTAAAATCAGTGGTTTTTAGAAACCAACCATTTTATTATTAAGAATATTTGAAAGAAGGGAAGTCTATCTCTAGCAGAAATAACTGTGGTGCAAATATTCTGTGCTTTAAAAAGATACCACAGACTGCTGAGGTTAAGCTGATTTATGTGCACAGTAAATTATTAAATATCAGTATTGGATGATATTCCATAACCATCCAATCCATGCACTGGGAACTAGTTGGGGGTTTGCAGTAATTTCTATTGTTTTAGCCAGAGATTGTACAGATTCTCCATCATGTTACTAAGTTAGAGGGATATGTATCACACACTTTTTTTTTGTGGATTTAAAAGAGTATACTTTAAACATTACCAATGACTTGCATACAAAATGGTATTATGTAAAACATGTTTAAGTTGTTTTTAGATTAAGCATGAAAAACTGGATATACTTTGTATTATCCATTTTTCTAAAATTAATCAATCCAAAAATCTATGCTATATGCACATGAGTGGATCATCATCACATATATAGTTATGAGTGTTGGGGACGTTTGCGATGTTGGTAACACAGTTGCGTCTCTCGTATAGCCAAGGCTTACCAGTGGAGCAGTCGAACTGTTCACGAGTTTCCCCAGCGGCGCAGTAAGGCTGCAATGAGCGCCAAAGGAGCTTATTGCAGCCAGCGGCGCAGTACTTAGGCGAGCCGAGGCGAGCCAGCAGCGCAGCACTGTTCAAGCAAGTAACTCTAAAAATCCACCAAAAATAAGAATTAATGTACAAAAAACTAAAACACACTCACACACAGCATAGGGGGAGAAACAGGAAGACTGGAAGTGAGGTTGCAAGTGAATTACCCCCATATTTGTCATTTTTCGTCACTCTAAAATCACCTAAGCAAGGATAAAAATGGCGGACGAAAAACACAAAATTTCAGAAACAGCATGAAAACAAGGCTCAGTAATGCCAGGCTTGCAAAACTTACAAATTACACAACGATGAAGACAGTCACACTTACACTAACAACGCCAGGCACGCATGACTTAGAAAATACACCACACCGAACACACTAATATTTACACCAACAAAGCCAGGCACGCAGGACTTTGAAAATAAAACCAATGACAGTCACTGTGCGCCACGCAAACATTCAGCCCACACACACAGAGGAGAAACGCACAGGGAAGGGACAGGGGGGAGATGCTGGAAAGAGACACATGGCATTCCCAAGCACTAAACTTGCAGGTTAACGAGGCCTGCAATGAGTGTCCCAGTACAGTAGGCGAGAGGAAAGGCTCGCAATGAGCACCAAAGGCAGTCATCGCCGGGCTCACAAGGAAAGATACAGGGAAGGGACAGGGGGGGAGATGCTGGAAAGAGACACATGGCATTCACAAGCACTAAACTTGCAGGTTAACGAGGCCTGCAATGAGTGTCCCAGTACAGTAGGCGAGAGGAGAGGCTTGCAATGAGCGCCGAAGGTAATCAGTGCAAAGCAGGAAACTTGAAGTACATGGGGAGAGGCTCGCAATGAGCGCAAAGGTGCTCAGAGGACCAAAAGCCTCATATTGTGTGACAAACAGCATTGCCAGCCTTACAATTTTATTCCCGTCATTTTTAACGGGCAATTTCCTAGTGTATAATAATTAGCTGATTTGATGTACTAATTAGGCTTATTGTATGCTTGTCCATCTCTGTAGTTGGCAAAATAAAGACCCCAATGCTATGCGGCAGTTAAACCCCTCTCCCACCCTTATCAAGTACTCTGAACTGCATATTAGCATATAGGAGCTGCATTTTAGAATAAAGGAGCCACAAAATCAATCAACTATCAACTATAATAGTTGTTGTTACTCGAGGCCTGCAATTAGCGGGCCTGCAATGAGCGACTTTGGAGCTCATGGCAGGGCTTGGGATGAGCACCACAGGCGCTCATCACAAGGCACGCACGTAGGACTTTAAAACAGATTGAAGACGTCCTTAAGGCGCTCATCGTTAGGCTCACAGCACTTTGCTGCCATGAGCGCCAAAGCCAGTAGCACTACCTAAGCCAGTAACACTTTACCTATGCCAGTTACACAGCCAAAGCCGTAACTTGCAAGACCGCCAAAAAACAAACAATAATGGACAAAATAAGTTAAAAACCTCACAGACAACTCAGGGGGACAGCCAGGGAGCCTGTGAGTGAGGTTGCAAGATAATTTGACACATAATTGCTGTTTTTATGAGATAGAAAAGAATGGCCGAAAAAACTTAAATTTCCTCAAACAGGATGAAAACAAGGCCCAAGCCAGTAACTCTTAGCCGAAGCCAGTAACTCTTAAGCCAACACAGTAACTATTAACCTAAGCCAGTAACACTTAAGCCAAGCCAATAACACTTAAGCCAAGCCAATAACATTTAACCCAAGCCAGTAACACTTAGCCGAACAATGCAGGCACGCAAGACATCGTGATGAGCGCCAAAGGTGTTCATTGCAAAGCAACAAACTTGCGGGTTGGACGACGCCTGCAATTACCGGCAAGGCCTCTAAAGTAAACTGGGTTAAAGGCTCACAATGAGAGGGGAGAGGCTCAAAATGAGCGCCAAAGGCACTTATTGAGAGCCTTGCAATGAGCGCTGAAGGTGCTCAGATTGTGTGGCAAACAGCATTGCCAGACTATGAAAATGTTAAGTCTGGCAATGCTGTTTGCCACACAATCTGAGCACCTTCAGCGCTCATTGCAAGGCTCTCAATAAGTGCCTTTGGCGCTCATTTTGAGCCTCGAAATGAGCGCTGAAGGTGCTCAGATTGTGTGGCAAACAGCATTGCCAGACTTAACATTTTTTTTGCTGTCATTTTTGAAGGGCAAGTCGCTAGTTCTAAATATTTCTGGAAGAACAATGCAAAAATCTATGTATATCCAATTTTTAATACTCTTTAAAATCAAATTAACTTTCTTTTCAGGTGACACTGACTTTTTAAAGTTCATTGAAACTAATATAGAGCATACTCACTTCTGTAGATTTAATTGGCAGACAAATAACTCATACAGCTTTATTACTGTTCACTGGCTGACAGGGACATGTATAAGATAAACCTTTGAATCAGTTTGTATCTGCTTTGAGAGCATCATTTGAAAAAGAAAATGCTCAGTGGTGCGTTGTCAAATACAAATGTATAACACCGCAATCAATCAATTTTTATGGTGCCTGAACTTGCTAAACAGCGTTTAAATCGTATATGAACTAAGTTTTACAAACCACATTACCATGCTAATCCAATACAAAATTATTTAAATAAGATTACGTATCTGCAATAGAGATCAGGAGAAACCTGACTGAATTACATATACCTCTTCATGTTAATAAACTGAGACACAATGTTAATTAATAAAAATTTCAGGAGGTGGTTACAATTGGTAGAAGAGGGGGAGGTATGATTAAGCATCTGAAACATAGAGAGGATTTCTGGATAACTAATTTAGATGCCATGACTCCTAAATGACTTATCCCATATAATAGTTGTCAAACTACGAATCGTCGTCACGCTTTGCGGAAGGGCCGCATTTGCAGAAGGAGGAGGTTTCACTGTCGGCTGCAATGAGCCGAAGGCTCATTGCAGGCCGCAAATGCGGACCCTCGCGAAGCGAGGGGCCGCATTTGCGGAGGTGGAGGCTATACGGCGCCTCACACGCGGTTACACACACCCACACAAGCAGCACTTTAACAAAATAGATCTAACACGCAATCACTACATACAGACTTACACAAAAAAAATACGAACCGTGGGACTTAGGAAAAATAAAATTACGACCTCGCAAAAATACGACCTTAACAGCTGAACCGCGCGCACCTGAAAACATTAAAAACAGGACCCTAAAGACGCAAAACACCACCATCACATACAACTTTTCAAAAAACCTGTACAAGGTGCAAGATACACTTTTAGCAAGGACACTAAATAATCCACAGCCGCGTACCATACACATTCACCGCCATATTACAACACTAACTTACACAATGCGGAAGTACACAGCTACCCTAACGGCTTCCCCTCGCGCAGGCAGCCTATTTACACTACACACTGCACACATTGCTGACACTTACACCTCAGCCCCACAACAGTGCAAACCGACATTGTATGCTGCAGGAACATCAAAACAGATTGTCAGCTCTTCAGCACAATGCTTCCTGCATATATTACTTACAAATAGGTAAAGTATATTAATTTATTAATTATTTCATTAGCATATAAAAATACATATACACCAAAAAAAAAATTACAATAAACACAAAAGCCATTCACCGCACCACTCACAACGAGTGCCAACGCTGCTCATAGCACACAAAGCCTTGTAATAAGCGCAAAAAGCAGATCAGCGCTGACCAAACAATAACAGCAAAAGCGCCTATCAGAAAAAAAATACAACAACCAACAGCCTCGCAATGAGCGCCGAAGGATCTCGGACCACAAAAAAAATTAATGTCAAACAGCATTACCTGCCTTACTATTCTATTGCCGTCATTTTTTGACGGGCAAGTCGCTAGTATGTATTATAGTTTTTATTTATTCTTATATTGTGATGCTATTTTGAGGTTTCATATATAATTATGGCTTGTTTTTCTAAGGATCTGGATTACTTTTTTGAATTAGTTCAATTATCTTTATCTGTATTTTATGTGTATATTTTGATATTAGATTGTTTGTTTGTATATTTGAAACATGCACTTTATATCTCACAACATGTTATTGGTTATATATACCTATAAATGATCGTTTGCAGTAATCCCTTATGGACAGCATTGGTACCCTTTGGACCATATATTTGTGAGCTTGATAAAGAGTTGAGGAACTTCCCAAAATATAGCCTTTCTTTTCACCTATTAATGTTGCCACTGGAATAAACATATTATTTTCTTCATGATATTCTTTTATAGATATAGATATATTGTTATATATTGTTGTGGTGAACTACCTACTCATAAAGTCCACAAAACAGACTGAGATCCCGCTCCATGCTGATGATAGCCAGTAAGCTTGAAACAGATGTACATGGATAGGATACTCAGTCTGTGTTTAATCCAACCTTGGCTTTTCATTAAAGCTGTGTAATACAGCATGCATAAGCTTAAAGGAAACCATGGGCCTCATTCTATTAAGAGCCGTAAAATGGCCGCAAAACTGCGATTTCTTGCGTCCAGCTTATAGCCCTGTGTAGCACTACGGCTACTCTGCAATTCAAATAAATGGTGCTA
Organism: Discoglossus pictus; assembly: GCA_027410445.1. Classification (NCBI taxonomy): domain Eukaryota; kingdom Metazoa; phylum Chordata; class Amphibia; order Anura; family Alytidae; genus Discoglossus; species Discoglossus pictus. Next base: position 127,386,877 of record CM050163.1, read on the forward strand.
CATGGAGGCCCACCTTACGGCCGGTCGCAAACTAAGCATTTCCGGCGCGCCCAGAAATCGTGTTTCAAGGTTGCAAAGTTGGAAAACTGTAAATGCAAATCACTTTCACGTCTCATCAAAGTACAGGATGGCTTTTTTATGTGCTTAATTGGTGCTAGGATTTGTAAGTAAGAGCCTTGCGGGACCTTTTTGGTGTAAGTAAGCTGCGGCTCGGTTTTAGCGAGTTACGGCCTTGACGGAAGGGTTTGCGTAGCCTTTGAATAGCAACCTGGACTTTCTTGCGGCCGCAACTCTTGCGGCCGCATAAGATCAAAGGCTTTCCCTGTGGCGGGGGTGGCCGCAAGGGAAAACAGGGCGCCAGCTGCAAGCCGGCCGGAGCTCTCAGCTGCCAGGGAATAGAATAAGGAAGTAGCTTGCGGCCATGCCTCGCGGCCACGCATCTTCTACGGCCCTTAATAGAATGATTGATAATGTTTGATAATGCCTATGGATTGAAGAGCGAGGCATTTGTGGGCACATTTGCATGTCCCAGCTCAACTTCCCAGAATGCAGTGTAATAACTGTTTTTCTTGGATTTCTGAGCTAGAAGCAGGTTTTTTAACTTGTTATAGACATTCAAATGTGAACACAGATGTACTATTTATTTACTCTATATATATATATATATATATATCTATATATATATATATATATATATATATAATTTTCCGCATATAGCGCCTTGCAAAAGTATACACCCCCATTGGCATTTTTCGTGTTTTGTTGCCTCACAACCTGGAATTAACATGGATTGTTTAAGGATTTGCATCATTTAATTTACAGATCATGCCCACAACTTTGAAGATGTTTTTTTTTTTATTGTGAAGCAAACAACAAATAGGACAACATAAAAGAAAAAGTCAATGTGCATAACTATTCACTCCCCTAAAGTCAATACTTTGTAGAGCCACCTTTTGCGCAATCACAGCTCCAAGTCGCTTTGGATAAGTCTCTATGAGCTTGCCACATCTTACCACTGGTATTCTTGCCAATTTCTCCTTGCAAAACTGCTCCAGCTCCTTCAAGTTGGATGGTTTGCGCTTGTGACAGGAATCTTTAAGTCTGACCACAGATTTTCTATTGGATTGAGGTCTGGGCTTTGACTAGGCCATTCCAACACATTTACATGTTGCCTCTTAAACCACTCAAGTGTTGCTTTAGCAGTGTGTTTGGGGTCATTGTCCTGCTGGAAGGTGAACGTCTGTCCTAGCCTCAAATAACGCACCAAGTGGTACAGGTTTTGTTCAAGAATATCCCTGTATTTAGCACCATCCATCTTTCCCTCAACTCTTGCCAGCTTCCCAGTCCCGGCTGCTGAAAAACATCCCCACAGCATGATGCTGCCACCACCATGTTTCACTGTGGGATGGTGTTCTTTGGGTGATGTGATGTGTTGTGTTTGCGCCAGACATAGCGTTTTCTTTGATGGCCGAAAAGTTCAATTTAAATCTCATCAGACCAGAGCACCTTCCTCCATACATTTTGGGAGTCTCCCACATGCCTTTTCACAAACTCAAAATGTGCCAATTTGTTTTTTGCTGAAAGTAATGGCTTTCTTCTGGCCACTCTGTCATAAAGCCCAACTCTATGGAGCTTACGGCTTATTGTTGTCCTATGTACAGATATTCCAGTCTCTGCCGTGGAACTCTGCAGCTGCTCCAGGGTTACCGTAGGTCTCTGTGCTGCCTCTCGGATTAATGCCCACCTTGCACGGTCCGTGAGTTTGGGTGGGTGGACGTCTCTTGGCAGGTTTGCTGTTGTGCCATGTTCTTTCCATTTGGTTATGATAGAGGTGATGGTGCTCCTGGGGATCATCAAAGATTTGGATATTTTTTTTATAACTTAACCCTGACTTGTACTTCTCAACAACATTTTCCCTTACTTGTTTGGAGAGTTCCTTAGTCTTCATGGCAGTGTTTGGTTAGTGGTTCCTCTTGCTTAGGTGTTGCAGCCTCTGGGGCCTTTCAAAAAAGGTCTGTATATGTAATGACAGACCATGTGACACTTAGATTGCACACAGGTGGACATCATTTCACTAATTATGTGACTTCTGAAGGTAATTGGTTGCACCAAAACTTTTTATGGGCTTCATAACAAAAGGGGCGCATACATAGGCACATGCCAATTTTCTGTTTTCTATTTCTAAAAAATAGTTTTATGTATATATTTTTCTCATTTCACTTCACCAACTTAGACTATTGTGTTCTGATCCATCACATACAATTCAGATTAACAAAATATTGAACTTAAGGCAGTAATGTAACACAATAGGTAAAAAGTCAAGGGGGTGAATACTTTTGCAAGGCACTGTACATCTATATATATATATATATATACTGTATATATATATATATATATAAAATCATTACTGTTCGATTCACTTACGCCACTTTGTCATTTTTTAAGTACTTGAATTGATAATGGGCTTTTCCTTTTAAATTACTGAATTCTATTGATTTAATGAGGACATATGTTTGCTTATGTTTCTAATAATACAGTGTTACCTTGGTTCTCAACCTTAATTCCTTCCGGGCAGCAGGTTTAGTACCAAAAAGGTTGAGTACCAAACCCCCATAAGGAGTAATATTTATTGGTTTTAGCAAACGCAATGAGTACCAAGGTTCTTTGCTCATGCAGACAGGTTGAGTATCGAAAATGCTGAGTTATGAGGAGGTTGAGAACCAAGGTACCACTATATTAGATAACTGGAAGGAAGGTAAATGGTGATAGCGTAGCTTTGCGGTTCTTTTGAAGCATTTCACAGACTTAGGACAGGAAGTGCTACTCATATTGCAATCACCCTCCTGCTAAAGCTCCAGACCAACAAGCAGGTCAACTTGAAAACACACAGACAAAAGCAGAATTTGCTAAAATTAATATTTTCTCTAAAATGCTTATAAACTTCACATGATGTTACACTGCAAAAACAATTTTCCCAGACTACAGTGACCATTTTATGCTGATCATCCATTTCCCTTCCTAAGCCTACCTTACACGGAGTTGGACTGTTTTTTCAATAAATGTTATGATTTGTTTGGTTCTTTTTAAGGTTATGAGTTAGCTTTTATGATATTACTGATATTTCTATTGACGAATACATATGAGTAAAACTACTTTATGTCTGTATTTTAGAAATGACAAATGTATCCATTCATAGACATTTATTTACTGTACCTAAGCGCTATGAAGAGGAAACACAAAGATCCTTCGTAGGAGTTGTATACAATGGTAACAGGATGCATTTGATGAATGCAGTGATGGAATTCAAACAAGTTTCCATAGAAACTGAAAAATACGTCAGCAGGAATATTTTGCATAAAGATTGTTTAGTTTTATACAGATTTTGGTCTTTAACCATTTATTGTTCATCAATTTTTTATGTAATACATTGATTGCTTTTTAATAGCACCACTGAAGGTTATTAGCCAAATGAATGCAAAACAGAACAATTAATTTGTTACCATTGGAATATTCTAATTTATATTTTAAGTATTCTTGTATAACTATGCTAAGGCTTCAACATTTAATCTTTTTTAAATTACTTTTTACCATTTAATAAGATTCAGAGAACAAGCAAATTAAGTATATGTTGTTGCAGCATAACATTCCAAAGAGACTTATATGTTAAGCAAGGGCAATTGGGGGAGACGCTAAGAAGTAGATAGAGCCCCTCAGTAATTGTTTTGTGAATTTTCACAAAACATATATTTCAGCTATGGTATTCAAATGCATAATGGATTATAAACATTGTGACCTTTACACATAATTATATTATGAATTAAAAATGTCCAACCATAATACTGATGTCGGACACACAAAACTTTGCAAACACTGCTGTTCTTTCAGCCAGTAAAGAATAGATTTAAGGGATGAGACATGGAAGATAGAATGCCTGAAGACCAAAGTTTGCAAAATTATCCAGGAATCAAATATATATTTTTTAAATATGTGTGCTTGATGTCTGCCACTTGCCACTAGCCCAGGAGTATATGAGAATCCCTGCTTTTATAAGTAGGTTATATTAGTCAGAAATTGGGGTACCAATCTTGGTTGTACCTTCCAGATAGGAGGAATCCCGTGCGGATCATAGGGTTCAATCGTTTTTTTCTTTATCGTGGTCATTAGATGACTTGTTTTACTTTTCTATTTACTCTATTTGGTGGCTGATCCATTTTTTTTATCAGACTTGATCCTTTTTTCCAGTTGGTGTCTTTAAATAAATTGCAGGGTTTTTGAGTGCAAATAAAGTTTTTCTAAATATTTTTTTCATTGATTTCTCAATGTCAGTGTGAAGTTGATTTAACATTATCCAGGAAACCGCAACAAAGAATATAAACAAAAGAGAGAAAACTAAGAAGGAAAACTGACTGTCTGATGAGGCTTTGAAAGTAGCCCAGGAATGAAGGAAAAAGAAAGGTAGTGGAGACAGTAAAAGATGACCTCAAAAGTTTGTCCAATGAGCTGGAGTCAGACATCTTGGAAAGAAAAGTTAGAAGGATCCTGGAATACCTTGCTGATAACAAGGCTGCAGGAGTTGATGGAATCCTAATAAAACTATTTAAAATTCTACAAGATGATGATGTAAAAGTGTTACTTACCTTATGCCAACAAATCTAAAAAACTTAACAGTGGCCAGTAGACTGGAAAAGGTCAGTCTGTATCCCAATTCCAAAAAATAGGCAGTGACAAATAGTGCCCCAATGATCAAATTTCACATGCCAGCAAGGTAATGCTTAAGATTCTATAAGCTTGACTCCAACAATATATGGACCGGGAACTACCAGATGTGTAAGCTGGGTGCCTTAGAGGAAGAGAGACAAGAGATCAAACTGGGTGCCTTAGAGGAAGAGGGACAAGAGATCAAACTGCCAATATCCAATCGATAATAGACAAAGCGAGAGAGTTCCAGAAAAACATTTACTTCTGCATCATAGACTATTCTAAAGCCTTTAACTGTGTGGATCACAAAAAAATGTGGCATGTCCTTAAAGAGATTGGAGTACCAGATAATCTTATTCACCAAGATAAGAAAATGTGTGAGACACGGTTGAATATTGTCACCTTATTTATTCAACTGATACATACATACATACATGTGTAAGGCTGGACTGGATCAAACTCAAAGCTGGAATCAATATTGCTGGAAGGAATATCAACAACCTCAGATATGCAAATGATACTACTCTGATGCCTGAATGTGAGGAGGAACTAAAGGACCTATTGATGAGATAAAAGAAGAGAGTGCAAAAGCAGGCCTGCTGCTCAATGTTAAAAGACGAAGATCATGGCAAATGGTAATCTCAGTTCCTGGCAAATAGATGGAGAAGAAGTGGAGGCAGTGACAGATTTTATTTTCCTGGGATCCAAGATCTCTTAAGATGGTGACTGTAGCCATAAAATTAAAAAGACGTTTTGCTTCTTCATTACATTATCAACAAAGGTCCGCATAGGTAAAACTATGGTATTATCAGAAGTAATATACGGATGTGAGAGCTGAACCTTAAAGAAGGGTGAGCGTCGTAGACATCACACCTTTGAACTGTCGTGTTGGCGAAAACTGCTTAGAGTCCTTTGGGCTGCAAGAAGATCCAATAAATCAGTATTTCAGGAAATCAAGACAAACTGTTCACTGGAAGGTATGATCATGCGGTTGAAGCTCAAATATTTTGGTCACATCATGAGAAGACTGGATTTCCTAGAGACGACTCTGATGGGAAAGATTGAAGGTACATGAAGAAGGAGACGATAGAGGCACATAGGTCACTGAAGCAATGAACATGAACTTGATTGCGCTCAGAGGGGCAATGATTGACAGATGTACCTGGTGTGACAGAGAGTCAGACACGACCGAATGACTAAACAACAAATATATATATATTGTTGGTGTGTTGGATAACTTCTAACTGCCTTGCACAAACAACTATTATAGGATGTTCACTGCATAAGAATGTTCCAGTTTAAAGTTATCTTTTATTTATTATTTAATCTGTTTTTGTTTAAGAATCCAAAGGTAAATTGGAATGTGTTTATGATTAACTAACTGCTTGTATCTTTTGGCCTGAGACCGTTGCTCATTCTGCAAGGAAATTGTGAGATGCGCACTATTGCACATATATCAAAAGGATGCAATGAGTGGGTGGGAAAATTATCTATATAATGCTAAGCTCTGTATGGAATAAATTAACAATTTTGACACTATTTTTGACTGTGGTTACTTTGTCTACCAAGTACTCAAATCAGGACGAGAAAGGCGTGGTACAGAAGAGTGGTTGCATCAATTATCAGTGGCAGTTTAATTTGTGCCCCAACACACACAGGCATTTAGATGTGGAAGGAGAGAACAAACATATTATTGTACTTTGTTGTTGTTGTTTAGTCGTTCAGTCGTGTCCGACTCTGTGTGACTCTATGGACCACAGCACGCCAGGTGCATCTTTCAGTCACTGCCCCTCTGTCACCCCCTTCTTCTTGTGCCTTCAATCTTTCCCTGCTTCACAGTCTTTTTTAGGGAATCCTGCCATCTCATGATATGGCCAAAATATTTGAGCTTCAGCCTCATGATCATACCTTCTAGTGAACAGTTTGTCTTGATTTCCTGAAGTACTGATTTATTATGTCTTCTTGCAGTCCAAGGGACTCTAAGTAGTCTTATCCAACACCACAATTCAAAGGTGTCAATTCTACGATGCTTAGACTTCTTTATTATCCAGCTCTGACATCCGTATGTTATTACTGGGAATACCATAGTTTGAACTATGTGGACCTTTGTTGATAGTTTAATATCTTTACTTTATACTAGCTTGTCTAAGCTTGCCATAGCTTTTCCTCCACAGAAGCGTCTTTTAATTTCATGACTACAGTCACCATCTGCAGAGATCTTGGATCTGCCTCTACTTTTTTCCCGTCTTTTTGCCAGAAAGTGAGATTGCTGTTTGCCTTGATCTTCGTGTTTTTAACGTTGAGCAGCAGGTCAACTTTTGCACTCTCTTCTTTTACCCTTATAAATAAGTCCTTTAGTTCCTCCTCACTTTCATCCATCTGAGTAGTATCAACCGCTTATCTGAGGTTGTTGATATTTCTTCGAGCAATATTGATTCTGCCTTTGAATTCATCCCATCTAGCCTTACGCATGATGTACTCTGCATATAAGTTGAATAAATAAGGCGACAATATACAACCTTGTTGCACGCCTTTTCTGATCTTGAACCATTCTGTTGTCCCATGTTCGGTTCTGACCCTGGATTCTTGGTCGACATACAAATTCTTTAGGAGGAGGATGAGATGATCTGGTACTCCCATCTCTTTAAGAACATGCCACATTTTGTTGTGATCCACACAGTCAAAGGCTTTAAAATAGTCTATGAATCAGAAGTAAATGTTTTTTTGGAACTCTCTTGCTTTCTCTAGTAAATTTGATCTCATGTGCCTCTGCCTCTGCGGAAACTCGGCTTGCACATCTGGTAGTTCCTGGTCCATACAGTATATTGTTGGAGTCAAGCTTGTAGAATCTTTAGCATTACCTTGCTGGCATGTGAAATTAATGCACTTAATTGGAGCACTCTTTGACACTGCCTTTTTTGGGATTGGGATGTAGACTGCCCTTTTCCAGTCTATTGGCCGTTGTTGAGTTTTTCAAATGTGTTGGCATAAGGCAAGTAACACTTTCACAGCATCATCCTGTAGAATTTTAATTGGGATTCCATCACCTCCTTTAGCCTTATTATCAGCAAGAGATCCTAGGACCCATCTCACTCCGCTCTCCAAGATGTCTGGCTCCAGCTCATTGGACAAACTATTGCAGTCATCACTGCTGTTAAGATCCTTTCTGTTTAGATCTTCAGTGTATTACTGCCCTACCATTAGGCCCTACCATTTTTGTCTTTTATCACGCCCACTTTGGCATGAAAGGTGCCTTTTAGGCTCCCAGTTTTCTTGAAAAGATCTCTTGATTTACCCATTCTGTTATCTTGTTCAATCACATAATTGTCAAACTGCGAGATGATGTCACGCTTTGTGCTGTTGAGCACGACTTAGGCAATGGGAAGGAGCTCCTCGCGTAGCGAGGAGAGCAGTTGAGGCATTTAAACGTGCAGCACTTAGGCGATGAGCGGCGAAGTCATCCATTGCCTGCAAGCCTCGCGTAGCGAGGTAAGCAGTTGAAGCATTGAAAGATGCAGGACTTAGACGAAATGAGCACCGAAAGGTGCTCCTGGAGGGGAGCCGTTGAGGCATTGAAAAATGCGGGACTTAGCCTCCAAACAGTTAGGAAACGTGGGTTTGCCTTATGCTGCAAGCAGTTGAGGAACGCAAGACTTAGAACAAAAGATACAAGGTCGGAAAAAGTTAACGACCGAACCGCGAAAATCGAAAAACACGAGGGGGACAGCACGGGGGGACAGCCATGACGTCTGGTAGTGAGGGCGCACGTAAATTTAAGACGCATTTGGTGAGTTTCGGCAGTTGAAAATCCGCTGAGTGAGAAAAAAGGAGGGGGGACTGAGAATGGGGGGGATTCAGGAGGGGGGATTGAGGATGGGGGTGTTGAGGAGGGGGGATTGTGGATAGGGGGGTTGAGGAGGGGGTACAGAGGATGGGGGGTTGAGGAGGGGGGATTGTGGATGGGGTGGTTGAGGATGGGGTTTAGAATGAGGAGGGGGGTTGAGGATGGGGGGTTGAGGACTAGGATGGGGGGTTGAGGTTGAGGAGGGGGGTTGAGGTTGAGGAGGAAGGTTTAGGAGGGGGTTGAGGAGGGTGGTTGAAGTTGAGGAGGGAGGTTGAGGAGCGAGGTTGAGGATGAGGAGGGAGGTTGAGGATGAGGAGGGAGGTTGAGGATGAGGAGGGGGGTTGAGGTTGAGGAGGAAGGTTTAGGAGGGGGTTGAGGAGGGTGGTTGAAGTTGAGGAGGGAGGTTGAGGAGCGAGGTTGAGGATGAGGAGGGAGGTTGAGGATGAGGAGGGAGGTTGAGGATGAGGAGGGAGGTTGAGGAGTTGGCTGAGGAGGGTGGTTTAGGATGAGGAGGGTGGGTTGAGGATGGTCGGTTGAGGAGAAGGTGATGAGGAGGGGGGTTGAGGTTCAGGAGGGAGGTTGAGGAGGGGGTTGAGGATGAGGAGGGGGGTTAAGGAGGGTGATAAGTGAGGGGTAAAGAGACACAGGGAAGGGAGAGGGGGGAAGGGACACAGTGGAGGGAGAGGGGAGAAGAGACACAGGGGAGAGAGAGGGGGACACAAGAAAAGGGTACACAAGAGGGGGACACAGAGGGCACAAGAGGGACACAGGGGGCAGCACATTTCCCACCCTCGGCTTATACTCGAGTCACTCATTTTTCCTAGTATTTTGTGGTAAAATAGGTGCCTCGGCTTATACTCGGGTCGGCTTATAATCGAGTATATACAGTAATTAATTATTAATGTACATTATTTTATTAATTAGTAATTAGTAAACATTATGAATAACAAATATTGTATATTTTACAATGCCTTTAGTTTATGAATATATTAATGCTTAGCTCTTTATAATACATGTATTCATTGACTAATTGATTATTAATGTACAATAATTTATTAATTAATAACCATTATCAAAAAAATTGTATTTTACAATGCAATAAAAAAATATAGATTTCAGATTGCACTTATATATCTGCATTACTGATCATTAACCTACATTACTTTATTAACTATTAATTAGTAATAATTAAACAAAATAAATACATTTTAAACTGACCACAAACAATATGTATATTTTACAATGCACTGACATATTCATGTTCCTGCTTATTGCCTGACAGGGATAGGACCCTCAAACAGTTAAAGATTTAAATCCCTTTATTAGATTGTGACCCCTGCTACATTTCATATTTTATACTGCATTTCTTTATGAATACATCCATGTTAAGGTCTTTATGTTTTACATGTATACCAATTGTACATGATACTCTTAATGATTAATGAGGTAATTGAATACAAACATAACAAATGCTTTTTATGTCATTTGACAGTGTCATCATCTCTGCAGCTGACTGAACACAGAGAGTGAAATTTGCAGCCTTTGAACAGCATAATGATCACCTCTACAGATATATCATTTAATTAATCATGTTCTTATGGAGGAAAAAAGGATTATGTATTTTTATTTTGGATTGATTCATTAACGTATATTCATTTATTAATGACTTAATAATTAATTATTACAAAAAATAAAAGTTACACTTATTTATCAATATATATATATATATATATATATATATATATATATATATATATATGTGTAGCTCTTTCATGTTTAATGTATGCAAATAAAAAAAAAAATGATTACCGTATATACTCGAATATAAGCCGACCCGAGTATAAGCCGAGGCACCCATTTTACCACAAAATACTGGGTAAAATAAATGACTCGAGTATAAGCCGAGGGTGGGAAATGTGCTTCCCCCTGTGTCCCTCTTGTGCCCTCTGTGTCCCCCTCTCTCGCCGTGTCTCTTCTCCCCCCCTCCCTTCCCTGTGTCTCTTCTCCCCTCTCCCTTCCCTGTGTCTCTTCCAACCTCTCCCTTCCCTGTGTCTCTTCTTCCGTCCCTTATCACCCTCCTCAACCTCCCTCCTCATCCTCAACCTCCCTCCTCATCCTCAACCAACCTCCTCAACCTCCCTCCTCATCCTCAACCTCCCTCCTTAACCTCCCTCCTCATCCTCAACCTCCCTCCTCATCTTCAACCCCCTCCTCAACCTCCCTCCTGATCCTTAACGACCTCCTCAACCTCCCTCCTCATCCTCCCTCCTCAACCCCCCCATCCTCAACCCCTTCCTCAACCTCCCTCCTCAAGCCCCCCATCCTCATCCTCCCTCCTCAACCCCCCCATCCTCATCCTCAACCCCCTCCTCAACCTCAACCCTCCTCAACCTCAACCCCCCCTCAACACCAACCCCCCCTCCTCAACCTCCCTCCTCAACCCCCCATCCTCATCCTCAACCTCCCTCCTCATCCTCAACCTCCCTCCTCATCCTCAACCTCTCTCCTCAACCTCCCACCTAATCCTCAACCTCCCTCCTAATCCTCAACCTCCCTCCTCATCCTCAACTCCCTCCTCAACCTCTCTCCTCATCCTCAACCCCCTCCTCATCCTCCCTCCTCAACCCCTTCCTCAACCTCCCTCCTCAAGCCCCCCATCCTCATCTTCCCTCCTCAACCCCCCCATCCTCCCTCCTAAACCCCCCCATCCTCATCCTCAACCCCCTCCTCAACCTCAACCCTCCTCAACCTCAACCCCCCCTCAACCCCAACCCCCCTCCTCAACCCCCCATCCTCAACCCCTCCTCCTCATCCTCAACCTCCCTCCTCATCCTCAACCTCCCTCCTCATCCTCAACCTCCCTCCTCAACCTCCCTCCTCATCCTCCCTCCTCATCCTCAACCTCCCTCCTCAACCACCTCCTCAACCTCCCTCCTCAACCCCCCCATCCTCCACCCCCCATCCTCAACCCCCCCATCCTCATCCTCTCTCCTCAACCCCTCCTCCACAACCTCCCTCCTCATCCTCAACCTCCCTCCTCATCCTCAACCTCCCTCCTCATACTCCCTACTCATCCTCCCTCCTCATCCTCAACCTCCCTCCTCAACTCCCTCCTCAACCCCCATCCTCAACCCTTCTCCTCAACCCCTTCCTCAACCCCCCATCCTCATCCTCAACCCCCCATCCTCATCCTCAACCCCCCATCCTCAACCTCCCTCTTCATCCTCAACCCCCCTCAACCCCAACCCACCTCCTCAACCTCAACCTCCCCCCTCAACCCCAACCCCCCTCCTCAACCCCCCTCCCCAACCTAAACCCCCCTGCTCCACCTAAACCACCCTAAATACCTCCCCCCTCCCCTCACTTACCTGCTTGTGCTCCGGCCTCTGCTCCTTCACCCGGCGCCGGGGGGTTGAAAGGGGTTTAGGTTGAGGAGGGGGGAGGGAAAGAGACACGAGGGGGTAGAGAGACACACAGGGGAGTTAGAGACAAATGGGGGGTTTGAGACACACGGGGGGTTAGAGACACACAGGGGGTTAGAGACACACGGGGGGTTAGAGACACACAGGGGGGTTAGAGACACACAGGGGGGGTTAGAGACACACGGGGGGGTTAGAGACACACGGGGGGGTTAGAGACACACGGGGGGTTAGAGAGACACGGGGGGGGTTAGAGAGACACGGGGGGTTAGAGAGACACGGGGGGAGAGTGACTCGAGTATAAGCCGTGGGGGCCTTTTTTGCCTTAAAAAAAGGGCTGAAAAACTCGGCTTATACTCGAGTATATACGGTAATTCATTTCATGTAATAATTACAAATGCTTTTCAAATAATTTTACTCTTTTATTACTGCTATTTAGGTTTTGCATGGCGGGTAAAAACAATATGTACAATACAAAAAAACATTATATCTTACACCTGTATTTACAATTAGAGATTACAATGGCGGACAACAGAGAAGACAGGATTGAACACAAAAGAATAGCGGCAAGGGAAAGGAAGCAAAGGTGGAGAGATGCACAGTCTCCCGAGACTTCCCAACGCTTAAGAGAAGAAGACCAACAGAGACTTTTAAATAAAAGAAAAATGAGTAAGAAAGCACAAACTAAGTGTGCTAGAGCTTCAAAGAAAAGAAAAAGTAAACAATAAAAGTCTGTGAAACATTGCATAATGACCCAATATTGCCTCATGACACCATTGTTCATACACATGACACCAATGTAGAAAGTTGTAGTGATATCTTTGTTGAGGAAGCTCAGGATAGTGCTTTAAACACAGCACTAACAGTAGACACTCCCTATTGGGGCCTATCATTTTCTCAGGGAAAGACCAACTGACTTTATTAGTTGCTGTCAGAAAGGAAAGGTAAGACTTCCACAAAGACACACATTTCCTGATTGTTTACAAAGTATAATGAGCAATCCAACATTTCCAAATTATACCAATTTAAAAAAAAACAAAACATCAGGTCTTATAACAGTGTAATTTAATTTGCTTCTATGGGTTTTACATTAGCAGAAAATGTCCCAGGACATGGTCCATATTGTTTTAGAGTTGAAAGACAAATTTGCCACCGCACTTCACAGTTACACCCTCAAGAAGGAGAGCAATGGAAATTTGCACAGTTAGATAGAATGGAAGATGTTGAACAACGGATGACACTTCCAGAAAATAAATAGTTTGCGCATAGTCTTTGAACAGCTGGATAAACTTATGGCCAACAACTCATACAGTCAAGCATACAAACAATTAGCAGAGGTTGAAAAAGAACAACAGCAGCATGCTCAAATACATACATTGCCAATGCCAAGAGTAAATATGGTTTTGAAAAGAGATCACAATACTGATCAAAGATAGTATATTTTACCAAAAGTAAATGAAGTTGCCATGGTCTTTAAAAATTAGCATGGTGAACCACCTTTTCAACGGGATATTAGAATATATTCAATCAATGAAGACCAACCTTTTATAAACATAAATATATTAAGTTGTAATTTGGATCCAATGACATATCCCATTTTCTTTCCAAATGGTGAGCCAGGATGGGAACCAAAATTACAATTGCAAAGTTATCCTAATAGTAAAGTTTATGTTAGAAGCAATATTTCTAAGCTGGAATATAAAGTGGCACAAACTGCTATTCGGGATCTTTTTAATCCTATTTAATGTGGGGGCAAACTCACACATCAATGGATTATTGATTCCTATCTACAAGTCAAAGCAAATAATCTAAATTTTATGAAATTTCAAAAAAAGCTTCATATCGACCAATATTGTGAATTGATGGATTATGTTGCTGATTTGGCTACCAACAGAGACATTCCAGCTGGAAGAGCAATCATTTTGCCATCCACTTTCCAAGGATCTCCTCACAATATGCGAGAAAGATACAATGATGCCATGGCTATTGTCACAAAATTGGAAAAAAACAGATTTATTCATTACATTCACATGTAATCCACAATGGCCAGAGATCAAGGAAAATTTGAATCTTGGATAATATACTTCTGACCAACCAGATTTAGTGGCAAGAGTATTCAAAATAAAACTCAATTCATTAATACATGATATCACTAATGCACAGTTATTTGGAAAATGTGTGACTGTTGTTTATACCATTGAATTTCAAAAAAGGGGCCTGCCACATGCACACATACTTTTAATCCTGCAGGACAAATATAAATTGAATACTGCAGAGAGAGTGGATTCAGTAATTACTGCTGAACTGCCACAATCAGAAAATTATTCAAAACTTTATGAGATTGTAACACACAGAATGATTCATGGGCCATGTGGAGATATCAATCCAAATTCACCATGTATGGAAAATAAAAAATGTACAAAAGAGTTCCCAAAACAATTTCAAATGCAAACTTATGCTAATTGTAATGGATACCCTTTGTATAAAAGAAGAGAAGGACAAACAGCTATTATCCGTGGCCAAAAGGTCGATAATAGATATGTGGTTCCATACAATCCACATTTGCTGATGAAGTACAATGCACACATAAATGTGGAAGCTTGCACTTCTATTAAATCCATCAAATATGTGTATAAATATAAATACAAAGCATATGAGGCAGCAACTGTTGTGCAAGGTGCACAAAACAAAAAGGAAAAAACTATTTTACATGACGAACTTTCTAATTATTTAGATGTTTGCTATGTCAGTGCTTCAGAAGCAATGTGGCGTCTTCTGAAATTTGAGATGCATGATCGGTCACATGCTGTGTATCGATTAGCTGTACATTTGCCACAAAGTCAGTTTGTTTGCTTTACTGCAGGCAGTGAAAGAAATGCCTTAGCTCAAAGTGAACATCGAGCAACAACACTTACTGCTTGGTTTCAATTAAACTGCCAGGACACTGAGGCCAGACAATTTTTATACATTGAGATTCCATATCACTATGTATTAGTAAAAACTTCATAGCAGATGATACAGAATGAGTGAGGTGTCTGGAAGAAGCAGCACTGTGTCAAATGCCAAAGCAAATGAGAGAACAATTTGCATTAATTTGCATCTTTTGCAATGTAACTGATGCATTTGCTTTGCGGGAAACATTTAAATTAAATATGTGTGAAGACTTCTTGAAACATTACAATGAGGCCATTGCACCCTTAAAAGCATTAATGGAAATTCATTCATCATTCAATCAATATTTCTTGCTCATAGATTAAATTGTGCAAGTTTTAATTTGCCTGATCCAGGACTTATAGATGAAATAAACTTTGATGACTATGACACTGAGCTTCAAAAACAAAAAAAACGAAGAAAAACTTGCACCTTTAAATACATTACAATTGCAAGCATTTAATGCCATCAGAAATGCTACAGATGATGAAATGGTCAAAGACTGTTATTTCTATCTTGATGGCCCTGGTGGATCAGGAAAAACTTATCTGTACAATTGTTTGAGTTACATTCGAGCACGGGGTCAAATAGCAATGTCATTTGCAAAAACTGGAATTGCCGCAGAACTGTGCATAGTGGATTTAAACTGTCAGTTCCTATTTTAGATATATCAGTGTCAGATATTCAACTGAATTCTTTACAAGCAAAACAAATACAAAAAAGTAAATTAATTACAATGATGTTATGTCATGCCTTGCAATGTATTGATAGATTATTAAAAGAAGTGATGGATAATAATTTGCCATTTGGTGGAAAGGTGATGTTGTTACCTATTGTGCCACATGGAAATAGAACTGACATAATTGAAACATGTATCAAGACAAGTAAACTGTGGAAAATATTTACACACCTGAAATTAGAATTAAATATGAGATCTGAAGGCCAAAATGAATTTAATGATTGGATAATTCAAATTGGAGAAGGAAAACATCCACAAATAAATAATTTACCGTAGAAATTCCATCACAAATGGTTTGCAAGGAACCACTTATATCAGGAATCTTTCTAAACACTATTAATAACGATGATTACTCAGACATTGCATACAAAGTGATATTAAAAATGTATATTAAAAATTAATCAACGCACCCCAAAAAAAATATTACAGTGCAGATTCAGTTCTGGAATGCCACCACGTTTTGCAATTGACAAAAGGGGCAATTGCCATGCTATTGAGAAATATGAATACAAAAAAAAGGCTTTGTAATGGGACCAGATTAATTATGCAAGATTTAAAAGATCATTTCATACATGCAGAAATTATGAATGGTACCCATAAAGGTGAACGAGTTGTATACCAAGAATTGATTTGGCTCTAAGTGAGAGTGGCTTGCCTCTTATCCTTCAAAGGAGACAATTTCCAGTTATCATGGCATTTGCCATGACCATAAATAAATTCCAAGGACAAACTTTTAGGTCTGTGGGTATTTTTTACAGGAACCTGTTTTTGCACATGGACAACTCTATGTTGCTTTTTCAAGGTGCAGAAATCCAGATGACATTAAAGTTTCAATTGAAGACAACCCAAGTCACGGTGATCTATTACAGGATGGACGCATTTTTACCAAAAACATTGTGTACTATGAGGTTTTGGAAACATAGAGAACAGTGGTTTTATTTTGAGGACAACATTTGATGTCACTCGTGCTCTTTTTAGGGGACCACTATTTCACATAGGAAACTCTATGTCCAATTTTCAAAAACTACAACAATAACAGCACAAACTGAAAACAACAACAACAAGAATAAACAGTGGTTATATCCCATAGACAAAAGTAAAAGTCTGCTGGGTTATTTTTAAGGGAACCACTTGGACATACAAAAACAACAAATATTGAAATGTCTTGGAAGGGGCCTTTTGTCAGTATTGGCCCCACAAAGCAGTCATGTTTGTAATGTTAAAATAGTTTATTCCAAGGTCTGAAAAAGTATTTCATTATATGTAATTATGGGTTCATGTTATTAGACGGATGATCATTTGTTGTAAAAATTAAATATATAATTACATTCAGAGTATTGATCCAGGGAATAATCCGATCACCAGTTAATGGGGTCAGAAAGCAATAATTTTTTTGATACAATTGGCTATGTTTTAATGTTTTTTTTTTTACTGTTTGCCTTCCTCTGGATTCATAGTTACATAGGCCCTCATTCAATTACGATTTGGCCAATTGAATAAGGCTCTAAATAAGCACATAACATATTTTTTTAAAGAAGTTTTTAGTTAGTAAACATCTATCCAAAAGCAAGGTTTTCACTAACTAAAAACTTATTTTAAAAAAATATGCTATGTGCTTATTTAGAGCCCTATTCAATTGGCCAAATTGCAATTGAATGAGGCCCATAGTAATTAAGGTTGAAAAAAGACTTTCAGTCCATCAAGCTTAACATGCTAAGATCTCCTCTGATCTGCAATATGCGGATTAGTTATTAATTAATTAGTTGTTAAATAATTATTAATAGTATAGTATTTGAGGATGAATAAAGAGTTAGTCCATCAAGTTCAACCTTTTTAGATCTCTATTGATCTTTTTAATATGTGGACTATTTATTATTAATTGTTAATTGATCCAGAGGAAGGCAAACAGAAAAAAAAAACATTGAAACTTTGCCAATTGTCTCATAAGGGGAAAAAAAGCAAAATTCCTTCCTGACCCCAGAAACTGGCGATCAAATTTCTCCCTGGATCAATATTCCTTCGCTAGTTATCTAGGATAGCCTTGAATGTCCTCTTTATTCAAAAATATATCTAACCCCTTTTTGAAGTTGTCTATCAAATTCGCTGTCACCACCTCCTCTGGTAGCGAATTCCGCAGTTTAACCACCCTAACTGTGAAGAACCCTTTTCTTTGTTTAAGGTGAAATCGTTTTTCCTCTAACCTCAAAGGATGTCCTCTTGTCAGTTGAAAATCTCTTGCTACAAAAAGTTCACTTGACAAAGCCTTATATTGACCCTGGATGTATTTAAATAAGGTAATCATATCCCCTCGTAGATGCCTTTTTTCTAGCGAAAATACGTTTAATTTGGTTAGTCTTTCTTCATAACTTAGCCCCTCCATTCCCCTTATTAGTTTTGTAGCCCTTCTCTGTACTTTTTCCAGCTCTAACATGTCCTTTTTATGAAGTGGTGCCCAAAATTGTACTCCATATTCCAAATGAGGGCGTACTAGGGATTTGCATAGTGGTAGAATTATATTTGCTTTCCTTGCTTCTATACCCTTCTTAATACATGCTAATATTTTACTTGCCTATACAGCTGCTGCTTGGCATTGAGCACTGTTACCTAGGTGGTTGTCCACTAGTACTCCCAAATCCCTTTCAATATCTGATACCCCTAGAATTACTGCATTAAGATTATAAATTGCATGGCTATTTTTCCTTCCCAAATGCATAACCTTACATTTATTTGTATTAAATCTCATCTGCCATTTAGCAGCCCATTTCTCTAATGTATGCAAATCCCTTTGTAGGGAAAGTACATCATTATCTGATTTTATTACCTTCCACAACTTAGTGTCATCAGCAAAAATGGAGACACTACTTTCGAGTCCTACTTCTACGTCATTCATAAATATGTTAAAAAGGAGAGGACCTAATACTGAACCTTGAGGAACCCCACTTATCACATTAGTCCAATCGGAGTATGTTCCATTTACAATAACCCTTTACTTCCTGTCTTTTAGCCAGCTCTCGATCCATGAGCAGATATTCACTGCAATTCCTGTATCTCTTAGTTTGCTCACTAGTCTTCCATGTGGCACTGTATCAAATGCCTTTGAAAAATCCCAAAAGACTACATCCACTGAGTTGCCCTGATCCAAGTTCCTACTAACCTCCTCATAGAAACTAATTAGATTGGTCTGACACAACCTATCCTTCATAAATCCATGTTGACTGCTACCTATGATCTTGTTCAAATAGACATATTCTTGTATTATGTCCCTTATTAACCCTTCTAAAAGCTTCCCAACTACAGATGTGAGGCTCACTGGTCTATAATTCCCCGGATTTGCTCTCAATCCCTTTTTAAATATAGGTATCACCTCTGCTTTTCTCCAGTCATCCGGTAGAGACCCTGTAGTGAGTGAGTCTTGAAAGATTAAATATAATGGTTTGGCTATTGCAGAACCCAGCTCCCTCAGTACCCTTGGATGTATTCCATCAGGACCTGGAGCTTTATTAACATTTATTTTCTCCAATCTCTTTTGGATTTCTTCCTGCGTTAACCAATTATTTAGTGATGGTAGTGTAGCCCCATTATGTTGCTGTGTCCCAACTACTGGTACCTCCCTTGTGTTTACTGACAAAAAGAACCTATTTAGCTCATCTGCCTTTTCCTGGTCACTACTTATCAGATGGCCTGTGTCACATTGTAATGTTCCTATAGCTTCCTTCCTCGCCTTCTTCCCATTAATATATGTAAAAAATATTTTAGGGTTAGTCTTACTTTCCTTTGCAACTGACTTCTCATTTTCTGTTTTAGCCAGTCTAATAGCCCTTTTGCAAGCCTTGTTGATTTCCTTATAGTCACACAAAGCTGCCCTTGTTCATTGTAAAGCCAAATAGGATATGATTTACTCCTATTCATTTTATTTCCACATGGTACATGCCGATGAGTATGTTTATTTAGTAAGGATTTGAATGTTGTCCATTTATTTTCAGTATTTTGTCCCAGTCTATATGTAGTATTGCTGCCCTTAGCCCATAAAAGTTAGCTCTTTTAAAATTTAGAATTTTTGTTGACCCCTTACAACTCTGAATACAAAAAACAATCTCAAATGATACTGTTTTGTGATCACTGTTCCCCAAGGGTTCCCCTATTTTAACATTTGATATTATATCAATATTACTTGTGATGACTAAATCCAAGATGGCCCCATTTCTAGTAGGTTCTTGTATTAGCTGGGCCAGATAATGATCCCAGAGTGTACTTAAGAACCTGCTCCCCTTAGCTGAGCTGCTGGTCTCATTTATCCAGTTTATTTCAGGGTAATTAAAGTCTCCCATTATTAGAACTTTCCCATGCTTAGCTGCATTTCCAATCTGTAACAATAATTGTATTTCCTCACTTTCAGCTATATTCAAGGGTTTATATCATACTCCCACCAATATGCGTTTAGAATTAGCTCCTCCACTATTTAGCTCAACCCACAAAGATTCAATAATGCCGTTAGTTCCAGCATAAATATCTTCTTGACTATAGGCTTAAATTCAGGCTTAACATAAAGACAGATCCCTCCTCCTCTTTTACCATTTCCCCTATCTTTCCTAAATAGGTTATAACCATTCAGATTAACAGTCCAGTCATGTGATTCATCCCACCATGTTTCAGTAATGCCTATTAAGCCCCATTTGTCTTGTACTGCTAATAATTCTAGCACATCCATTTTTCCAGGCAAACTTCTTGCATTAACAAGCATACACTTGATGTTGCTATGGCTCTGCCTTTGTGAAGTGCTTGCCACTGTATTTGAGGCCCCTATTAATACCTCCCTACTGTCTATTGTAACCGTCCCCCTTCTCCTCCCCCATGGGTAACTAATTCATCCATTTCCCTCTCTACCCTATTTACCCCAATAGTTATATATAGTCCCCCCCGCACCTACAAGTTGAAAAACTCCCCCAGCCGTCCCTGCTATAGAGATTGTACCCAAGTGAGAAGTCAGCCCAGTGCTCTAAAAACCCAAAAGCCTCTGCAATGCACCACTTTTTTAGCCACGCATTAACCTTTCTAAGCTCATTCTGCCTCCCTGGGCTAGCACGTGGCACTGGTAGTATCTCAGAAAATACTACCTTGGAGGTCATTGCTTTAAGCTTATTCCCTAGTTCTCTAAAATCATTCTTTAGGACGCTCCATCTTCCACTAACTTTGTCATTGGTACCAATGTGAACCAAGACAGCCGGTTCATTACCAGCTGATCCACAACATGCCGAACCCGAGCACCCGGGAGACAGCAAACTGTTCGATTGCTGGGATCTGGGTGACAAATTACCCTGTCTACCTTCCTAATAATAGAGTCCCCTACCACCAAAACATGTCTGTTGCTTTGTCTATTGTGCCCTCCCTCTCCTCCAGTAGAACTGTTCTCCCGGCTGTTAGAGAGAACAGCTCTATCTGGCATTGCCATACCTGAATGGACATCCCCAACAGTTTCACTCAATCTGGCAAATCTGTTGGTGTTTGCCAACTCAGAACTGGCCTGCCTTCTTCTGTTCCCCCTGATTCCCCTTTCTAACTGTAACCCAGCTACCTCCCTGGCCATCCTCACTAGCCCCAGCTCCTCCCTCCATACTAAGCCCAGCTAAACTGTGCTCCGTGAGCACCACCTCCCTTTCCAGTGGAGCAATATCGCTAAGTGCTGCAATTCTCCTCTCCAGATCTTCAATTTGAGCTTCCAGAGAGGCAACATGCTCACATCTCTCACAGAGGTATGGACCATGGATCATCTGTTCCAGTAGTGCATACATTTGGCAGGACAAGGACATTAGTGAACCATTTATTTTTAACAATACTAACATTTTTAAATCTGTGGTATTGTTGAGTAACAAGGGAAGAGCGAGCTTGGGAAAGGGATATTATAAGAAAAAATAGAAAACAAACGTATATATTTTTTTCTGTTTTGTTTGGGTTAAGGTGTAGAAAAGCAATCTTTATACAAATGCATTGATTTGTTTTCTCACTTTATTTTTGTAACTGATAATCATGAGTCAGTCCAGTGGCAACCTCAGTCAGTCCAGTGAGGTTGCCACTGGACTGACTCATGATTATCAGTTACAAAAATAAAGTGAGAAAACAAATCAATGCATTTGTATAAAGATTGCTTTTCTACACCTTAACCCAAACAAAACAGAAAAAAATATATACGTTTGTTTTCTATTTTTTCTTATAATATCCCTTTCCCAAGCTCGCTCTTCCCTTGTTACTCAACAATACCACAGATTTAAAAATGTTAGTATTGTTAAAAATAAATGGTTCACTAATGTTTCAAATATAAGTTGCAAGTTGCAAAGCATTATGTAATGGTTTACAAAAATGTATTCATACAAAATTCATCCATTGTTACATTATTCCTGCATGCATGATGATTAAAAAGGTTAATATTGTTAAGAAATTATCGTTTACCAGTTGTTGAATGTTAAAAAAAAAAGTTTTTATAATGGTTGTACTTTTTTCTACAAAACAAAAAGGTTAGGAGGGTCAGAGACTCACATTGTGTGTCAATCAGAATTTCCAGCCTGACATCATTTTTGACGGGCAAGTCGATAGTCTCTTTATATTGCTCATTGTAGAGTGTCTCCTTGTCTCTTCTTGCTATCCGCTGGAATTCTGCATTTAGTTGGACAAATATTTTCCTATCTCCACTACCTTTCACTTTTCTTCTTTCCTGGTCTAATTTCAAAGCCTCATCAGATAGCCAGTTTGACTTCTTACTTTTCTTTCTTTTAGGGATATTCTTTGTTGCTGTTTCCAGGATAATGTTGCAAACTTCGGTCCAAAGTTCTTCAGACATTCTATCTTCTATGTCTAGTCCCTTAAATCTATTCTTTACTTCCACTACATATTCACAAGGGATATTATTTATTTTGTATCTACTTGGCCTGATGGTTTCCCTCTTTTCTTCAGCTTAATTTTCAACTTTGCAAAAAGACACTCATTCTCAGCCAGCTCCTGGTCAGCAGTCATCTCCAGGTCTTGTTCTTGCTGACTGTATAGAACTCCTCCATCTTTGGCTGCAAACTATATAGTTAATCTAATTTCTATGTTGTCCATCTGGTGATGTCCATGTGTAGAGTCATCTCGGAGGCTGTGGGAAGAGGGTATTTCCTACGACCAGAGAATTATCTTGACAAAATTCTACTAATCTCTTACCTGCTTCATTTTGTACTCCAAGTCCAAATTTGCCAGTTATTCCAAGTAGTCTTTTGGTTCCCTACTTTAGCATTCCAATCTCCTATGATGATAGTAAAATCTTTTCTTGGTGTTATATTGTACTTATGTACTATTATTACTGGGGACTCCTACATAGTTAAAGGTTGTGTGGATACATGCATATTTAGTGTTTAATTTAAAAGCAGATTCTAGTCTTTCATAGATAGTGGTTTGTATCCTTGTTGGGTGAGATTTCTTTATTCAAAAATGAGTGCTAAAATTACAAAAACTTTTTTGAGTGGTTAGTTTCTGTTGAGTATTAGCCCTATTAAATTGGGGCTACATTTTAAAATGTAGCCCCAATATAAAATAAGTAGGATAAAAGGCTATTAAATTAGCTTTGTAAACCTCTACGTTGCGTGTTAGAAAAAAGACTACATTATGTGGAACGTGTGACATTGCAGCCCACAGCCCTTTGATCTGTTAAGCCCGTACCTGCTACGGTACCATTTTGCTATTTAATTGCTACAAAGTCCGCCGCTAGCTAGCCCATAACACGCAAATGGAGGCTGAAGCCCAATGTGTGCTCGAGAGCATGCAGAAAGACTCTTAAAGCCCTTACGTGCACTGCCCGAGCAGCAAAAAAGACCCCCACTCCGGCCCCTGAAACCTCCCTCCTTAAAGGATCCACGCTAAATAAAAAATTAACCTTTGCCGCAGGGGTACTATAAGTACCCTCCGGCACCTAAAATTAACTCCATCACTCATGGGGGTCTATATAGACCCCCCATGAGCCTCTAATTAACCCCACCAGTCCAGTAAAGATCTGTACAGACCCTTTTGGAACACTAATTAACCCCAATATTAACACTATAAGTGCCATGAGGGTCCTCCAGGACCATTATGAAACAACATCTAAACACTACACTATCAACCCCCGGTCTACACTATCAACCCCCCCTCTAGACTATTTATCCCCCCAATACACTATTAAACCCCATATACACCATTAACCCCATCTACCCTGTTAACCCCTACACTACCTACCTGACCCCTAATAGAATCCCTATTACCCCACTGATTACACAAAATAAAAAAAAACTAGAATTACTGGGGGGAAAAACGACATTACAAAAAATTCAAATATATACATTACATAAAATTAAAAAAATAAAATTACAGGAAATAAAAAACATATAAGTACAGAAAAAATACATTACATACAATAAGAAAGCCTATAATTACATACAATATAATAGCCTATAACTACACCTAAAACACCCCCCCTTCTGAACCTAGAATTGGGTAAATCAGACCACTTACCTTGCCGAAATGCTTCTCCAGCAACAATGGTTTTCTGGGCTTTGTCCATAAACAAGGGCCCTCCATAAATGTCCACAGGTCCAAAACCCCTACAAAAAAAGAAGCATTACAAATAATAAATAAATAAATACAACATATAATACACTTGATTCTAAATAGTACACTTACCTGTCTCAAATGTCCATCCAGCGATGCCCCCGTCCTCCTTGAAGTCTTTGCAGACAGGGCCTCTCCAAAAAAAAACTGACGGTCTAAAAAATGAAAAATCCAACTGCGGGGGTCCCGATTGGGACCCCCAGAATAGGGGGCATCAGTTTTTAATTGCTGCGGAGGTAGCGATCAGGACCCCTGCAGCAAGTTGCTCGCAGTCCCTTCCAATTTAATAGTGGCGTTACCCGGAATAATTCCAAGCACGTAGGTCTTAAGATCTACACTTATGAGGCTAAAGTAATGTATTTCATAGATCCCAGTACAAACTTTGATTTTTTATATTAAATAGGTCTTTTAAATAAGTATATACATTAAGACACATATATTTATACTCTATCACATATATAGTTTTGAGCGTACGGGCTGTTGCTCACGCTTGCGGGCTCGCGTAGCGAGCCGCGGCCCTTGCGAAGCGAGGGCCATAGCTTGCACAGCGAGCCGCGGCTCTCGCGTAGCGAGGCCACTGGGCATGGGCCTCAGTTGCTGGCATGGAGCGCCTTCGGCGCTCCATGCCAGCAACTGAGGCCCCTCGCGAAGCGAGGGCCTCAGTTGCTGGCGAGGTCACTGGGCAAGGGCCTCAAACCCTCGCAAAGTTCACGTCGCTACTCAAAAAACACGACACACAAATTCCGACACTCGCTAAATTTTACGAGGAACGCAAACAACCTACGAAACACGTTACCACACATTACAACCTCGCAAACATCGGACGCAACACGCCGACATGCAAACATTTAAAACACAATAAATACACACAACACACACATAAAAAGCTTACCTACAGCAAGAGGAACCATCCAGCACCTCAAAAAAACAAGTTACACCTTCATTTAAATAAAAATAAAACACTTTAGACACTAATAAAATCGCTAAGCGAGAGAAAAAATGGCCGACGGACAAAACGAAAACGAGGCTACAGCACTCTCCACACGTAAAACACCACACTCGCAAAACACCACACGAAACTCGAAAACCACTACAAACCAACAACGGACAATACGCAAAGACGCACAACACACATAAACCGCCATTTAACGCAAATGCGGAAGTACGACACTACGCGAACGGTTTCGCCTCGCGCACGCACAGTATTACACTGCACACATTCACCACGCCTATAGAGCAGCTCCACAACACTAATGCTGCAGCAATGTCAAAACACATTCACAGCTCTTCAACACAATGCTTCCAAATAGGGAAAGTATATTCATTTATTAATGTATTATATCTTTACTATTACACACCAAACAACATTAGCTCACTTACAATAACATTGCCGTCATTTTTTGACGGGCAAGTCGCTAGTATTTTATAAAATTGAATCTAATGAGGTCAGTTATAATAGCCATATACAAATATAATAGTTATTGGACATATAACATGAGAAATTATGTAATAACTCTGTTGCCTTAGTAATTTTCTATAAGAATTTTACTAAGCCGCAGTTTTGAACTTTTACTCAGCAGTAATATTGCAGTTAATGTATATTACTAATCACTTTGTGCACAAATTATGTCATGTTATATTATTGTTCATTAAGTTATATTATGTTAATGTCTTTCAGATAAATGAAATATGGTAATAATAATGTTCCGCAGAGTGCTTCACAAATGTAGACAAATATTCCAGAGGAAAAAAAAAATCTGATCACTAAGCATTTCATCTATATTTGCAAGTTTACTGTCCATTTAATTATTCTCCTTTCATAACTATGATTTTCAGCACATATTTCTGATGATTTTATTTAGTTATATTATTCTATTAGGAGTCATTAGTGGGCTAAATTCAAATTGGATATAACCAGTTACAGTTTAAGCAAAAGTTGATAAAACTTTCTTATTTCTGCAGCATATAGTAAGAAGAGTAAATTGCATTAAAGAAAATAAAGATTTTCAAGTTAGGATGCATATGCATATAGGATGTATATGTTATTATATTTTTATCAAACTATATACTCACTGGGACACAGTGATGCAAGGGATTTGTATATATATTAAATATTATATTAATGGGATATTTTAACTACCCTGAAATAAAATGCATGAATGAGACAAGCAGCTCAGCTAAGGAGTGCAGGTTATTGAGTACACTCAGAGATCATTATATGACCCAGGTTTTACAAGAACCTACTAGAAATTAGGTTATCTTGGGTTTAGTCATCACAAATAATATTGATTTGGTATCAAATATTGAAATAGGGCAACTTGTGGGAAACAGTCATCACAACACAGTCTCATTTGGGATTTAATTACAAAAACTAAACTCTTCATTTTAAAAGGGCAGATTTTAATGGTAAGGGCAGAAAGTATAGACTTGGACAAAGAACTGCCAGATAAAAATACTGAACATAAATGGACAACATTTAAATCCTTACTAAATATACATACTGTAGGCCCTCATTCAAATGCAATTTGGCCAATTGAATAGGGCCCTAAATAAGCACATAGCATATATTTTTTAAAGAAGTTTTTAGTTAGTAAGCATCTATCCAAAGCAAGGTTTTCACAAACTAAAAAATTTAATTTTTTTTTTGCTATGTGCTTTTTTAGAGCCCTATTCAATTGGCCACATCGCAATTGAATGAGGGCCATAGTTATCAGCATGTACAATGTGGAAATAAAAGCAGAAGGAGTAAATCACATCCAATGTGGCTTAATAATGATCTAAAGATCAAGATACAGAGTAAAAACAGGCATTTAAATTATGCAAACAAGAGGGGACAGAGACTGCTTTACGGGAGTACAAGGAAATCAACAAGGCTGGCAAAAGGGCTATTAGACTGGCTAATATAGAAAATGAAAAATTAGTTGCAAAGGAGAGTAAGACTAACCCTAAAATATTTTTTTAAATATAATAATGGGAAGTAGGCCAGGAAGGAAGCTATAGGAACATTACAATGTGACACAGGCCGTCTGATAAATAGTGTCCAGGGAAAGGCAGATCAGCTAAATAGGTTATTTTCTTCAGTATACACAAGGAAGGTACCAGTGGTTGGGCCATTGCAACAAAATTGGGCTACACTACCTTCACCAAATAATTGCTGAACACAAGAAGAAATTGTAAAGAGGTTGAATTTTTTTTTTTAATAAAGCCCCAGGGCCTGAAGGAATACATCCCTGCGTACTGAGGGAACTGGGTTCTATGATAACCAAATCATTATATCTAATTTGTCAAGATTAACTCAGCACAGGGTCTCTTCCAGATGTCTGGAGAAAAGCAGAGTTGATACCTATATTTACAAAAGGAGCAAGAGCAAATCTGGGGAATTATAGACCAGTGAGCCTCACTTCTGTAGTGGGGAAAGCTTTTAGAAGGGTTAATAATGGATAATATACAATAATATATATATTTGTACAGGACTGTAAGTAGGAGTCAACATGCACTTATGAGTGATAGGTCATATAATTAGTTTCTATGGGGAGGTTAGTAGGAACCTGGATCAAGGCAACTCAGTGGATTTAGTCTTTTTAGATTTTGCATACAGTTTGATAAAGTGCCACATGGAAAACTATTGTGCAAACTAAGGGTTACAGGAATTGCAGTAAATATCTGCTCGTGGATTGAGAGCTGGCTAAAAGACAGGAAGCAAAGGGTTGTTGTAAATGGAACACACTTAGATTAAACTCAGGTGGTTATTGAGGTTCCTCAGGCTTCAGTATTAGGTCCTCTCCTTTTAACATATTTATGAACGACTTAGAGGTAGGACTGGAAAGTATTGTCTCCATTTTTGCTGATGACCCTAAGTTGTGCAAGGTAATTAAATCAGAAAATGATGTACTTTCCCTACAAATGGATTTGCATAAATGAGAGAAATGGGCAACTAAGTGGCAGATGAGATTTAATGCGAATAAATGTAACGTTATGCAAAATAGCCATGCAATTTATAATCTTAAAAGAGCAATTCTAGGGGTATCAGATATTGCAAGGGATTTGAGAGTGCTTGTGGATAACTACATAGGTAACAGTGTGTTTAGTGCCAAGCAGCAGCCGCAAAGGCAAATAAAATAATAGCATGTATTAAGAAGGGTATAGAAGCAAGGGATGCAAATATAATTCTGCCACTATACAAATCCCTAGTACACCCTCATTTGGAATATGGAGTACAATTTTGGGCACCTCATCATAAAAAGGACATTTTAGAGCAGGAAAAAGTACAGAGAAGGGCAACAAAAAGAATAAGGGGAATGGAGGGGCTAGGTTATGAAGAAAGACTAAGCAAAATAAACATATGTTTTTCTAGAAAAAAGGCATCTAAGAGGGGATATGATTACATTATGTAAACACAACCAGGGTCAGTATAAAGCTTTGTCAAGTGACGTTTTTGTACCAGGAGGTTTTCTACTGACAAGTGGACATACTTTGAGGTTAGAAGTAAAAATATTCCACCGCAAAGAAAGAAAAGGGTTCTTCACAGTAAGGGTGGTTAATCTGTGGAATTATCTACCAAAGGAGGTGGTGGATTCAATGGATAACTTTAAGAAGGGATTGGATTTTTTTTAAATTAAAATGGCATTCAGGGTTCTCTTGGTTAATTAGAGAGGTAGTATTGATCCAGGGAGGAATCCAATATTATAAATGAGGCATTTATGCACAGCTCTCTTCACCTCTGAAAATCTGCACCTAATTTAAGAATGCTCCTGGAGTATGGGAGGGGCAATTAAAAGACTCATTGTTTGCAGTTTGACTACGCTTTAGAAAAGACAAACATTCCTAGTAGCCTGCAACTTAGAACTATTTGGAGCAGAGTGGAGACCTGGAAATCTGAATACAGACCAGTGATTCTTAAAAACTTTTCAACTGTTAGTTATTGCTTCACCCAGGTTTAGCTGTTTGAGAGCTGGTTAATGATAAAACCATTTGTCAATTAAGGTAGTAGTGCTTCAGTGGAAGCTAGGCCTATTTTTTTTTTTGATTTGCTTTGACTTTGTAAATCTTGGAAATGTGTGTATATATATATATATATATATATATATAT
This sequence comes from Discoglossus pictus, assembly GCA_027410445.1. Lineage (NCBI taxonomy): Eukaryota > Metazoa > Chordata > Amphibia > Anura > Alytidae > Discoglossus > Discoglossus pictus. The sequence continues at coordinate 127,416,207 of CM050163.1, forward strand.
ATATATAAATATATATATATTTTTTATTTTATTTGTAAGGTATATATATTTTTTTAATATATATATATATTTTTTTTTTTAAATATATATATATATATATATATATATATATATATATATACTAGCGACTTGCCCGTCAAAAATGACGGGGCAATACAATTTTAAGGAAGGTAATGCTGTTTGCCAAAGACAGTAATTATTTCGGCGCTCATTGCGAGGCTCTTGCTTGTTGTTGTAACAGCTTTTGCTGTTATTGTAAGGTCGTCGCTGATCTGCTTTTTGCGCTTATTGCAAGGCTTTGTGTGCTATGAGGTGCGCAGTGAATGGCTTTTGTGTTTATTGCGATAGTTGTTTTTTTAATTTTTTATGTATATGTATTTTTGTATGCTAATTAAATAATTAATAAATTAATAAATGAATATACTTTACCTATTTGGAAGTAATACATGCAGGAAGCATTGTGCTGAAGAGCTGACAATCTACGCGGGTGTACAATAGTATCTTGTACCGCGTACAGATTTTTGGAAAAGCCGTATGTGCTTGGAGGTGTTTTAGGGCTTTAGGGTCCTGTAGCCTCATTTTCGTTTTTTTCGGCGGTTATTTTTTCTCTTGCTTAGGAGATTTTTGTGTGTCTAAACTTGGTAATTTGGACTTAAATTGAGGTGTAACTTCACTTGCAGAGGTCCTGCAGAGGTCCTTTTGTGTAAGTCCGTATTTATTGATTGCGTGTTAGATCTATTTTTTTAAGTGCCGCTTGTGTGGGTATTTGTAACCGCTTGTGAAGCGCCGTAGAGCCTCCACCTCCGCAAATGCAGCCCCTCGCTTTGGCGCTCATTGAATGCCGCGCAATGAGCGCCTTTGGGGTTCATTGCGAGCCACTCATGTTGTGTACTTTTGGTCCTCTGAGAGAGATATACCGGTATATTTCTATATATATGTAGTTAAGTAATAATTCATGATTTATTAAATTAATATAGGTTAATTATTTATAATTGATATATGCAGCGAGCAATAGGCTGAAGAGCTAACAATCTGTTTGTATTTTGCATCTGCATAGAATATACATTGTGAGTGCTAGTGCCCTGCTTATAAAGTGTAATGTTTCAAGTGTGCATTCTAAATAGGCTGTGTGGTAAAGCCGTTGGTTTATTATACAAAGCGGCATTGTATAGTCGGAATGTTATTAATGTGGTAAGCAATAGTTTATCTTGTAGGTCGTAGTGTGATGTGTAAAGTGCTATGCGTTTTGCAGTGCTTTGCGCGGTTCGTGGTCGTGTAGCCACGTTTTCATTTTTTTTCGGCGGCCATTTTTTCCTCGCTTAGGCGATTTTCGAGTGGCGAACATCGTTTAAATCGAGTTAAATTCACGTTCCACCTCACTCACAGATGTCCTGGCTGTTGCCCCATGCTGTCTGTGATGTTTTTGTAATTTTTTGGGGTGTATTTAGTGTGTTTTTCGTGTTTTTTGTTCAGCCGCTAATTTTGTAAATTTTTGAGTCCCGCGTCTCGTCTTTTTTTTTTCCGAAGTCCCGCGTCTCATATTTTAACGGCTCACCTCGCTTCTCAAGGCTCGCAGCGATGAGCGCTTTTGTCGCTCATCGGCTAAGTCCTACGCATTAACAGCTCGTCTCGGAAACGAGGCTCGCAAGCGATGAGCGCCTGCGACACTCATTGCCTAAGTCGTACGCACCTCGCAAAGCGTGACGACGTCTTGCAGTTTGACAAGTATTATATGTGATGACCTGAAGGACTATAAATATAGCCTTAACTAGTGTGTAAATCTAAATAAATAAGAGGCAAAGAGAGGACAAATGTGCCTCTTTAATCAAAACTATGTACAAGTGAATATAGTAACAGTGTGCATGGAAACTAGTTACCAGTGTTGTCTAATAGTAACTTGTGTTGGATAAGTATAAATGTGAAGGCTATTTAAACATATACAGCCATATTAAATTGCGATTCAGCAAATTTCAAAAGTCTCTATTTAAGCACAAAGCATATTTTTTTTACAAAAGTTTTTATGTAGTGAAGACCTTGCTTTTGGATAGAAGTTCACTAACTAAAAACTTCTGTAAAAAAATATGCTTTGTGCTTAAATAGAGCCTTTTGAAATTTGCTGAATCGCAATTTAATAAGGCTGATAGTGCATAAATGTGAATCAGTATTCACTGTAAAAGGGCTATGTGTGCCCTGTAATTGTGATGAGAATCAGAACACAATTTACCCCAAGATAGATGCACAGCCCATATTGCAAATATATAAACTATCCTCATTAAGCAATATAAAATCATAGGATAGTATTGAAGAAATATATGTTTAAAAACAATAGTAGAACAGACAGCGGTCAGTCATTCATGTACTGTGACTGGCTGTCAAATGGAGTGGATAATACCTGCGTATGTAGGAGTGCTAACAATTGCCGGCTGTAATATCCAGCTAACAATTCCTGAATGTTCAGGTCTCAGGGGAGAACCCGTTAACCGGGAGCCTCACCCCATCCACATCTCCACAATCTGCAGGAAGCTTCATGGATCCACATCCTGTCCAGTATGCACTTGCTTCATGTGCTTGGACTGCTCAGCCAGAATGTCATTCCATTGCACCTGACCGGAGCCAGTTTTGCCGAATGAGCTTTCACAAAGGTGTACGCCGTACTAGTGCTATAAAAATCAAATTTCCCTGGCTCTTTTTAAACCCCTCCTACCCTTTTCCGATTTTGACAAGTGATGTCACTGAGACGGGAGGAGGAGTACTGTTCAGTTCCGAAGGTTAAAATCTCTCCAATTAAGCAGAGGAATAGAATCTCCCATATTTCGCGTAAGGTGCCCGCTATAATTTCCAATCACTGTGGGTATGGTGTTCTTTTGGGGATGTGCAGTGTTGTTTTTGCGCCAAACATATCTTTTGGAATTATGGCCAAAAAGTTCAACCTTGGTTTCATCAGACTATAACACCTTTTCCCACATGCTTTTGGGAGACTTCAGATGTGTTTTAACAAAATGTAGCCTGGCTTGGATGTTTTTCTTTGTAAGAAAAGGCTTTCGTCTTGCCATTCTACCCCATAGCCCAGACATATGAAGAATACGGGAGATTGTTGTCACATGTACCACACAGCCAGTACTTGCCAGATATTCCTTCAGCTCCTTTAATGTTGCTGTAGGTAGCCTCCCAGACCCGTTTTCTTCTCGTCTTTTCATCAATTTTGGAGGAAGCTCCAGTTCTTGGTAACGTCACTGTTGTGCCATATTTTCTCCACTTGTTCCATGGTATATCTAATGCCTTGGAAATTCTTTTGCACCCTTCTCCTGACTGATACCTTTTAACAATGAGATCCCTCTGATGCTTTGGAAGCTCTCTGTGGACCATAGCTTTTGCTGTGGGATGTGACTAAGAAAATTTCAGGAAAGACCAACTAGAGCAGCTGGGCTTTATTTGGGGTTAATCAGAGGCACTTTAAATGATGGCAGGTGTATGCTGATTCCTATTTAACACGATTTGGAATATGATTGCCTCATTCTGAGCATAGCTACATCCCCAGTTATAAGAGGGTGTGCAGACTTATTCAACCACATTATTTTTCTTTTTTCTTTTTCTTCACCTAAAAGATTTCAGTTTGTTTTTCAATTGAGTTGTACAGTTTATAGGTCACATTAAAGGTGGAAAAAGTTCTGAAATAATTTATCTTTGTCTCATTTTTTACAGCACAGAAACTTGACATTTTAACAGGGGTGTGAAGACTTTTTATATCCACTGTATATAGTAATTATTATCTACCCTATATCAAACTTTTTCTAGTTCTGATCACATTTAACTTTGGCTCCTAGATTTTATTTAGGATTAGTACTAATTTTAAGACCTCATTGCACCTAATCTCCTATGACTGTATACTATATTGATATCTTCGTCATATATAGATCCTTTTCGAGGAGAGTAGGGGGTGGTGATAATATACAGAGTGTTTGCAAAATTATGACTTCCTACTTTTGCTCAATCGTTATATATGTTTTAGAACATATTATTGGATGAATGGCAAAAATCTTTTTAAGGAAAGACCACTACATGAACAATAAAAGAATAGTGGGCCAAAATCTTTCTGAAAATCTTTTGAAATGAATGATGAGAAGAAGAATCCTTAATTTAATCCTGATGTAGCCTGGGCCTCCAGAGCATAAATCAACCAATTGTAGTAGGTGAGATTTTCTGTCACCACTTCTTTTTTTTTTGGGGGGGGGGGGGGGGCAACTTTATCAATATCATAAAGCAAGCGTGACGACGACTCGTAGCAGGACAATTATAATATGTGATCCCTTGGCTTTGACTACCATAGGCCATAATACAGTGTACTACATCCGTACTTGATTTTTCCTCTTTTTTTCTAATAGAGAAGATTATTCCTTTCTTCTTGAAGAGCTCTCTTGTAGGCCTACTTCAAAACCCTATTTGGGTATACCCCATCATGTTGTCTCAGATCTTTTGCTTGTTCCTTAAAGTCATCCAAATTACTGCAGAGATACTGCCCTACTGGAATGCCTCTTTTTAAAGGGATTGGGTGCTTACTATCCCATTGCAGAAGCATGTTAGTTGATTTATGCTTCCTATATGGGACAGTTTTCATTTCTTCATCTGGATTCTTCATGATCTTTAAGTCCAGAAAGCTTAAGGCATTCTCATTAATTTTGTATGTAAATTGTAATATCCACTCATTTACATTTAAGCAATTCACAAAGTCTCCAAATTGGATTCTGCTACCCGTCCATAGGATCAACATACCATCTATGAATCTTGACCACAATAGAATCATTTTGGAATATTCCTCTAGCTTATCAGAGAACACCACTTCCTTTTCCAATGACCTAGAAACAAAGTTGGCATAGGTAGGGGCACATGCTGTGCCCATGGCCGTGCCCCTAACTTGCCTGTACCCCTTTCCTTAAAATATTAAATGCATTTTTTGTTAGTATAAACTGCAGTAGCTCAACAATGAATTCATTCCATTCAGCCGTGTATCGCCCTTGAGTCTAAAGAAAGTATCTGACTGATCTTAATCCTAGATGGTGTGGAATGCTATTGTACAGCTGCTACACATCGATGCTTGCTATCATCGATGTGGGCGGTATCCATAGACTGTCCAAATGTCTCAGTATGTCAGTGGTGTCCTTACCAAAAGAAAGTTAGCAACATACAATTGATTTTAAATTCTGGTCTACCAACAGCTCTATTAAATTCCCTGGACATGTAAAACCATAGCACGTAACATAGAGCAAAAGCCTTACGGCTATTAAATTGGCCCCGTAAAGCAACATGCCTACGACTTGGTTATCAGTGAAAAAACCCTATGGGATGTCGAAAATTGGACTCTGCAGCCGCAAATCCTTTCTAAAAATCTTTTGAAATGAATGATGAGAAGAAGAATCCTTAATTTAATCCTGATGTAGCCTGGGCCTCCAGAGCATAAATCAACCAATTGTAGTAGGTGAGATTTTCTGTCACCACTTCTTTTTTTGGGGGGGGGGGGGGGGGGCAACTTTATCAATATCATAAAGCAAGCGTGACGACGACTCGTAGCAGGACAATTATAATATGTGATCCCTTGGCTTTGACTACCATAGGCCATAATACAGTGTACTACATCAGTACTTGATTTTTCCTCTTTTTTTCTAATAGAGAAGATTATTCCTTTCTTCTTGAAGAGCTCTCTTGTAGGCCTACTTCAAAACCCTATTTGGGTATACCCCATCATGTTGTCTCAGATCTTTTGCTTGTTCCTTAAAGTCATCCAAATTACTGCAGAGATACTGCCCTACTGGAATGCCTCTTTTTAAAGGGATTGGGTGCTTACTATCCCATTGCAGAAGCATGTTAGTTGATTTATGCTTCCTATATGGGACAGTTTTCATTTCTTCATCTGGATTCTTCATGATCTTTAAGTCCAGAAAGCTTAAGGCATTCTCATTAATTTTGTATGTAAATTGTAATATCCACTCATTTACATTTAAGCAATTCACAAAGTCTCCAAATTGGATTCTGCTACCCGTCCATAGGATCAACATACCATCTATGAATCTTGACCACAATAGAATCATTTTGGAATATTCCTCTAGCTTATCAGAGAACACCACTTCCTTTTCCAATGACCTAGAAACAAAGTTGGCATAGGTAGGGGCACATGCTGTGCCCATGGCCGTGCCCCTAACTTGCCTGTACCCCTTTCCTTAAAATATTAAATGCATTTTTTGTTAGTATAAACTGCAGTAGCTCAACAATGAATTCATTCCATTCAGCCGTGTATCGCCCTTGAGTCTAAAGAAAGTATCTGACTGATCTTAATCCTAGATGGTGTGGAATGCTATTGTACAGCTGCTACACATCGATGCTTGCTATCATCGATGTGGGCGGTATCCATAGACTGTCCAAATGTCTCAGTATGTCAGTGGTGTCCTTACCAAAAGAAAGTTAGCAACATACAATTGATTTTAAATTCTGGTCTACCAACAGCTCTATTAAATTCCCTGGACATGTAAAACCATAGCACGTAACATAGAGCAAAAGCCTTACGGCTATTAAATTGGCCCCGTAAAGCAACATGCCTACGACTTGGTTATCAGTGAAAAAACCCTATGGGATGTCGAAAATTGGACTCTGCAGCCGCAAATCCTTTGTTCTGTCAAGCCTGTAACTGTTACGTTCCAATCACTCCATATTAAATTGCAACAAATTTCCAAAGATGCCCTTGCGTTCAAGCCCGTAACCCGCAAATGGAGGCAAAACATTGCGGCCTCCAAATAGGACCCACAAAGGGTTTACAGACAATTTCTCAACACTGTAAAGGACAGTATAAACACACCAGTGGACTTTAAAAATATGAGGAAAGCATGGAAATGCAATACAATTACTTGCACAATAATCCACAAATAAAAAATAGGCTTTAAAAAATATATTTTATTTTATCATATGTTGAAATGGTCATGCAAATGCCAATATGAAAAGCCATGCTGCTACATGCAGAAAGCAATCAAAGACACCCTACCTGATTGAATTGCAACACAAAAACATGAAACTAATGCCATATTAATTCTTCCTAACTCACAGAGGCTCTAATGTGGATCCTGAATTATGTATATGATTGCATATACATCTCGCTCATCACATCTACATTGGGAAAACAAATAGGGGCCAAACTACCCTGCCACATCACATATATTAAGTACCAGGGGAACATTTTATTATTTGTTGTTCAGTCCTTCAGTTGGTCCGACTCTCTGTGAACCTATGGACTACAGCACATTTAACTAAGTCTCTGCCCTGTGCTTTTCCACACGGTTTGCAAGCCAAAGATACTGGAGTGGGTTGCCAGTTCCTTCTCTAATGGACTGTGATTTGTCTGACCTCTCTGCTATCACCTGCCCACCTACACTGGCCCTACATGGTTTAGCTCACAGCTTCATTCAGGTACACAAGCCCCTTCAGCACCACCACTTAGCAATCCACAAGGGGACCAGGGGAACATACACCACACTAATCTACTCTAAACCATCAGGAAGGGCTGCAAAAACACATGGAGGTTGTGTAGAGGCACAGGGATCAACAGCCAACTGACCTCCATCACGGTTAATCTCCACTATGCTCATACTGGAAAGTAACACGTCATTGCTGGTGGCAATGTGCCATGCTGTATACCCATTCCCATTTGGTCACCTCCTATTATGTTTTGCTATTCATCAATTTACATTAGTGTGGTGTATGTTCCCCTGGTCCCCTTCTGGATTGCTGTGGTGGTGGTGAAGGGTCTTGTGTATGTGAATGAAGCTGTGAGCTATACCATGTAGGCCCTCCGGGGAATATTGATACTCCACAATATCACTAATTGGACATTTGCATGTGTATTAACCCTTTATGTTGATTATATATGATATATATTATTATATGATATCTAATGTTATTATGAATATTATTATTGTTATATGTCGTGATCTATTACATAGTAACTAGGGCTCATTAGTTTACAGATATAGCAATGGGACATATTTGTGATGTATGTGCATGTCCCATAACCCCAACCATTGAAAACACACTGACACGGTTACAGCGGTATAACAACGTTTTATTTTATACACAGAGCACAATCAGAAATGGTCAAGACTGTGCATTAATATCATTGGTGTGGTGTGGGCGGATCCCGAGAGAGCAAGAGGCTTGTGTTAAAAAGGGAATACCTACAGAGGGTAATGTCATAGTCTAGAAGAAGCATGATGCATAGCACCTACCAGGGTCACATGTGGTCACTACACCACTGCAACCAGAAAACCAGAATCTGATGAAAAAAAGGATCAGCACAAATCACTCTATTTAGTTGAAGAAACCATTAATGTGCATAGCACTTACAACTTGTCTAGATCTGCCCAATGCAACTGATGATTCAACCTCCAGACTGTGTAATACAATCCAGTTTCACACAGTGTGGTGAAAAAAACAAAAATATGAAAAAGTGGTCAACTAAAAAAAGTCGGTGGAGAATGAAAAAAAAAATCAACATGTATGTACAGTACAGTGCTAAATACTGTAACTGTAACAATATACCAACTCACCTGACCCTATGATCTGTTTTCAGACTTCTATTGAGGTCAGGATCACATGCTTTACTAGTGCATATATTAATGCTGGCTGTCATTAACCCGCCTGGCGCTATGATTATGTCAGTATTAGAATGTTAAAGCGGTACATTCTAAAATACTGACATAATCACCCCCATCTCCTCCTCCCCCTTTTCCCCTTATCCTCCATTCCCCCCCTCTCACCCTTATCTGCCCCCCTTTACCCCCTTATCCTCCTCATCCTCCTCCTCCTCCTTCGCCCTCAACCTCCTCCACCTCATCCTCCTCTTCCCTCATCCCCCCATCCTCCTCCTTTTTTCCCCCTTATCCTTCTCCTTTCCCCCCCATCCTCCTTTTTCCCCTCATCCCACTTTTCACCCCCCAAAAATGTAGTCAACTAAACAAAGTCGGAGAAGGATGAAAAAAAAGTCAACATGTATGTACAGTACAGTGCTAAATACTGTAACTGTAACAATATACCAACTCACCTGATTCCCATCTAACTAACTAACTATTAGCTAGGTCTCTGGATAATCAGCAATATGGTAAAATACTCATTAAAACGAGGAGAACACAAAAGTCAGCAGCCAGATTCACTTTTACTTACATCAGACGCTATGATCTGTTTTCAGACTTCTATTGAGGTCAGGATCACATGCTTTACTAGTGTATATATTAATGCTGGCTGTCATTAACCCGCCTGGTGGTATGATTATGTCAGTATTTAGAATGTTAAAGCAGTACATTCTAAAACACTGTCATAATCTTCCCCCTCGCCTCCTCCCCCTTTCCCCTTATCCTAATCCATTTCCCCCCTCTCCGCCTTATCTGCCCTCTTTTCCCCCCTTATCCTTCTCATCCCCCCATCCTCCTCATCCTCCACTCTTATCCTCCTTCATCTTTCCTCCTCATCTTCCCCACTCATCCTCCTCCCTCCTCATCCACCTCCCCCTCCTCCTCCTCCACCTCCCCCCTCATCCTCCTTTCTCCTCCTCCTCTCCCCTCATCCTTCTCCCCTCTCATCCTTCTCCTTTGCCCCCTCATCCTTCTCCTTCCCCCCTCATCCTCCTTTTCCCTCTCATCCCACTTTTCCCCCCAAAAAACAAAAATATGAAAAAAAGTGGTCAACTAAAAAAAGTCAGAGGAGGATGAAAAAAATAAGTCAACATGTATGTACAGTACAGTTCTATATACTGTAACTGTAACAATATACCAACTCACCTGATTCCCATCTGGAAACATTACTAACTATTAGCAAGGTCTCTGGATAATCAGCAATATGGTAAAATACTCATTAATACGGAGAGGTCACAAAGGTCAGCAGGCAGATTCACTGTTACTTACATTAGACCCTATGATCTGGTTTCAGACTTCTATTGAGTTCAAGATCACATGCTTTACTAGCGCATATATTAATGCTTGCTGTCGTTAACCAGCCTGGCGGTATGATTATGTCAGTATTTAGAATTTTAAAGCGGTACATTCTAAAATACTGACATAATCATACCACCTTTAGACACCATTACCCCTTCCCCCTCTGCTCCTCCCCCCTTTCCCCTTATCCTCCTCCATTTACCCCCTCTCCCCCATTATCCGCCCCCCTTTCACCCCTTTCATCCTCATCCCTGAATTGTACCTAAAAGAAAAAAAGACAAAAAAAAGACAAACCTACAAAATAAGGCCTTAAAAATCATAGGGACTGCAGCATCTCTTCTTCCACAGTGACGATCAGTTGGTGACATGTTAAACAGAACCCTACCTGTCCACAGAGAAGAGGATCATGGACCATGTGATGGGAGGTAGCTATCTGCATACAAAATATCACCATCACATAGGCCAAGATCCAAGATTCTGTAGTCAGGCTAGATTAGTTTAACCTTGTGACCAATAGATTGTCACTGAGGAATGCTGTAGAGAAGGCCCAAATATAGCGCAGCCCCTATATTCTCCTCCGCCTAGGCACAGGGCCCACATCCCCCGTGGCCTGCCACCACCTACCTGGCCAGGGGATGCCTCCAGAGCGCGTTGCATGGCTTTTGCTGTCACTCCCTGGAATGCGATCTGGTCCACCCCAATACTGAGCAGCCCGGCCAGGTAGGACTAAATCATTAGATGATGCCTCCTGTCCAACCTATTGAGCCTTGCCAGGCTGCGCATGACCTCTGCATGATTTGCGGAGATGCTGTCCTGGAATTCCCTGGAGCAACTCCACCTGCTGCCCCACAAGGGCCAGCATCTCCACCTGCGCAGCCTGGTAGGTGGGTGATGGAGGTCTGTGGGGTGTGGCCAGGTGAGGAGGTGGTGGTGTGGGCGTGGGGAGGGTCTGGGGCCCGGCTGGAGCCTGTGGCAAAACTGGCGGTGGTGTGGGTTGGCCCGTTGGTGGTGGCCAGTCCAGCGCAATGCTGTGGGTGGGAGGAGGTGGTGGCTGACTGCTGGCATCACTCCAGTTGGAGAGCCCTGGCGACAACCTCAGTCTCTGGAGGAGGGGAATAGTGGGGTCAAATCCTGGCGGTGTGGCCAGAGGGCCGGATGGTGACCCCACCAGCCACATTACATCCTCCTCCTCCGAGCCAGGGCCCTCAGGTCCTCTTCCTTCCTCCTCTCCTTTGGCCGGTTCCTGCTCTGGCTTGACACTGTACCCAGACCTCCCTAATGCTGAAAGAGATAAAAGAGAGGTATATGTTATTAGTACAATGAATAATACATTGTTTTGTGTGCATTCCTCACTATCTGACATCTAGGCTTGAACCTGGAAGATACTCCTAATTGCAACTCAGATTAGCTATCATTTGAGAGATGTGATCTATTCTTTGGTTCATGGTCTTGATTGTTCTTGGCTCATAACGCTATCTTGATTCCGACTGTGTTCTGTAACTGTATAGTCTGCAGTGTGCCCAGGAATGACAGTGATTTGTCAGCTTCATGGATTTAATGATGCATCATTCTATCCCTTGTTAATTCCATGAATCTGACCATGTCAGTGTCCTTGTTGGTCATCATGTACATGTGTAGTGTGTGTGATGCACATGTGGTGGCACGTTGGTGTATGTGATATTCACCTGACATGGAGTGTGAAGCTCCAGCGGTGGGCACCTGTCTCACATCCATTGCTGCTGTGCCTACAGCTATAACCTCACCCGCTACCTCCTTCCATGACTAAACCCTAGGCCCTGGCCTAACTGCCTCTCCCCCTGCAAGAATAACGGGACAGCCACAGATAACATTGAGGAGGACCACATTCTCCAGGTGCGAGTAATTGTGGGTCCTATGCTTGCCCTTAGCTTCTTGCCCTCTTGACTGTGGATAGGGACCCTTGCCTCTCTGACCTGTCCCTGAAACCTGCCCCTTTTATGAACTACCACCCCCCTGGGATCAGGCCCCTTCCCTTTTTTCCCTCTCCTAAGTGTGCCTGGTGCTAGTGCCAACCTGCCACCACCCACCTTTACACTCCCATCCTACTCCTCCTGCTCCTCATCCGCCTCCTCCTCCACCTCCTCCGCCTCCAATTCCTCTCCTCTGCCACTCCTCACCTCCTCTTCCTCTCCACCACTACTCCCCAGGGCTACCTCTCTCTCCTCTCTCTCCTCCTCTCCTCTTCTCCACCTCTTCAATCCTCTCCCCTCCACTATCCTCCCTCCATTATAATCCCAAAAATAAAATAAGGATAAATAAAAATAAGTGCTGCTGTATATATAGGATGGGGCAAAAAATATGTGTATTATGTGTATTTAGTAACTGTTGAGGGATGGGGGGTGGGAGATGGGATGTGTGTGTGTGTGTATGTATGGAGTGACCTAACTCTATGTGTCTCTATGTGTGTTTTTTTTAAATTATGTGTATTGCAATTATGTGTAATCTGTAAATATGTGTAATCTAGGATTTCAAGCCAGCAGCCTTGCGGGTGTGCCGATGCCGCTACGGGCTTTGAATTTAATAGGGGTTTGTGTATATGTCTAATTTGTATTCACACAGTAAGACATCTAAAGTATGTTCTACCTTGTGGGTCTTGAGTAGAGGTCTATGAACTACTTCTCTAAAGTTAGATGGTTAGCAGCATGTTTTTTTTGTTTGTTTTATATTTTTTGAGATACAACTCAAAATTCTTTCAACTTTTTATCATTGGTTATGGGCAACTTATAAATTGAACATTATCAGCCTTATTAAATTGCGATTCGGCCAATTCTAAAGGGCTTTATATAAGCACAGAGCATATTTATTTTACATATTTTTTTAGTTAGTGAAGACCTTGCTTTTGGATAGAAGTTCACTAACTAAAAACTTCTGCAAAAAAATATGCTCTGTGCTTATATAGAGCCCTTTAGAATTTGCTGAATTGCAATTTAATAAGGCTGTATATGTTTTTTTATTATATAGGATTTATATTGATGTGTAAGTCAAAAGGAAGCAAACAGTTTGGTATTAATAATACATTTAATGGCCGACATAGTTAGCCATTAATATGTACCAATGTACCAACTCCTTCAAATTGATTTTCTTTTTTTTTCTTTTTTTTTTAAGTTCACAATATTTTGTCTTTGTTCTAAGGCTAACACAGTACCACATCTTGCCTAAGTCAAAGAAATATCATATTTATTTTTAAAATGTATTTTCAACCATGCATTACAAGTTTCAGATATCAGTTTTCATTATTTTGTGCATCATAAATTAAATAATAATAATATAATTAAGTGACATCACAATTGGTCTTGTGTAATGTCATCAGTAATATCATGGAAGACTTAATGTTTTATTTTATATGAGATATCATGGATGATATCATCTGAAGTCATGAATGACATCATTAGAAACATCTTTCCAGTGGAAGGGAGAGACACAGAGGTTGCTTGGTACATATGCATTTGTTTAGTGGATGAAGCATCCTGGGTTACTGGGTGCATTAAGCATGTCCTTTGAGGTCCTGTGCAGGATAATATAACATGTAGAATAGGAGGAACATTTTCAATTCAGACCTAGAGAAGCAGCAGACACAGAGCTACTGCCGGTACAGGCAGTGCAGTGCACCAGGGCCGACCTCTGTGGAGGCCAGTGATGTCTATTTATTTTTTTCTATTAAGGTAAGATGGTTGGTGTGGCTGCGGGGGCTGCTGGGAGCCCAGGGGGTCCACTATATTACAGAAATTAAAATAGCATTATTATATATATATATATATATATATATATATATATGTACACAGTATCTCACAAAAATGAGTACAACCCTCATTTTTTTGTAAATATTTACAGTTCATTGAGGAAACCATGAATGCCAACATATACTGTGACATACTGAAGCAGAGCATGATCCCTCCCTTCAGAGACTGGGCTGCAGGGCAGTATTCCAACATGGTAACAACCTAAAAAACAACTCCAAGAAGACCACTGCCTTGCTAAAGAAGCTAAAGGTAAAGGTGATGGACTGGCCAAGCATGTCACCAGACGTAACCCCTATTGAGCATCTGTGGTGCATCCTCAAACAGAAGGTGGGGGAGTGTAAGGTCTCTAACATCCACCAGCTCCGTGATATAATTCTGGAGGAGTGTAAGAGGACACCTGTGGCAACCTACGAAGCTCTGGTGAGCTCCATGCCCATGAGGGTTAAGGTAGTGCTGGAAAATAATGGTGGCCACACAAAATATTGACACTTTGTGCCCAATTTAGACATTTCCACTTAGAGGTGTACTCACTTTTGTTGCCAACAGTTTAGACATTAATGGCGGTGTGTTGAGTTATTTTGAGGGGACACTGTGGAGGCTGTACACTTACTACTTTACATTGTAGCAGAGTGTCATTTCTTCAGTGTTGTCACATGAAAAGATATAATAAAATATTTACAAAAATGTGAGAGGTGTACTCACTTTTGTGAGATAATATATATAATTCTGTAGTTTAATGTACCACCCCACTCTCTACTGAGTAAGAAGGCAGTTAGCATCAGAGAAAAAAAATGCAACCCCTGCCCGCCCACACACTATGTAATTGTGTTTTTTAATGTGCGGAGGCCCTCCATTCACTTGTTCTGCCACTGAGAGGCAGTTGTAAGGAAATTAAGTAAACGCAATTCATGATCATTAACATTCATTTTTAGTTTACATTCAGTATGTCAAGTTATGTCAAAAGATATAATGTTAAAAGGACCACTGTGGTCAAATGCATTATATATGGTCTTTTGAATAACAAAACTTAAAAATATGCAAACTGTTGTTAGAAAGTTAAAATAAAAAATAAGTACAAATTTGAATTTTTTACTTTTAATTATTCTTTCACTCCCGTCTTTCATCTTATTTAATAAGCCTCTTTCCTGCAGCCGCTGCCTTAATAGGGTGTGTCTTTGTAAACTAATAAGCTTTGTATTTGCGCTAATGAGAGCAAATACATGCTATAAATATTGCTATTACATTTTATTGCATGGGTGTTTTTTATTTGTGAGCTGGGGAGTGCTGTTAGATTAATTATTATATTTTATTGTATTCAGTAATTATATATTGTGTGTTGCTGACATGCTGCATTGGGATAATCGTGTGTGTAGATCAGTGTCAAAAAAGACAAAATCATCACTCTGCTAATATGCCTTGTAAGTGTGGTTGCATAAACAAGCTGTAATGCATGCTACAAGATCAGGTCCATAAAGAATGACTACCAGAATAGATTCAGTAATAGTCACTTCATCTTTTCCATCTATACATCCTCCCTTGGTACCATATAAACAATATTTAGTATTTCAGTAGTCAGTATATCCCCCTCTCTTCTAGCACATATTGCCAACTGCCTCTCAAGCATATCATTCTGGATGTCCATTCATCAACTTAAAAAAGAACATTTCAAAGACTGAGCTTGTAATCCTGGATGTCCATTCATCACCTTAAAATAAACATTTCAAGACTGACCTTGTAATCTTTGCACCCTCTTCCTCAGCTTTCATTCCTCAAATGTTCCTCATTGTCGACAAGACAATGCTGTCAACACTCCCACCTCTCAGGCCCCTTGTCTTGGATTTCTGTTTGACCCGTCCTTCTCTTTCATTTCTAACATGCACTCAATAACTAAATGCTGTCATTTTCACCTTAAAAAAAAACAAAAAAAACATGTCACTAACTTACAACTAAAATTTGATTCTATTACCTCGACTAAGGCAACTTGCTCCTTGTAGGATTCCACATTACCAGTTTGTCTCCACACCAATCTATAATGAACACTTCTGCTCATCTTCCATACTCAATGGCTTCCAATAATGTGCAGAATAAAACTTAAAATCATGACCCTAACATATAACAGTGACCCTTATATAACAGACCTCATCTCAAAATACTGTCCCAACCACCATCCACTCTGCTTCCTCCTCTCTTCTCAAATCCTCTCAATCCCGCCTTCATAACTTTTCTTATGCTGCACCTACTATGTGGAACTTCTTGCTCCACTAGATTATCTTCTTGACTCAAAACTTTAAAAAAATTATCCATCTTTTGAAAGAAACTTATCACCTTCACCCTTATTATGCATACTCTAAAGCATAACATTGCTCACATGCACAATCTACAGTATAACACACTACCTTCAAGACTGTAAGCTCTTTGGAGTAGTGTATCTTTCTGTTGCATCGAGGTGTCTGCAGACACATTTTGTTTCACATTTGTATTACACTGTACCTGTACTTGTATTTCTACTTACCTTAGAATATGTATATACCTTTGTAATTTGCTAATTATACCAACTGTACTCTATTCTAATTTGTAAATACTGTTACAGAAAATGTTGCTTTATAAATAAAGAGTATATAATAACAATAATAATGATAAATTAATTAATTATCCTAAATCTATTTTCTATACAAACGTATAACTGTTTGTCTCATGGTGGCATGTGCAGATCTCTCCTATCTCATTCTGTTGTTTTATTTGAACCCCATTTGTCAATACCAAGCAGTTTGAACTAATCTGTTTAATTACTGAGCAATTAAAGAGTAATGAATCGATTATTATCTCTCACCTTTCAATGTAATAAGATCAGCCTCTGCCAACAGAGCAGTGAAACATGGTTTAATAACGTTTTCTCTACTCAACCTAAATAAGAAAAATAAAATGAGCATACAGAAGAGCTGTCTTCCCTTGAATACAGTAATCTTTCTTTAGAAAACTCTGTGAACAGTTCTTTCATATTAACGAAACTATACTTCTGACCCTTCTGTAGACCTTGACCTCTCTACAATACTAGCTGTGTTTTATAGCATACTAGCGAATTGCCCGTCAAAAAATGACGGCATTGAAATTGTAAGTGAGCTAATGCTGTTTGGTGTATAATAATAAAATAAATAATACATTAATAAAGTAATATACTTTACCTATTTTCAAGTAATATATGGAGGAAGCATTCTGTTGAAGAGCTGGCAATCTGTTTTGATGTTGCTGCAGCATTAGTGCTGTAGAGCTGCTGTGTAAGCGTCATGAATGTGTGCAGTCTAATAGTGTTCGTGCGCGAGGCAAATCCGTTAGCGTAGCTGTGTACTTTCGCATTGTATAAGTTATTGTTCTAAAATGGCGGCTAATGTGTGCTATGCGGCTGTGGGTGATTTAGCGTCCCTCGTTTCGGATGTCGTTCGACTTTTTCGGAATATCCGTAGCTGTTTGGTGGTGTTTTGCGTGTTTAGGGTCCTTTAGCCTCATTTTCGTTTTGTTCGGTGGCCATTTATTTTCCCGCTTAGGTGATTTTCAGGTGTCTAAACTTTAAAATTTGGACTTAAATCGAGCTGTAACTTCACTTGCAGAGGTCCTGGGTGCACCACCTTGCTGTGGGTAACCTTTTTATGTGTTTCTTGTGTATATTTATTGTGTTTCTAATATTTTTCTGGTCGCGCGGGTTGCGTCTTCGTTTTTGAATCTCGTAGGTCTTTTTCGGGAAATTCGTAGCTGTTTAGTAGTGTTTTGCGTGTTTAGGGTCCTTTAGCCTCGTTGTATTTTTTTTCGGCGGCCATTTTTTCTCTTGCTTAGAGAATTTTTCAGTGTCTAAACTCTTTTATTTTGAGTTAAATTGAGGTGTAACTTTAGTTTTCGAGGTCCTGGATGCCCCCTCTTCCAGTAGGTAAGCTTTTTATGTATTTGTTGTGTGTATTTATTGTATTTTTCATGTTTTGATGTGCGCAGGTTGCGGCCGTTTTTTGCGAGGTTGTAATGGGTCGTAACGTGTCTCGTATTTTCCTTTCGTAACTACGTACATTTTGTGAGGCCGCAGTTGCTGGCAAGGAGCTGCGCGAGCCCGCAAGCATTAGCAACAACTCGCATGCTCACAACTATATATGTGATACTGTATATACACAACATGCATATAGTGCCTAACATCTAATTTAGACTTTAATGATTTAAATTATTTATATAGTTAAGGATTGTTAACACTGATTACAATACTCCTTCTGAATATGCCAGTTTTCTGCATTTTCTATTTCAGCAAGACAAGGCAAGAACAACCTATTACAGAAACAGGACAAAAATGTCATGTTTTAAGGGCTATTTTTATATGTATAGTGCCATCAATTTGCAGAGTGCTGCACAGAGACAAAGTGCAAAACTCTTAGATGACAATGGCCTCCATTCAATTGCATGAAAATTGCAACAGTTACAGATCAATTCAATTGAACAAGATCGCAAGTACAGGGCCGAAACCTCCAACTGTTAGTGGGCTGGAATATATGTGGTCCGCTCTTACAATCCAATCCGTATACGACAGAATACGACACAAACCTCAGAGGCAATAGAAAACGGGCTAGGGGAAAATGATTGACATAGAGACAGAGATTATAAAGCTGCATTCCACACGCCCATGCGTCCTCTTTTCAAGCTTTCAGGAGGTTTGAATCCAGTGGTGAGCCAGAGGCAGGGGCTTTAGCTCCATCTGAGCAGGACGTAGGGGACTGAGCCCTCACTCAGCAGGAACCGGCGCAGGGGGAGGAGGAACCAAGAGAAGCCAAGGGCCCTGGTTATGAGGAGGATGACATCATCTGGGCAGTGGTGTCACCTGCAAGACCATCAGCAACACCGGTGGAATTTGACCCCACTCTCCCCCTCCTCCAACCATTACGTCTTTCACTAGAGCCCTCCTACTAGAGGGACAACGGTGGCTTGCCGCCACATCCTCCTCCCCACAGCAGTGCATCAGCTTGGCTCCTACCCCCACCACTAGGGACACCACCACCCTTATGGGGCTAGGCTCCAGCCGGGCCACAGCCCCTCCCCACTGGGCCAAAACCGCCACCTCTTCACCCAGCAAATGCCCCCCCCGCAGGGACCACCAAGCCAGGCTGCTCAGGTGGATCTCCTCCAACCACGCAGAGTCCAACTGACTGCTGATGCCATGCACCGCGCTCTGGTCCCTAGCCCTGCCTCCTCCACCCTGGAGGCATCCCCCTTGCACCCGCAGCCCGGCCGGTCCTCTCCTGACCCCATGTTTCCGCCACGACCATCAGCACCACTGCATTTGCCGCTGCCTCCTGTGGCATGTTAATGAAATCCATCATTAAAACATCCTCTCCTCAATATCAGTACGTGAACAGATCGTCGTGTCTGATGTGAGTAACCGTGAATCTGGCTGCTGACCTTTGTGTCCTCTCTGTATTAATGGATATTTTCCTGTATTGCTGATATCCTTTAATATGTGCTAACATCTGTATAGCTGATTGATGTGATATCAATGTTGATTAACAATATCAGATGGAGAAGGTTATAGTACACCTTGCCCACTGATGCTGGTCACAGGTAAGCATTTATAGTGAGATGGCGCATCATTAATAATGGTGATGGCCAGAGAGATATCCTGAGAACTACCCAATGGTTAGTAATGCTTGCAGATGGAAATCAGGTGAGTTGGTGTATTGTTAGTTACTATATTTAGCATTGTACTGTACCTGCATGTTTTTTCGTGTTTTTTTTTTTTCCATCCTTTTTTTTCCTTTTTCAGATTTTTGCTTTAGGAACACATTGTATGTGTGAAACTGGTTTGGATGAGATAGTCCAGATGTTTATGCATCTGTTCAATGGAGCAGATGATATCCAAAAGTAAGTGCTATGCGCATTACTGGTTAATTCTATAAAATGGAGTGATTTCTGATGATCCTTTTTTTCATCAGATTCCTGTTGCAGTGGTGTAGTGACCACATGTGACCCGGGTAGGTGCTATGCAGCATGATTATTCTAGACTATGACATTACCCCCTTTAGGCATTCCCTTTTTCAAAAAAAAATCTTGCCCGTCCGGGACGCGCCCACACCACACCCATGATATTAATGCACATTTCTGAGTGTGCTATGTGTATGAAATAAACTTTGTTATACCGTTATCACAGTGTCAGTGTGTTTTCAATGGTTGTTGTTTTGGGACGTCCACATACATCACTTTTGTGTCACATTCCTATATCTGTAATCTAAACCCTTTTTTTGCTTAACATTCCCATTCAATAAAGTGCTAAACTCATCTCAGTCCATAATTTCTTCTTCACTCAATTGAGGCAGCTCTACTATTATTGAAATGTCACTAGCTGTCCTTCTCTCACTCTCCTTGCAATAATCATAGGGCAGGAGGTGTGGGTTTTCTCTCCTCCAAGTGCTGTTATGTACACTTTCTCTACCACCATCTATCACATTGCCATCATTTGAAGTGTACAATTTTCAGCTTGCCTCATCTATCCCTCTCCACTTTGATATGAACTATTGACCAAACTCATCCATCCACTCTACATCTGCATTTCTGTATGACTTTAAAGCCTGTTTCTCACTATTTATGTTATTTAATAATTACTAATCCTTGGGGATTGCAATTGTCACATTCACGACTGCTTCCTCTCTTGGACCTCCTTAACCTCTTATCATGGTCTCCATCATTGAACTTCCACTAGTGTCCACAAGAACAGTCACTATCTGGACTTAGTGTTCACTGAAAAAACTGTTCTTCCTTCTTCATTATGATATTTCTACTAAGATACCACCATCTGATTTCACTCTGTTAACTGATCTATCACATATAATACAATCAGTTGTCTCTTTACTTGATAAATATGCCCTATTAGTACTTTACAGATCAAACCCTTCCAACCCCAGACCTTGCCTAGATTCATCCACATGCAAACTACAGTCCTGTGGATCCTCCTTAGAACACTTCTGAACAAAAAGAACATCCACTTAACTGATTTTTGCCAGACACCTCCCTAGAGACCCACAATGGTATATGCACATATCACATATAATAGTTGTCAAACTGCGCATCATCGTCACGCTTTGCAAGCTTGTGAAGCGGGCTCTCAAGAACTGCAACCCTGTGGGGGGCGCAAATGCGGACCCTCCCGAAGCGAGGGGCAGCATTTGCAGAGGTGGAGGCTCCAATGTCGGCTGCAATCAGCCGAAGGCTCATTGCAGGCCGCAAATGCAGCCTCTGTCGATGACACGCAATGACTAAATACAGACTTACACGAAAATATACGAGCCGCAGGACTTATAAAAAAAAATTACAAACTTGCAAAAATACGAACTTAACGGCCGACCGGCGCACAGCGAAAAACATAAAAAAATACACAAATAAAAAATAAAAAACATTACACACAGGAAGGGGGTCAGCCAGGACGTCTGTGAGTCAGGTTGCACGGAAATATAAGTCCAATTTACAGAGTTTAGACACTTGAAAAGCAACAGAAAAAATGTCAGCAGAAAAAGCGAAAACGAGGCTACACGACCCCTAAACCCGCAAAACACCGCCAGGCACATACGACTTTTACACAAACCCGTACGAGGTACAAAATACACTATTAGCAAGGATGAAAAATCATCCACACCTGCGTACCACATACACAATCGCCGCCATTTTACAACACTAACTTACAGAATGCAGAAGTACCCAGCTACACAAACGGTTTCCCCTCACGCACGCAGCCTATTTACACTACACACTGCACACATTGCTGACAATTACACCTCAGCTCAACAACACTGCAAATCTACATTGTATGCTGCAGGAACATCAAAACAGATTGTTAGCTTTTCAGCACATTGCTTGCTGCATATATTAATTACATAGTAATTTATGATTTAATTAATTAATTATCATGAAAAAATACATATACAGAAAAAAAAAGACCACAGTATCGCAATAAACGACAAAGCCCTTCACTGCGCACATCACAAGAAGCGCCAACGGTGCTCATAGGACACAAAGTACACCAAGGGAGAGCCTTGCAATAAGCGCCAAAAGGAGATCAGCGCGACCTTCCAAAGAGCGCAAAAGTGCCTCTCATAACAAAAAATACACCAACCAAGAGGCTTGCAATGAGCGCCGAAGGATCTCAGATGACCAAAACACTTACTGTGTCAAACGGCATTACCTTCCTTACAATTTTATTGCCCCGTCATTTTTGATGGGCAAGTCGCTAGTATAGAGATAACACACCAGTAGGCGCACTAAGGAAGGGAGAAACTCTGTCAATTGACAGTAGAGTACAGCTGATGTAATTATTTACCACATAAACATGCATACAGGAAGACAAGTACCATGGGCTGGAATGCCTGTATATTTACCTGTGGGAATCAGAGAAGGGATGTTTTTGTAAAAGAAATGCAATAGAGTCCAATATTGTTCAATTTATTTTGATCTTGAAAATATTTGGATATTACAAAGGCTTACATCTCCATCTCTCTCCATCTCTCACTCTCCATCTCTCTCTCTCTCCTATTTATACAAATCTACTATTTATTTACTGTACTACTGTACGGTGGAGGGCTTCTATCACTCTTTTCCCCACCATTAGTGATTTCCCGAACAGTTAGCCGGAGAACTATTTGCGGCGATTTTCGCATGTTCGCCGTTCGCAATGAACGGCGAACACATGCTCTTTTCGGTCCGCCCCCTATTCTTTATCATTGAGGAAACTTTGACCCTGCACCTTACAGTCAGCAGACACATTCCAGCCATTCAGCAGCATACACTCCCTTCCAGAGCCTTCCATCAGAATGAGAGCCTCCATTTTAGAATCATTCTGAAGCTGCATTCGTTGAGAGAGGACATATATTCTACCTGCTGTTGATTTAATAGGGAAATAGATAGCCAGGCTGTGTATTTAGCTTTCACTACACACCTGAAGGACTCATTTGATATCTGCTGCAAGGACAGCAACCCAAAACGCCCTTTTTAGGGCTAGAACATCATTTATTTTATTTTATTATTTTTTTTCTGCTGATTTAATAGGGAAATAGATAGCCAGGCTGTGTATTTAGCTTTCACTACACACCTGAAGGACTCCTTTGATATCTGCTGCAAGGACAGCAACCCAAAAAGCCCTTTTTAGGGCTAGAACCTCATTTATTTTATTTTATTATTTTTTTCTGTGTAATCTAATTGCATATGCCTGCCTGCTAGCGTGTGTGTGAGGCCTATTGCATCTACTCTGCCAACTTTTGCCAGTGCACAGTGACACTCATATCTAGTGCAACCGTAGTGTGCAGTGACATAAAACAACCCTTTTTTTACTGTAATCGATTGAATATCAGTTGCCTGCCTACAGGCGTGTGTGTGAAGCCTATTGCATCTACTCCGCCAACTTTTGCCAGTGCACAGTGACACTCATATCTAGTGCAACCGTAGTGTACAGTGAAATAAAAGAACCCTTTTTTTCTGTAATCAATTGAATATCAGTTGCCTGCCTACAGGCGTGTGTGTGTGAGGCCTATTGCATCTACTCTGCCAACTTTTGCCAGTGCACAGTGACACTCATATCTAGTGCAACCGTAGTGTACAGTGAAATAAAAGAACCCTTTTTTTTCTGTAATCGATTGAATATCAGTTGCCTGCCTACAGGCGTGTGTGTGAGGCCTATTGCATCTACTCTGCCAACTTTTGCCAGTGCACAGTGACACTCATATCTAGTGCAACCGTAGTGTGCAGTGACATAAAACAACCCTTTTTTTCTGTAATCGATTGAATATCCGTTGCCTGCCTACAGGCGTGTGTGTAAGGCCTATTGCATCTACTCTGCCAACTTTTGCCAGTGCACAGTGACACTCATATCTAGTGCAACCGTAGTGTACAGTGAAATAAAAGAACCCTTTTTTTTCTCTAATCGATTGAATATCAGTTGCCTGCCTACAGGTGTGTGTGTGTGAAGCCTATTGCATCTACTCTGCCAACTTTTGCCAGTGCACAGTGACACTCATATCTAGTGCAACCGTAGTGTGCAGTGACATAAAACAACCCTTTTTTTCTGTAATCGATTGAATATCCGTTGCCTGCCTACAGGCGTGTGTGTGAGGCCTATTGCATCTACTCTGCCAACTTTTGCCAGTGCACAGTGACACTCATATCTAGTGCAACCGTAGTGTACAGTGAAATAAAAGAACCCTTTTTTTTCTCTAATCGATTGAATATCAGTTGCCTGCCTACAGGTGTGTGTGTGAAGCCTATTGCATCTACTCTGCCAACTTTTGCCAGTGCACAGTGACACTCATATCTAGTGCAACCGTAGTGTACAGTGAAATAAAATAACCCTTTTTTTTCTGTAATCAATTGAATATCAGTTGCCTGACTACAGGCGTGTGTGTGAGGCCTATTGCATCTACTCTGCCAACTTTTGCCAGTGCACAGTGACACTCATATCTAGTGCAACCGTAGTGTGCAGTGACATAAAACAACCCTTTTTTTCTGTAATCGATTGAATATCCGTTGCCTGCCTACAGGCGTGTGTGTGAGGCCTATTGCATCTACTCTGCCAACTTTTGCCAGTGCACAGTGACACTCATATCTAGTGCAACTGTAGTGTGCAGTGACATAAAACAACCCTTTTTTGACTGTAATCGATTGAATATCAGTTGCCTGCCTACAGGCGTGTGTGTGAGGCCTATTGCATCTACTCTGCCAACTTTTGCCAGTGCACAGTGACACTCATATCTGGTGTCACAGTAGCTTGCACGCATAGTGCCACTAATCGTAAAAAGAATGACAGGCAGAGGCAGGCAACCCCGCAGGGGCCGTCGTGGTCGTGGTGCTGTGATTCCCTTTGGCCCTAGAATAATGCCCAGTTTTCAGAGGAAACGTACCCTGAACTTGAACAGTTCTGAGGACATGGTTGACTGGCTAACACAGGAGACCCAATCTTCTACAGCTTCCGCTCGGCACCTAGACGCACCATCCTCCTCCAGCTTAGCTTGGTGCACCTCTCCAGATACCACTCGCCCGCCTGCCGCCACCACAAACACTAGCACCACAGCCGCTTCACTTGATCCGTCAGCAGAGTTATTTACACATCCGTTGGAAGAAATGAGTGATGCACAAACATTAGTGCCAGAGGATGTAGATAACAGGGATATGTCCCAGTCAGGCAGCATTACACACATGGACGTACGGTCTGATGATGATGTTGTACCCGGTGCTGCTTCCTTTGTTGAGTTGTCAGATACAAGTGAAGCCGTTGATGATGACGATGCGTCTGTGGATGTCACGTGGGTGCCCGCTATAAGAGAAGAAGAACAGGAGTAAAGTTCAGATGGGGAGACAGAGAGGAGGAGGAGACGAGTTGGAAGCAGCGGGAGGTCGTTGAAAGTAGCTAGTGGCACAGTCAGACAGCATGCATTGGCACCCGGGTCAGCCAGACAGCACGCCAGTCAACGCATGCTGTTGCCACCACCAGAATGCCGTCATTGCAGAGCTCAGCAGTGTGGCAATTTTTTCATGTGTCTGCCTGTGACAACAGTGATGTCATTTGCAACCTGTGCGAAAAAGAACCGGGGTCGTGGGAAGTCCAACACCCACCTAGGTACAACTTATTTGCGATGGCACATGATGTCACATCACAAATGCCCATGGGATCAACACATCAGTACAAGCAGCACACAAAGTCAAAGCCGCCATCCTCCTCCTGGTCCAGCATCTTCAGACACGTCAACCACTGCTGCCCTGCTTGCCCCCTCTCAACCATCCGCCACTCCGTGTCTCACCCTGAGCAGTCCCTGCTCATCTGCCCACAGTCAGGTGTCTGCCAAGGACATGTTTGAGCGTAAGAAGCCAATGCCACAAAGTCACCCCCTTGCCCGGCAACTGACAGCTGGCTTGTCTGAACTCTTAGCAAAAAAAATGTGTAGCTATTGGGACACCTGTACTCAATTGTGCAAAAGGAAGTAATGGCATCTCTGGCACACAGTGTTGGGGCAAGGGTCCATCTGACCACTGATACCTGGTCTGCAAAGCATGGTCAGGGCAGGTATATCACAAACACTGCGCATTGGGTAAACCTGGTGACGGCTGCCAAGCATGGAATACGTGGCTCTGCAGAGGAGTTGGTGACAACGCCACGACTTGCAGGCAGGCCTGCTGCCACCTCCTCTACTCCTCCTACTCCATCCTCTTCCATAACCTCCTTGGCTGAGTCCTCTTCTGCTGCTGCTATGTCTTGCTCCACATCAACGGCACCCCCCCCAGCTCCACAGGTACTATTACATATCCCGGATACGGCAGTGTCACGCCGTCTTGGGGTTGATTTCCCTGAAAGCAGAGAGTCACACCGGACCAGCACTCCTGTCCGCCCTGAACGCACAGGTGGATCAGTGGCTGACTCCGCACCAACTAGAGATTGGCAAAGTGGTTTGTGACAACGGAAGAAATTTGTTGGCGGCATTCAATTTGGGCAAGTTGACACATGTGCCGTGCATGGCACATGTGTGTAATCTGATTGTACAACGCTTTGTGCATAAGCGCTTACAGGACGTCCTGAAGCAGGCCAGGAAGGTGTGTGCCCATTTCAGGCGTTTCTACAGGGCCATGGCGCACTTTAGAGATATCCAGCAGCGAAACAACATGCCAGCGAGGCGCTTGATTTTAGACAGCCCGACACGTTGGAATTCAAAACTCCTAACGATCGACCGCCTGCTCCAACAAGAAAAGGCTGTTAACGAGTATTTGTATGACCGGGGTGCTAGGACAGCCTCTGCGGAGCTGGGGATTTTTTTGCCACGTTACTGGTCGCTCCTGCGCAATGCCTGTAGGCTTATGCGTCCTTTTGAGGAGGTGACAAACCTGGTCAGTCGCACCCAGGGCACCATCAGCGACAACATACAATTTGTTTTCTTCCTGGAGCGTGCCCTGCGAAGAGTGCTGGATCAGGTCGTAGATGAGCGTGAAGAGGAAGAGGAAGAGTTGTGGTCACCATCACCGCCAGAAACAGCCTTACCAGCATCGCTTGCTGGACCTGCGTCAACGCTGAAAGAGGATTGTGAGGAAGAGGAGTCAGAGAAGGAATGTGGCTTTGAGGAGGAGGAGGAAGACCAACCACAACAGGCATCCCAGGGTGCTCGTTGTCACCTATCTGGTACCAGTGGTGTTGTACGTGGCTGGGGGGAAGAACATACCTTCAGTGAGATCACTGAGGATGATGAACGGGACATGACTAGCTCGGCATCCAACCTTGTGCAAATGGGGTCTTTCATGCTGTCATGCCTGTTGAGGGACCCTCGTATAAAAAGGATGAAGGAGAACGACTTGTACTGGGTGTCCACGCTACTAGGCCCCCGGTATAAGCAGAAAGTGCCTGAAATGTTACCGAATTACCACAAGTCGGGAAGGATGCAGCACTACCGAAATAAATTAAAAAGTATGCTTTACACAGCGTTTAAGGGTGATGTCACAGCACAAAGGCAATCTAACAGCGGAAGAGGTGAACATAATCCTCCTCCTCCCACGACCACGCCGGCAAGGAGAGGACGCTTTACAGACGTGTTGTTGATAGAGGACATGCGGACCTTTTTAAGTCCTATGCATCGCCACAGCCCTTCGGGGTCCACCCTCAGAGAACGACTTGACCGTCAGGTAACAGACTACCTCGCCATAGCTACAGATATCGACACTATGAGGAGCGATGAACCCCTTTACTACTGGGTGTGAACGCTTGCCCTGTGGCCTGAGCTATCCCAATTTGCCATAGAACTTCTGTCCTGCCCCGCTTCCAGTGTCCTGTCAGAAAGGACTTTCAGTGCAGCAGGAGGTTTTGCAACTGATAAGAGAAGTCGCATAGGTCAAAAAAGTCTAGAGTACCTCACCTTTATTAAGATGAATGCGGGATGGATGCCCAAGGGACTGACAGTGGGTGATACATTCGATTAAAAAAGGCCTGATAGATGAGCTGCCTTGAGCTAATAATGGTCCACAAACTAACATCAATTTTTCTGGTTGCTGCAACAACACCTAATTTTTGCATTTAAATTTTTTTTTGTCAGAAGGCATACAGCATGTAATGAAAAATAAAGCATTTTTGAACAGTCTTGCATAACAGTTGTGCAAAAATACATATTTACAATAAAGACATTTTGTGAAAGTTAGCTGGTTATTCCTTCTTATTTTTACTTTTTAGGTTAATAATTTTTCTTATTTTTTACTGTGATTTCAACTTAAGAGATACCTAAAACATGGTAAAACAGACAATAGTAAAGAGTATATCTGCAGGGAACACCAAAGTCCTATTAGCTATCATCCCTCCAGCAGTATTAGCTTATGATTTACAATATCTAACCTGGGCAATCACCCTTGGGTTACCCTAGGGCAGGCGTCTGTAAGCGACCTCTCCTTTCCTGGGATGATTTTGCCGCCGGTTGCTTCTGAAAGGTCTCCGGTCCTTCCCCCACTGTCGCTTCAACCAGTAACAAATGTTTTATATTTGTAAAGCGACCCAATGATCCCCCTTGATAGAGGTTTATCTTTACAAATTTTGGAGAACCAGTTTAAGACCGGTGTCCCCTGTTTGTGGGTCAGTGAGTGTGTGAAATGCCTCAGCCTACAGTAATTGTAATGTTCTGACAGCGGTGGCTCATGCTTGTCCCTCAGTTCCTCATAGGTGAGCATCTGGCCCTTTACTAACCAATCTCCCAGTCTATCTAGTTTCCTTGACCTCCACCAGTGTTGTGATGTTGTGCTCATGTGTTTCGGGACCTGAGGGTGGTCAAGAATAGGGGTCATTTGGGTGGATCCAGGGAACAAACCCGTGTGTTTCTTTGCCCATTTCCAGTATGATAGTGAGTGTCTGATTAGGGGGTTTGGCGAGTTTTTTTTAAGCCACCTTGTCCCAGGTTAAGGGCCGGTTGATGACATATAGAATGTGCTATTGGGAGGAAAGGTAGGTGACGGAACAGGTATTAAACTGATAGGAATAAATAGTACAACTTAATACACCACTCCTATCTGGTGGCACCATAGATTGCACGCGCAGTGACCCAAATTTGAAGTCGGAAGACCCACCAAGCATCTTTTTCCATCTCCCTGTTCCAAAAATCCATGCCATATACACGTTCCCTGATAGGTGACGTAACAGGTATTAAACTGATAGGAATGAGTAGTACAACTTAATACACCACTCCTATCTGGTGGCACCTTAGATTGCACGTGCAGTGCCCCAAATTCGAAGTGGGAGGACCGACCAAGCATCTTTTTCCATCTCCCTGTTCCAAAAATCCATGCCATATACACGTCCCCTGATAGATGACGTAACAGGTATTAAACTGATAGGAATGAGTAGTACAACTTAATACACCACTCCTATCTGGTAGCACCTTAGATTGCACGTGCAGTCCCCCAAATTCGAAGTGGGAGGACCGACCAAGCATCTTTTTCCATCTCCCTGTTCCAAAAATCCATGCCATATACACGTCCCCTGATAGGTGACGTAACAGGTATTAAACTGATAGGAATGATTAGTACAACTTAATACACCACTCCTATCTGGTGGCACCTTAGATTGCACGCGCAGTGCCCCAAATTCGAAGTAGGAGGTCCGACCAAGCATCTTTTTCCATCTCCCTGTTCCAAAAATCCATGCCATATACACGTCCCCTAATGGTGGACGTAACAGGGATTAAACCGATAGGAATAGTACACACCTTATAATAACGCAGACAGAGGCAACGCAGAGAGACGAGTCTGAAGAAGAGGAGACAGAGGAGGAAGGTGGCTTTGAGGAGGTGGAAGACCAAACACAGCAGGCGTCCCAGGGGGGTTGTTGTCACCTTTCGGGGACCCTTGGTGGCTGGGTGGAGGAAGAGACCTTCAATGACATCAGTGAGGACAAGGAACGGGACATGGCTAGCTTGGTATCCAACCTTGTGCAAATGGGGAGTTTGCGGTTGTGCAAAGGGACTGTTTGCGGTTGTTTGCGGTGCATTAAACGGGGAGATTGGTCTGTTACTGTGAAGCGGGTGTAACCCTTACACTACCTGATCGAAACATACCTGATGTTTTAAAGCATGTTATTCCAAACAATTTAGGAATGTTAGGTGATTTATGCCCTTTATGGCTTAAAACCAGACTCTGCATCAACTATGTAATTTTCCGTGGGAGTTTTGCCATGGATCCCCCTCCGGAATGCCACAGTCCAGGTGTTAGTCCCCTTGAAACTAATTTCCCATCACTATTGTGGCCAGAAAGAGTCGCTGTGGGTTTTGAAATTCGCCTGCCCATTGAAGTCTATGGCGGTTCGCCAATGTTCGTCCGTTCGCGAACATTTGATGGAATTCGCGTCCGCGGTTCGCAAACCGAAAATTTGATGTTCGCGACATCACTACCTACCATATATTAAATGATTGTTGTGGTGAACTACCTACTCATGAGGTCCACAAAACAAGCTGAGATCCCACCCCACGCTGATGATAGGCAGTAACCTTGAAACAGCTTATTGTGTGTAGGATTCCCAGTTTGTGCATAATCCAACCTTGGCTTTGCATCAAAGCTGTATAATGCAGCAGGCATAAGCTTAAATTAAGCCATGTTTAAAATGGTTTATGGATTGAAGAGCGAGGCATTTGTGGGCACATTTTCATGTCCCTGCTCAGTTTCCCAGAATGCAGTGTAATAACTAAATTTCTCAGAATTCTGAGCTGGAAACTACTGTATGGTGGAGGGCTTCTATCACTCTTTTGCCCGCAATATACAGCAATATATTAAAGTATTGTTGTCGTGAACTACCTACTCATAATGTCCACAACACAAGCTGGGATTCCGCCCCACGCTGATGATAGGCAGTAACCTTGAAACAGCTGTATGTGGGAAAGATTCCTAGCTTGTGTATAATGCTCAGCTTCCCAGAATGCAATGTAATAACTGTATTTCTCAGAATTCTGAGCTAGCAACAGTGTTTTTAACTTGTTTTAGACATGCAAATGTGAACAAAAATGTGCTATTTATATACTGTACTAATGTATGGTGAAGGGCTTCTATCGCTCTTTTGCCCACCATATATTAAATGATTGTTGTGGTGAACTACCTACTCATAAGGTCCACAACACAGGCTGGGATCCAGCCACATGCTGATCATAGGCAGTAACCTTGAAACAGCTATATAAGTGGGTAGGATGCTCAGCCCCAGAATGCAGTATAATAACTGTATTTCTCGGGATTCTGAGCTGGAAATGTGAACACAAATGTACTATTTATTTACTGTACTACTGTACGGTGGTGGGGGGAGAGAGAGAGAAGAGAGGGAGAATGAATGAATAAATGAATGAATGAATGAATTCTGTCCATATCGGACTCTGTTATGTTGAAGTCCATATTGTTCCCGATTCAGTGGACTCTAGTCTGACTACTAGAGTGTTAAGTGGTCGAGGATATCTTCAACTGGAGAAGGGCAAGCTTATTTATGTTTTATATAATTTAAAATGACAGTTTTTATAGAATGTTTCCACCATACATTACAACTACCTTACTGAAATTTTAACCTAATTATATATAAATTCATAATAATCAAAAATAATCTATTATGATTCCCCTCTTCAAATGTAATCAGGGTGACATACAAATAAAGATTAGAACCTTATTGTGAAACTTAAAAAAAAATGTTTGCTAAAGCATGGCAGGTAATTTGGCTTACTCCAAAGAAATACATTTTCTACAGTCAGAGTTTATTTTAATGTTTTGTTTTACATTTAATTGGAAAAAGAAAAAAAGCTTGTAAAACAAGCATCAAGCATATTGATATGGCATACCATTGTGTAAAGATGTAAGGCCTCTAATACTGCCAAGTTTCTGAATGCTGTAAAAAAAAAAAAAGAAAACTGTAGTTCAAACACTTTTCTAGCTTAACCTTTCTTACGTTTTCAAGGTCCAGTAAAAGAGCACATTTTCATTCTTTGACTTGTCTGCATATTTATGTGCTAAGGATACACAAGCATATTAGAAATGATATCTGTAACAGTACAGTTTTGATTTGCTCAATTCATTTTCCTCTAGCTTGTGTCAGTTAATGTTCTGATCAGTAAAATATACTAAACTCACTCCTTGTAAACAAGCAAACAATATAACAATATATTATAAGTAGTGTTTAGGAATAACACAAAACCCTTAAATACATTTAATTATTTTTCTTAACTTTTTCACCTCTAGGATGCTTGCTGTATGCAGGCAGACCAACCCTCCTTTGTAAACAAAGCCCATATAGACTACACTTCAGGGAGGGAGGAGAGGACACACACAAGAGTGATATTAAATGGAACACCCCTATAGGTGAAGCTTTATTAGAAAAAGCAAATAAGTACAATATTGTTCATATCTAAGCATGTTTATAACAATTAAGAAGCCTCTTTTACAATGTGCCTTTGAGTATCTGCTAAAAACTGTAGCGATTATAATGTATGTGTAAATAATTTAAGGCATTCTCATTTCAGGAATTAACCAACATTTTGTTTAATATCGCAAATAAGAAATAATTCAAATCTTATTCATGCATGGAGACATTATTAGAAAAATTGAAATGAGATAGTTAATATGTTGTCACATTTCAGAGCTAGAGGAAATGTGAAATAAATATTTATTGAGTTATGAGATGCATAGGGCCTTTAAAAGTGGTAGTATTATTGCAATGATTAATATGAATGTTATTTATAGTATATTAAACATTGTTTATTCTGCAGAGCTGAAGAACATGATAATAAAATACCCAAAGATGTTTATTATCACTGTTTTGATCGCTAAGAAACTAACCAGACTAAAAAACCAAACACAGTCACCTCCCTATTCCCATCTTCTCTACTAGTAGTGTTGAATAAATATATATAAGTACTAAGTGTACATATCTACATATCAACACTTTAGCAAAAGCTAGCAATGATGCAAAATCTTCAGCTTAAATGTACCCAGAGGTGTCTCCAACCAAGGAATCAAATATACCTTTCAAAGAAATCTGAGATTTACTAAACCTAAATGGACTGGCACATTGATTGCCAAACATCGCTACCTACATCCATCTTAAAAAACAACAACATTCTTTTCATCCACACTCTCAGCCAAGACATAAAGGCACTATATCCTACTTGTAGTATGTCTGTTTGTGTCGTTCAGTCATATCCGACTCTTCGTGTCCTCATGGACTTCAACACACCATGCTGATCTACTTGGTATTCATGGCAGAGATACTGGAGTGGGTTGCCAGTTCCTTCTCCAGTGGGCCACAGCATACAGCTCCTGGTATTCCAAGGGGGTCCTCCATCCAAGTACTGACCAGGCCCAACCCTGCAAGGCTTCAGGGTGGTGTGACCTCTTGGTTTCCTGACTGGAATCGAACCCAGGATGCAGCGGTGAAAGCATCAAATCCTAACTATTGGACCACCAGGGAACCCACTTGTATATTTATTCCCTATTTTTGTGCTGCTTTTGACACAGTTGACCGCTGCCTTCTTCTCTCAGCTCACCTGGCCTCTGCAATACTGTTCTCTCCTGTTAAAATCATATCTCTTCAACTGTTTCTTAAGTCTCATTCATGGGCATTACTACTACCACTTACTATTGGGGTACATGAAGATTAATTTCAATCAATACTACATTCCTTAGCAAACTAATAAACTCTCTTGGTTTCCAGTATCATAGCTTACACTGATGTCTCCTCTCTTGAATTATCTCCCTCCTATCTAATTTGTGTTCCCAACTGACCAATGTAAAATTATGTTCAAGCTAACGATTACAAGACAGGACATCTGGAAGTTAAGTTACACGCAAATTTAACCCGAAATTCCTAAGTTTCGGAACAAAAAAAATGAAAACGAGGTTCCCCGACCCAAAACATTGCCAGCCACGAACAAGTTTGCCAAGAGATCCGAGATAAGCTCAGAACCCCACATTAACCCCTTGTAGAGATCCGAGATAAGCCTGGAACCCCAGATTAACCTCTTGCTAAGGGGGTCCGATAGGACCCCCGATGTGTGCCCACATTAAGCCCATGCTGGTGGTCCCCATGGGAGACCCCCGGCATTGTCCCAACATTAACCCTTGCAGTGGGGGTCACAATCATGTCCTCCACTGCATTTAAAAGATGTCAAGTCCCTGCCGCGAGTCCTTTAAGGGCCCGCGGCACACAAACAGTTTAGGCGTGCAGCAGGGGTACTTTAAGTACCCCCACTGGCACTTAAAATTAACCCCCCAATGTTGCGGGTCCCCACATTAACCCCAAATTAACCCTTGCAGTGGGGGTCACAATCGTGTCCCCCACTGCATTTAAAAGATGTCAAGTCCCTGCCACGGGTCCTTAAAGGGCCCGCGGCACAAAAACAGTTTAGGCCTGCAGCGGGGGTACTTTAAGTACCCCTACCGGCACCTAAAATTAACCCCCAAATGCTGGGGGTCCCCACATTAACCCTCGCAGTGGGGGTCCATGATTGCACGCAATCGGGGACCCCCACTGCAATCAAAATTTGAATTTTCCGCCTGGCGGGTCCTTAAAGAATCATAAATGCCCTTGAAGGAGCCGCAATAAAAAAAATAACCTTATTACTCATGGGGCTCTATACATAAGCCCGCAGACTTATGGGCTGTATGAAGGCAACTGGGGTCTATGTTTTTAACTTACAATATATTGAGTATATTATTGTTATAATAGAGTTGGCTTTTTTGCATGGCCAAGTTAATTTAAACATCATATACACATTTTGATTTGTATTGGAGTGATAAACGGTGGGTAATAGAAGGACAAACAGGTGGGTATTATAACAGTCAACATGAAACCACATGATTAGCTCAGTTAGAATAATGGTGTGACCTTGTGTGCAAACAGAGTAGATTTTGCAGTTGTCCCATAGGTGAATGCAACATAATTTAATGTGGATAAACATATTATAAGTAGGAGTAAATTTGCATATGACATATAAGCAGAATAACCTACTCAATCACTCAAGTCTAAAAGACTGTATGAATAATTCAAAAACAATTATTTTTACACTTTAAATGTGTGAGTTGCTTGACCTGTAAGTATGACACATGTGGCCTATGTTTAAATTGTTTCCTATTAATAGCTCTAAAGTTATTCATTAAGTTGTATTGATTTTTTTGGCTTATGAATTAGTCATGAAGTTAATCAGTGACTAATGATATTTTTCTAACTCATTTTATCACTAACAATTTATATAATAACATTTTGGTATGTTTCATTATACAGTAATATCTATAATTTATGCAACTAATAACTAATAAAGTCATTGTGCCACAATATTGTTTTGTGTAATATAAACATATACTAAACATACAGAAGTAAATATAATATATTTTTTAAATTGCTCACTTGCCTGCACTGCAGGGAAATAAAATAATATTAATAATAATGATAATGATAACAACAAGATCTTAAAAGGTTGAACTTGATGGACTGAAAGTATTTTTTCAACCTCAATTACTTAATAAACTATGAAACATATATAGTGATTTTGTCATAGTTGGAATCACAGTTCTTTAAAGTACATCCCAAGATATTGTATTACCAAAAGGCTCAGCGAAGAGCAGAGGTAGGGGTTCCCAGGGGTTCTTTAAGATATTTGGGGTTCTGATCATTTTGAGTTTTGTAGGTCAACAAGCCAACCTTGAAATACATTTGCTATTTGCTATTTTAATGATGTAAAGGTGTCATGTGACAGGAACAGGTCTTGTTTGTATTCTTGCCACAGCATTCTGCACCATCTGCATGTGATTTAATTGCTTATCTGGAAATCCTAGAATAATGCATTGCAGTACTCAAGCCAGGAGGTCACAAAGATCCTCTGAGAGAATCAAGTGCTTAATGTCTTCTATATTTTTAAGGTAGAAGAAATGTGTCTTGATTACCACTGGCATTTGAAGTTTAAATGTTAATCCACAACCAAGGTTTCACACTTCTTCTGAATCATGTTCCTGTAATCATCTGAAAGTACTTACATTTTGATTTTATAAGATTATGCCCTACTATCAAGAGTACCTCTGTCTTTTAGCGTTTAGATTCAGTTAGTTGGTATTCATCCACTCCAGGAAGTCCACAATACATTAATTGGTTTAAATAATTTGATTCATCAGCAACAATAGCTTAGACCATGTTGTTTTCTTATATCATCCATTGGAAGCATATACACAGAGGGATTTACATCTGAGGATATTCTCTGGAATATGTCTGTTAGCTCAGTGTTATAACATCCAGTCCACGGTGTTCCCTGAGATGGCCGATTAAATTATCATTGTCGACAATGTCAAATGCAGCAGAGAGGTCAAAGAGGATTACTATAGCAAAGCCACCCCTGTCTCTTGCCATAAGCAGAACTTTTAAGAGTTGTTTTAGTACAATAATGTTTTCTGTTTCCTCACTGGAATGGGTCATATAAATTCCTGGTCTACAGTCTAGTATCCATTTGGGATGCAACAACTTTCTCAATGACATTCCTTAAAAAAATGTAAAAGTCTAAGATAAATAGCAATGCAATCTGGGTCCAGAGATGAAGTTTTTAGGAACTTTCTAAATCCTCCTTCTGCAAAGAACACTCTATGAACACTGGACCAGTTAAGTCCACTCACTCTAGTAGAAGGTATGTTGGGCCTGGGTCTTGTTTACTTGTTGTACAGTCGTTTGATCATTGTCTTTTTCAACAATATTGTGAAAGTTTGTCCAGGAGAGTATACTGTACACCTATTACTCAGTTTCCTAGGTGCCATTCTCATGGGTTTAGACATCAATGGAGAAAGATAGCAAACTCTTCACACTGTGACTTAGAAAACTGGCTGAACTAGATTGTAGGCATATTGGTTTTAGCAGCAATTCTACAATGTTAGAGGATTTATGTGTGCTGCATAGTGCTGAAGAACATTGGAAAAAATCTTTTTTATAGATTTTGATTCCATATTACATTTTACGTTGCTGTTAAAGGGACTTGATAAAACTATAAGCCATATTCAATTCGAAGCCTGCGGGCACCTGTCTGTTTCTGATTGCGATACTATTCAATTGCTCAAGGCCGAAAGTTACTGTCCCAAAGCTGAAACCGTTAACCATGCACTGGCTCGCAGCAGTTAGTCCCTCCCAGCAGCCATATTCACATAGCACTAGTCCCTCTCAATATCCAACCTCGCACAGCACCCACTCCTCTTAGCAACCATCCCTACATAGCACCTAGTCCTTGTCAGAAGCCATCTTGCCAGCTATTTGCAAAAATATCACTATTTTCGGATTAAACAATTTTACCAAAAAGAATGACAAACTTTGATACATTCATTAGATAAGTCACAGTTTCTTTAATAATATTGTCTCACATTAGCAGTCAGATTTACAGTAAACAACTATATAAAGGCATAAGATCACTCTTGCTACTTGCCAACTGATAGAACCACTAAGTAAGGTATTAACAATAAATAACACCCGGTTACTCAATCAATAAAACATATAAGGAATGAGGTTAGAAGGAAATAATTTATCATCTATTTGCTACTGTCTACACTACCTAGAGAGTAAACAAAAATAAATCTTTCCTGTAAGTGTATATAGTTAGTATGTAGTAAAATACACCATTTATTAAATGGAGAGCCAGTATTTCACATTAAGCCCCTATATATACTCAGCTTGATCCTTTTTTGTAACTATGCATGAACTCACGCCCATGTTTATTGTGATGGTGATCAAAGTTTGTTCTAGGATTCGATTTTAATTCTTTGGTCAGTGTAACATCCCTAAATGTGGTTGTTTAATTCCATATTCAGCAATGTTATTAATAAATAGAAGGAAAGTTAATAAAAAATGAAAATAAAGAGAAAGAGAGAGAAGGAGAAGTTGGAGTAAAGAGAAGGGAAACAGTGATAAAAATGGCAGAGGAAATAGATGGAAGTAAATTAGAGAGGAGAGATGTAGAAAGGGAGAAAGAGTGTGAGTGTGAGGCTGAGCATTTTGTGATCCCTTTTATTACCTTCCATTCTACTTATTAAAATAATTGGTATTTTAATAAATTCAATCCAGTTTATAACCTTGGGAATCAAAAAGATAAAAAAAAAAGAAAAGAAAAGAAAGCTGTGTTTGCTACATGTGATTAAAATAAAAGCTGGGTTAAAAGCGGCTACTCATAGCATTCCTGAAAGTCTCTTTCTATAGACCATGCAATCTAAGAAGTGCTAGCATTAAAAAAAAATTGAACCAAAACTTGTAATCTTGCATTTAAAATGTATAGAAAATAAGAATTTGCATCAACTTGATGGTAATGATCTTTTCTAGGACTCTTGTATATACATTTCATGTCTCATTCTTTTATGAACACTAAAATGATTAATCAATATTGTTCTGCAAATTAATAAGCAAATTAACAGGTATTTACTGCTACCTTCAGTAAACCCAAAGCAGTTTCCCTTAACTACACTATATACACTCTATCAATACCTGAACCCAAAGTCTCTCCCCAAAAGCGCAAAAGTCATCTGTCTTTAACTTACATAGATAAAGCAGAGTTTTTGTTTAATATATCAGTTTTCAGCATAATTATAGTGTATAAGACTAAATGCATGGATATTGTTTTCTTTATTGTATTACTTTGTACATTTCCATTGCATATCTTTAAAATTAAAATTTACAATTAGCCCTTGGTGTTTTCCATAGTAACAATGTATTTGTTATCATGTCCCTCCCATTTGTTGAGTGTGTGTCTCTATGTCCTTCCCTCTCTGTCTGTCTGTCTCTCTCTCTCTCTCTCTCTCTCTCTCTCTCTCTCTCTTTCGCTCTCTTTCTCTCTCTGTATTTATGCCTCTCTCTCTCTCTGCCCCCTCTCTCTGAATGGAGAGTGCTAATATAATACATAAGCCATTATTAATAATGTTATAAATATATTTGAACGTTTTCAGCTCTATAATTTTGCTGCCTTTCGTTTCCCTAATGCTTAGAAATACTTTTTGCCAATGCATGAAGGAAGGCCAAATGCTTGTTTTTAAGCAATGATTCCCCTTTGATTTGTGTGGTTATGGTGCTTTTACATTTGTTTAAAGGTTATAATAAAGGACCAATAGAAAGTCATAGGAGTGTGCTAATCTGGGAGTGTGTATCTGAGGTGTGCATGCCGACACAGAGCTTCAATTATACATCTTGACATCTTCTTGTAGTTCTGTCCTCACCATGTACAGACAACCCCTTTTCATCACTGGTAGGGATGTTGCTAGAAAACATGGGGCTTTTTCTTTGTTAGTCAATTTACTAGAACATAGTTTTTAGGTCTACTTACAGCAGTATGCTCTGCACACACTGAGTCATTTCCTGTTAGTTTCGAGTAAGTTTAAAATGTTTTACTTAATATGTTGTCACACAAAAGCAATTTTTGAAATGTAACTATGTAACTCTTTTTAAAACATCTCCTTGTATGTGCATGCCATTTGTTAGCTGATATATATATACTAGCAACTTGCCCGTCAAAAATGACGGCAATAAAATGTGAATCCTGGCAATGCTGTTTGCCACACAATGGGAGCCTCTCCCCCTCTACTTTACTGGGCTCCTCTCCCTCCCCTATGTGTCTACCCCCCTCCTCTCCTACCCCTGTGTCTCCCCCCTCCCCTGTGTCCCTACCCTCTCCTCTCCCTCCCCTGTGTCTCTTCTCCTCTCACTCCTTTGTGTCTTCCCCCCTCCTCTCACTCCCCTGTGTTTCTTCCCCCCTCCTCTCACTCCCCTGTGTCTCTTCACCCTCTCCTCTCACTCCCCTGTGTCTCTCCCCCCTCCTCTGTGTCTCTCCCCCCTCTCCTGTGTGTCTACCCCCTCCTCTCCCACGCCTGAGTGTCTCCCCCTCCCTTGTGTCTCTTCCCCCTCCGCTCCCATCCCTGTGTGTCTCTCCCTCCTCACTCCTTTGTGTTTCTCCCCCCTCCTCTCACTCCCATGTGTCTCTCCCCCACTCCTCTCACTCCCCTGGGTCTCTCCCTTCTCCTCTCACTTCTTTGTGTCTCTCCTCCTCTCTCCTATCACTCCCCTGCGTCTCTCCCCCCTCCTCTGTGTCTCTCACCCCTCTTATTCCCCTGTGTCTCTCCCCCTCCTCTGTGTGTCTACCCCCCTCCTCTCCCACCCCTGTGTGTCCCCCCTCCCCTGTGTCTCTTCCCCCCTCCTCTCCCTGCCCTGCATCTCTCCCCACTGCTCTCCCTTCCCTGTGTCTCTCCTCCATCTCCTTTGTGTCTTTCCCCTCCTTCCCTGTGATATTTCCCTCCTCCTCCTCTCTCTCTCCGGTGCGCAATGTGCCTGTGCACCTGTGCGGCCCGTTGCGCAATGCGCCTGTGCGGCTTACGGCACGCAATGCTTACACAGCGCAATTTGCATGTGCAGCCCGTTGTGCAATGCGCCTGCGCAGCTTATGATGCGCAATGCGCATGTACAGCTCGTTGCTCAATGCACATATCGTGGCATAACGCTGCGCTATCCGCATTCGCGTCCAATTCAGGGCACTTGTAGTTGTCAAACTGCGATTTGTCGCAAGTGTGACGACGAATCGCAGTTTGACAACTATTATATGTGATATACATATATATATATATATATATATATATACTAGCGACTTGACGGCAATAAAAATGTGAAGACTCGCAATGTTTGCCACACAATGTGAGGCTCGCCCGCCCCCTCTAACTTGCGAACCTCGCGATGAGCACCTTCCACGCTCATCGCAGGCCTTGCTCATTGTGAGCCTCTCCCCCATATACTTTACGCATGCCTCTAACTTTGGCACCTAAGGCGGCCCTCTCGATGAGCGCCTTCTGTTCTCATAGCAGGCCTTACAATGAGCACCTTCAGCGCTCATTGAGAGCCTCTCCACACACCCGTGTCTCTTTCCCCCTCTCCCTCCCCTGTGTTTCTTTCCCCCTCTATCCATCCCCTGTTTTTTTGTCCCCTCTTTTCCCCCCTTTTGCTCCCCTGTGTCTCTTTCCCCCCACTCCCTCCCCAGTGTCTCTTTCCCCCTCTCTCCCTCCCCTGTGTCTCTTTCCCCCTCTCTCACTTCCCTTTGTCTCTTCCCCTTCTCTCCCATGTGTCTCTTTCCCCCCACTACCTCCACGGCATCTCTTTCCCCCTCTCTCCCTCCCCTGTGTCTCTTCCCCCCCCTCTCCCTCCCTTTTGTCTCTTCCCCTTCACTCACCAATGTCTCTGTTCCCCCTTCTCCCTCCCCTCTGTCATTTTTCGGCCTGGGTGGCATCTGAACCTGTACATTTTTTCAAGCCTGCAAGACTTTTAAGTTTAAATCGGTATTGCTCCAAGCCTTGCAGGCTGGAAAATACTTTTACAGGTTTAACACCGCCATTTTTTCTTAAGGCCGTAACTCGCCAAAAGAGGCAGGGAGCCCATAAGTGAGGTTGGTAGGTAATTTTCTATTCAATTGGCATCTTTTGGCGGTCTCCCAGTAGCTTCCGAGTTTTGGGCTTGAAAAAAAAATAGTGGCCCATATAAGTTGCGGGCCGCCTCAGGCGCTCATTGCGAGCCTCTTTCCCCTCCTCTACTTTACAAGCCACGCGATGAGCGCCTTTGGGGCAACATCTGAAAGTCTGGAAGACTATACAAACCAGTGAATATATGCGTGTTGGTATTGTGTGATTTTCTCCACCCAGCGTTAGTTGGGAAAAATCGTTAACAGTAAGTAATTGCTTACTGGTTTAGGCAGTGCTTCAGTGAAAGCTAGACCTACAATTTCTTTTATTTGTTTTGATATTGCTATTTTCACTGTATATTTATTTAAAGCTGGAAAATATATATAAACCTGTGCACAAACTCACAGAAAACTGTTAACCTGTCCCATGTGGTATCATAAGTGGAACTAAGATGGATGTATTTGTGAAGGCCTGGTACAAGCCACTGCATGTTAGCAAGAAACTATACAGCAGTTGTTAAGACAAGCAGCAGAAGACAAAGCCCATATGACACAAGCCTTGGCAGCACAACAGACCCAAACAGCAGACATAAATACTTGAGCTGGAAACAAACCAATTACTTTTGACCCAGCTGCAGCACCTGACACCTACAAAAATTCCAGAGACCAGTGGCAGGATCAAAGCAAATCTCTTCCTACAGAGAATGATTAGTGAACATGATTTGAAAGCATACCTCCTGAACTTGGAAAGATTTGCCACCAGGGAAGCTTGGCCCCAAAGTCACTGGACAGGTATCATTGTACCTTACATATGTAGCAGAGCTCAGAAAGTCTATTTTGATATGGATGCAGAACAAGTAGAGATGTCGCGAATAGTTCGCCGGGGGACTGTTCCCGGCGAACATAGCATGTTCCCGGCAAACATATGTGAGATTCGACCCGCCCCCAATACTTTATCATTGAGCAAACTTTGACCCTGCATGTCACAGTCAGCAGACACATTCCAGCCAATCAGCAGCATACACTCCCTTCCACACCCTTCTACCTCATGGACAGCAGCCATTTTGGAATCATAACTAACTTGCAGTCTTACTGAGAGGAGGTAGAGTGTAGGTGATACTGAATCAATAGGGAAAACCATAGCTAGGCAAGTTTATTCAGTGTCCAGTGCAGTGCTGAAGGACTCTTGTGCATTATTATTATTATTATTATTATTATTATTATTATTATTATTATTATTATTATATAATGTGTAGATGTACCAGCTGGGCATGCATTATTATTATTATTATTATTATTATTATTATTATTATTATATAATGTGTAGATGTACCAGCTGGGCATGCTCTTGTGCATTATTATTATTATTATTAGTAAAATACTACTACTAATAATAATAATAATGCACAAGAGCATGCCCAGCCGGTACATCTACACATTATATAGTAATAATAATAATAATAATAATAATAATATAGAAGAGCATGCCCAGCCGGTACATCTACACATTATATACTACTACTACTACTACTACTAATAATAATAATAATAATAATAATGCACAAGAGCATGCCCAGCCGGTACATCTACACATTATATAGTAATAATAATAATAATAATAAAGCAGAAGACCTCCCCTGTGTCTCCCCCCCCACTCCCTCCCATGTGTCTCTCTCCCCCCCTCTCCCCTGTGTCTCCCCCCACTCCCTCCCATGTGTCTCTCTCTCCCCCCTCTCTCCTGTGTCTCTCCCAGCCTTGCCTGTGTCTCTACCCCCTCTCCCTTCCCCAGTGTTTCTTTCCCGCCTCTCCTGTGTCTTTTCCCCCTTCCCTCTCCCCTATGTCTCTCCCCCCTCATCTGTGTCTCTTCCCCCTTCTCCCCTGTGTCTCTACCCCCTCTCCCCTGTGTCTCTACCCCCTCTCCCTTCCCCTGTGTTTCTTCCCCCCTCCTCTGTGTCTTTACCCCCTTTCCTCTCCCCGGTGTCTCCTCACCACTCCCTCCCATTAGTCTCTTCCCCCCTCTCCCCTGTGTCTCTACCCCCCACTCTCTCCTATGTCTCTCCCCCCTCCCATGTGTCTCTTCCACTCACCTCTCCCTTACCCTGTTTCTCTTCCCCCTCTGCCCTGTGTCTTCCTCCCCCTCTCCACTGTGTCTTCCTCCCCCTCTCCCCTCTCCTGTGTCTTCCTCTCCCTCTCCCCTGTGTTTCCCCCCCCTCTCCCCTCCCCTGTTAGCTTCTATATGCATACATACATACGATAAGAAATCTGGGGGGGGGGGGTTACCCCTTCCCCCCTCCCCAGTTCCAACACCCATGTGTATTGCATTATGTTATATTATATCACTAGCGACTTGCCTGGCACAAATGACGGGGCAATAATAATAAATAAAAAAGTTTGAAGCCATGGCAATGCTGTTTGCCACACAATGTGATGCTTTTTGTACTCTGAGGACTTTCGGCGCTCATTGTGAGCCTCTTCCCTCGTGTCCTTCATGTTTCGTACTTTGCAACGATCAATCTCCGGCGCTCATCGCAAAAACAGATATATAAGTACAGTGTTAAATATATAATTTTT
This sequence comes from Discoglossus pictus, assembly GCA_027410445.1. NCBI lineage: Eukaryota > Metazoa > Chordata > Amphibia > Anura > Alytidae > Discoglossus > Discoglossus pictus. The sequence continues at coordinate 127,459,944 of CM050163.1, forward strand.
TTTGTGCAGTGTAAATAAAAAAATGTATTCAGGTCTCAGAGCATAATAAAGTGATTTAGATTTGTAACTGCTTTGAGAGTGCTATCGCTGGCAGCCAATGAGCAGTAATCCAGATATATAACTGCAGAGTAAAAAGTAAAACATTTTAGTGTAGTGTAAAGTCTACATTTTTATTTTCCATTACTAATTAATACTTATTAAATGAATGCACGATAATAACTATTGTGAGTGAACAAATGTATTAGGAAGTGCGAAGCGTTAATGTATGTAAAGTAACCGCAGTGTAAAATATGCTATTAAGCGTATTTTTTTTATATATATATATTTTTTAATAATAATGAATTAATTAATTACTAAAATACTTTACCTATTTGTAATTAATATATCCAGTGATCAATAACCTGAAGAGCTAACTAAAAAAGATTTTCCTAAAAAGCCGTACGAGGTAAAGATACACTATTAACAAGGACGCTAAATCATCCACACCCGCGTACCACATACACATTCCCCGCCATTTTACAACACTAACTTACACAATGCGGAAGTACCCAGCTACCCTAACGGCTTCCCCTCGCGCACGCAGCCTATTTACACTACACACTGCGCACATTGCTGACACTTACACAGCAGCTCCACAGCACTGAAAACCTACATTGTATGCTGCAGGAACATGAAAACAGATTTTCAGCTCTTCAGCACAATGCTTCCTGCATATATTACTTACAAATAGGTAAAGTATATTCATTTAGTAATTATTTCATTAGCATACAAAAATACATATACACAAAAAAAAACATTATCACATTAAACATAAAAGCCATTCACTGCGCGCCTCACAACGAGCGCCAACGCTGCTCATAGCACACAAAGCCTTGCAATAAGCGCAAAAAACACATCACCGCCGACCAAAGAATAACAGCAAATGCGCCTATCAGAAAAAAAATACAACCAACAGCCTCTCAATGAGCGCCGAAGGATATCCGACCGCCAACAAAATGAATGTCTCGTCCAAACCATTACCTGCCTTACAATCTTATTGCCGCCATTTTTTGACGGGCAAGTCGCTAGTAAATATATAAAGATCAAGATAATAAAAGTATCAGGAAATGTAACACAAAGATGCACGCGCGTCTGAATAATACGACAAATACGGATTTTTTTCATAAATGATATGATCGCAGTATTGGGTCATAAACCCTAAACACTGGAATCTGTTACATACAATTTACTGATGATGTCATTAATGGGCATCAATGGGGGGGATCTCTTTTCATACTTTTTGAGCCGTGCAAATCCAACATGCGCAGAGCGGAAACGCCACATCTGTGGGACACACACAAAGGGGTTAACTTTGGGAGAAAAAAACAAACAAATATGAAATATTTAATAATCATATTTTGATGTTACCAACAGATAAGGAAACGAAACTGAGGTTATTATATCTAATAGTAGCAAGCCTGGGAGTACTGGGAGTAATAATACTGCAGCAGGAGGTCAGGACTAATGTCACCTATAGACCACCAGACAGATAAAGTTTTGAAATGTTTCTTGGATAGCATTGGGGCTAAAGGAGGTTTGGCCATCAGGTAGTCTAAAGATACCGTATATTATGTCCTCTCTTGGGGGGTAAAGACACTAATAATTCCTCCAATAAAATTCTGTTTTTTTATGTGGGCAAGGTCCCTGGTTAGCCCATTGGGTTATCTGTTAAAAAGAGTGGTGCAGAGACTGTGGGGGCTGTTAGCCTCCTTGTCCCCGTGTGGCCGTTTAGAATCCCTGCTGCTGCATGTTTCAGCTTTATTAAGGTGTAATTGTACAGCGTTTGACTCAAGTAGCTGCGTGTGCTGGGTCAGTTTGGCTTAATTGCTGGGCCCTTTTCCTGCCAAGATGGCGACCGTCAGTTCATGGGCCTCTATGTCCCCTTCACTACCTTTGTCCCCGCTTGTGTGCTTATTTGGGATGGCCCCCCTTTATATCTCCGACCCGTGGCCTTCTCAGGTCCCCCCCTCAATCTCTGAGTGTGGGTATGCGGGCTGGGGCGTTGAATCAGGCCTACCTTCTTCTCTGCTCGCTGCAAGATCAACAATACCTAATTTTTCAGGCATGTGTACATGCCTAATTTTTCTGGCCTCTGGTGCTGCACTGTGCCTTCAACAACCAAACCCCCAAAAAAGGCACATAACAGGGATTAAACTGATAGGAGTAGTACTACTTAACACACCACTCATATCTGGTGTAACAGTAGTGTACATTTAAAACAAAAAACATTTTTTCTACTGTAATAGATTGCATAGCAGTTAGTTGTCTGCAAGCGTGTGTGTCAGACCTACAGCGTCTACTCTGCCAACTTCTGCAAGTGCACAGTGCCACTCATATCTGTTGTCACAGTAGCTTGGACGCATAGTACCAATCTGTCAAAACCGGTAATGATGAATGAGGTCTAGAGTAGCCTGGTTCCCTTATCCTCTACAGGTTGAGACCTAATGTTTGGGTGTCTCCAGCAGCACACAAACAAGCAGCACACAAACTCAAAGCCGCCATCCTCCTCCTGGTCCAGCATCATCAGCAACATCAACCACTGCTGTCCTCCTTGCCCCCTCTCAACCATCCGCCACTGCGTCTCTCGCCTTGAGCAGTTCCTGCTCATTTGCCCATAGTCAGGTGCCTGTAAAGGACATGTTTGAGCGTAAGAAGCTAATGTCTCAAAGTGCCCCAAAATTGAAGTGATACGACCAACAAAGCATCTTTTTCCATCTCCTGGTTCTAAAAATCCAGGCCTTATACACGCCCCCTGATATGTGCTGTAACAGGTTTTAAACTGATAAGAGTAGTACTAATTAACACACCTTATAATAATGCAGAGAGAGGCAATGCAGTGAGAGGAGTCTAAAGTAGAGGAGTCAGAGGAGGAAGGTGGCTTTGAGGAGGTGGAAGACCAAACACAGCAGGCGTCCCAGGGGGCTTGTTCTCACCTTTCGGGGACCCTTGGTGTTGTACGTGGCTGGGTGGAGGAAGAGACCTTCAATGACATCAGTGAGGACATGGAACGGGACATGGCTAGCTTGGTATCCAACCTTGTGCAAATGGGGAGTTTGCGGTTGTGCAAATGGACTGTTTGCGGTTGTTTGCGGTGCGTTAAACGGGGAGTTTGGTCTGTCACTGTGAAGCGGGTGTAACCCTTACACTACCTGATCGATACAACATCATACCTGATGTTTTAAAGTACGTTTTTCCAAACAATTTAGGAATGTTAGGTAATTTATGCCATTTATGGCTTAAAACCAGACTCTGTATCAACTATGTAATTTTCCGTGGGAGTTTTGCCATGGATCCCCCTCCGGCATGCCACAGTCCAGTTGTTAGACCCCTTGAAACAACTTTCCCATCACTATTGTGGCCAGAAAGAGTCCCTGTGGGTTTTAAAATTCGCCTGCCCATTGAAGTCTACGGCGGTTCGCCGATGTTCGCCGGTTCGCGAACATTTGCGGCGGTTCGCCTTCGCGACATCACTAAAAACAAGCAATGGATCATGCTAATTTGAAAGCGGATATGGCTATAACCTGAAAATAATGGATCAGTGAGAATTATAGAACTGCTGGTGATAGAGCACTCAAACGTGGCTTAAAATATTGAAGACTCAAACCAAAAATTGGACTAGAAAGCCTGGATTCAGACAAACAAATGTGATTTTAGAATCTATAAAAGAGAGGATAGAAAATAACCCAGAAAACCTGTTTTTTGGAAATCCAAAGCAGAGACAGAACCCAGCATGTATTGTTAAGTGCTTCTATTGTGAGAGTAGGAGCATATAGTGACCCATTGTCCAAACAGAAAAGAGCCAATGCAATGTAACATGTAAGAGCTCCACTTTCAATTGTAACCTGATCAACTTCGCAGATGTGGCAGAAAAGTTTCACCAATTTATCAAAAACATAAAGATTAATGTAAAGAAACCACAGTATCAATTTAGGAAGTGCCGTCAAGGCAAAATCATAAAGCTTAATGAAATAAAAACCTACTAAAATAGGCATAAACTGTGTGCATGGAACATCAAATCTCTACCCTACAACAAAAGCAAAACACTGTAGGTATAAAGATAGAAGATGACAATCGTTATGCCAGTGGTTGCCTTATCCTGTCATTGCTTGGCAGGGAGATTCCAGTTTTTGAAGACTACCTTCTCATTAACAAATAGGAAACAGCAGAAAAGCCTGAAGGAAAACCCCAGACTGCTCAAGAATCTATTTGGGAGCATTTACCATATTACTACATTGAGCTTTTTTTGGGACAGAGGAAAGACAGAAATATAAAGAGAGAATAAAGAAAGACCAAACAGACTGGCACAGAAATAAGGAAGTGATAAAGGGGTTAGAAATTCTTTTATAAAAATACTTTTATTTTAATTTGCTTCAATTTGTATACATAGAAAGATCAAAATAAAATATGAATGTAGGTTTATGCCAGAATTATTTAATCTGTTGCTGGGTAGTATATATATATATATATATATATATATATATATATATATATATATATATACAGTTTATATATATATATATATATATATATATATATATTGATATATATATATATACACACAATCAAGGTAAGAAAGGTAACTAACCCTAAGATCCTGAAGGGGTACATCCTCACTGGAAGGAGTTGGTAACAACTTTTGGCCACAAAACTGAATGTTTCCCTGTATATCTTGAATAATTACCTGTGCTTTAAATTCTATATATGAGCAAATATATTTTGTTTTTCTTGTTTATTCAAATTACCCTTAGGGATTAGTCTCCCTAGGGGTTATAGGGTGCTCCAGACGTGGACCCCTTGCTCACTGTGCCTTAGGGAGATATCAGCTACACTTCACTGATGAGGCCCAATGAAGGCCGAAACGTACGTCTGGGGTTTGCTGTTTCTTCTGTTCATGGTAGAATTGACTGGTATTTTGGGGCTGGTGAGTGGGACCAGACTGATATACTAAAGGATATTTCTCCATGTGAAGGGCACAAGTGAGCTTAAAGAGGCTGCTCTCAGAGTGGGTTATCATGTCCATAGAAGTAACCTATTAAGGTTAGTTCGTTCTCTGACTGAGCACCTCTATTTTGTTTTTCTTCTAAATCATATTTATCATGCTTGTATGCCTGTAACGGCATGTACCTAGAATTTGTGTGTCAATTCTGGGTTAGAGATCTACGTGGGACATTACCGACTTACATTTCACAGCATGGCATGCCTTTGTCTAACGTTGTCCTCCTTCTTGTTTAGCTTTTTAAACGTGATTTTGGGTTTAATTACCAAACCATGAATGGTAATTACTGTATTTGTTCAAATAGATCTCTATTGGAATATGCAGTATATCTTGCTATATATGTTTATTGAGACATCCTTCAGTGTTTTTCAGCTGAATTTTACAGAACTTATCATATGTCCATTCTGATGAATAACTTGTCTAAAACTATTTATTCTGTTATTTTATCCTATTAGATGTGTATTTGTAAAGGAAATATGAGGACATAGGGCTTTATTCAATTGCAAGCCCACAGATTACGTTATACAGGCTGTATGTCTGCAGGCTTGATATTTGCTACAATTACAGAACGATTCAATTGAACAAGCCTGGAATTTACGGGCTGATGTAGCATTTCAGAACGTGATTATGATCAATTAAGCAGGGCCGTAACTACCGATTTAGAAACAGCCAATAGTAAATGAGACCGTCATCATGACATCATTAAAACATGGAGGCTATACATCAATCAATTAGAGACTCGCAATTCGGCAAAGTACAAAATATTAAAAATGAAAGGTGATACTGTTTTAGTCCATGTGGATTGCTGATATGTATTAACTCATTGATTCCCAAGATTGATATGACACTGAAGGGAATCATAAAAATAAATACTTTTCTATTGCAGAATTGCGAGCTTGAGACTGTTGTGCAATTTATTCTAATGTCTTTCATCGTTTCCCTGTCTTTAAAAGTGCAGTATTGATTTTTTATTTGCATTTACAGTGCTACGAACAGGTGTTTAAACCCCTTGCAAGTCCTATCTGGTACCGGTAGGATTTTCTTCTACGCTTGCCATTTACAGTTGTGAAAACATTTGTGGGCTTGAGGAATTTTAGCAATTGAATAGTGATTTGCGATTTTAGCGATTGGGGGCTGTTCAATTGACCAATTCGTAAATTTATACACACTTAAAATCACTCTTAATATTGCTACATATTCAGCACATATTACTTAATGACACTACTGAATTCTTAGATCAAAAGTATGCATACAAACATTTATAAAAAAAACATCCAAAGACAAATTTATGAGTTCAAGGCATTTGGAAGTAGCTAATAGAATATGGCCCTGTAACTTTTGCAGGCTTGAAAGATCAAAGGCTTAGATGGGTTGTAACGTTACGTTGTTACGATTTTGACAACTGCAGGGATTTTCAGCCTGTTACCCGTAGATCGTATGTGGCTCGCTAAAAGATGCCAATTGAATAGCAAAGTAGTTTGCGGGCTACAGTAACCAACTATTAGAGGCCAAATTATTTAGCACTGGGCAATTTTGCCCAGCAAAAATAAATGCAGTGTTGTAAAGTCATGTATTTGCATCCATAAACCTTAATATTGATTTTGACATGATGGCTTTAATATGAGTTCTAGTCCACCATGTCATCCTCATTAGAATTTGAAAAAAAACTATTATATATGAAATCCAAACATATATTTTCTAAACATTTAAATATGTATACATTTTCTTATACAGTGGATATAAAAAGTCTACACACCCCTGTTAAAATATCAGGTTTCTGTGTTGTCAAAAAATGTGACAAAGATAAATAATTTCAGAACTTTTTCCACCTTTAATGTGACCTATTAACTGTACAACACAATTGAAAAACAAACTGAAATCTTTTAGGTGAAATGAAGAAAAAATATAAAAATAAAATAATAGGGTTGCATAAGTATGCACACCCTTAAACTAGTACTTTGTTGAAGCATCTTTTGATTTTATTACAGCACTCAGACTTTTTGGGTATGAGTCTATCAGCATGGCACATTTTCACTTGGCAAGATTTGCCCACTCTTCTTTGCAAAAACACTCCAAATCTGTCAGATTGCAAGGGCATCTCCTGTGCACAGCCCTCTTCAGATCACCCAAAAGATTTTCAATCGGATTCAGGTCTGGGCTCTGGCTGGGACATTCCAAAACGTTAATCTTCTTCTGGTGAAGCCATTCCTTTGTTGATTTGGATGTATGCTTTGGGTCGTTGTCATGCTGAAATATGAAGTTCCTCTTCATGTTTAGCTTTCTAGCAGAAGCATGAATATTTTGGGCCAATATTGACTGGTATTTGAAACTGTTCATAATTCCCTCTATCTCAACTAAGACCCCAGTTCCAACTGAAGAAAAACAGCCCCAAAGCATGATGCTGCCACCACCATGCTTCACTGTGGGTATGGTGTTCTTTTGGTAATGTGCAGTGTTGTTTTTGCGCCAAACATATATTTTGGAATTATGGCCAAAAAGTTTATCCTTGGTTTCATCAGACCATAACACCTTTTCCAAGGCTTTCATCTTGCCACTCTACCCCATAGCCCAGACATATGAAGAATACGGGAGATTGTTGTCACATGTACCACACAGCCAGTACTTGCCAGATATTCCTGCAGCTCCTTTAATGTTGCTGTAGGCCTCTTGGTAGCCTCCTAGACCAGTTTTCTTCTCATCTTTTTATCAATTTTGGAGGGAGCTCCAGTTCTTGGTAATGTCACTGTTGTGCCATATTTTCTCCACTTGATGATGTCTTCATTGTGTTCCATGGTATATCTAATGCCCTGGAAATTCTTTTGTACCCTTCTCCTGACTGATACCTTTTAACAATGAGATCCCTCTGATGCTTTGGAATCTCTCCGTGGACCATGGCTTTTGCTGTGGGATGCGACTAAGAAAATTTCAGGAAAGACCAACTAGAGCAGCTGAACTTTATTTGGTGTTAAACAGAGGCACTTTAAATGATGGCAGGTGTATGCTGACTCCTATTTAACACGATTTGGAATGTGATTGCTTAATTCTGAACACAGCTACATCCCCAGTTATAAAAGGGTGTGCAGTCTTACGCAACCACATTATTTTTCTTTTTTTTTTCTTCCCTCCACCTAAAAGATTTCAGTTTGTTTTTCAATTGAGTTGTACAGTTTATAGGTCACATTAAAGGTGGAAAAAGTTCTGAAATTATTTATCTTTGTCTCATTTTTTTACAGCACAGAAACCTGACATTTTAACAGGGATGTGTAGACTTTTTATATCCACTGTATTTACACAAAGTTTATTTTCTTCATTCAATATTGATTTCTAAATGAACAAAGAATTATTACCTAAAGTTGTGCAGACACATTTTAAAAGATAAAGCCACCTATGACCCTACTATTGAATACAAAAAAAAAACCTTAAAATAAAAATACACAATAATGTTTTCCAATACCAGTCAGACAAATAATGCCAGGAAATGACAATATGTCAATTATTTATTCATAGATCATAACCTTAGAGACCTGGTGAACACAGCAGATATCTTAGTTTATTTGGAGAACGTCAATATACCACCAAAGTCTCTTTTGGACATTTTTTGTTCCAAAATACACAGCACTGCTCTTGGTAAATGTAAGATCTTTCTGTTGACATTACTGGAATTTGTCTTGACAAAATACTATTTCATTTTTTAAGGAATATGGTAACATAAAATTAAAGCTACAGCGATGAGTACACTTATGCAAACCTCTTTTTATGTTGATTTTTGTTGTTGTTTATTCATTCAGTCTTGAGTCCATGACCCTATGGACCATAGCACGCTAGGCACATATGCCAGCCACTGCCCTCTGAGCTCCCTCAAATTCAAGTTCCTTGGTTAAATGATGTCATCTAATTATCTCAGCCTCTGATGCTCCCTTCTTTGTGTGTGTCTTCAATCTTTCACAGCATTAGTCTTCTTTAGGGGATCCTGTCTTCTCCTAATATGTCAAAAATATTTGAGCTTTAGCATCATGGTCATACCCTTCATATAGTAATTACTTATTGGATCTTCTTGCAGTAGTTTGTCTTCAACACCATCAATTCTATGGCGCTCAGACTTCTTTTATGTCCAGATCTCACATCTGTATGTTACTACTGGGAATACCATAGTTCCAACTATGTGGACCTTTGTGGAAAGTGTACTATCTTTACCTTATAATAGCTTGTCCAGACTTGTCATATCTTTCCCCAACAGAGGCAAACATCTTTTAATTTAATTTCATGGCTGCAGTCACCATCTACAGAGATCGTGAAGCCCAGGAAAATAAAATCTGTCAGCACATCCACTTCTTCCCCATCTATTTGTCAAGAACTGAGACTCCTGCTTGCCATGAGCTTCATCTTTTTAAAGTTTAGCAGCAGGCCAGCTTTTACACTCTTATTTCACTCTCATCAATAGGTCCTTTAGTTCCTCCTGACTTTCACCATCAGAGAAGTATCATCTGCGTATCTGGGGTTTTTGATATTTCTCCCAGAAAAATTGATTTCTGCTTTGGATTAGTCTATCCTGGACTTACTCATGACATATTCCAAGTATAAGTTGAATAAATAAGGTGACAATATACAACCTTGCCGCACTATTTTCCCGATCTTGAATCATTTGGTTGTGCCATGTTCAGTTCTGACTGTACCTACTTGGTCCACACCAATTTGATATATTGTGCCTCTGGCTTTGTGAAACCCAGCTTGCACATCTGGTAGTTTTCAGTCCATATATTGTTGGAGCCAAGCTTGCAGGATCTTAAGGCATGTTGTTTTTGAGCAATCTTTGGTACTGCCTTTTTTAGGATTGGGAGGTAGACTAATCTTTTCCAGTCTACTGGCCACGGCTGTGTTTTCCAAATTTGTTGGCATAATGCAAGTAAAACTTTAACAGCATCATCTTTTAGAATTTCCATCAAGTGCTGCAGCCTTTCTATGGTCCACCTTATGTCACTCTCCAGGACATCTGGTTGGACAAACGATTGAGGTTATCCTGTGTAGATCTTTATCTGATCTGCTTCTGTTAAGTACCCAACATTTTTTTTATCACACCCACTCTGGCATGAAAGGTTCCTTTGAGATCCCCAATTTTCTTGAACAGATCTCTTGACTTTTCCATTCTGTTATATGCAATTTCTTTACAATGTTCATTATAGAATTATATCTTCTGGAATTCTGCATTCTTGTGGGGATATTCTTTGGTGCTGTTTTCTACACAATGTCACACAAACTTCTATCAAAAATCTATCTAGTCCCTCAAATCTATTATTTACTTCCTGGTATAACTGACTTATGGGGGCCAGGATGGGGGACCCCTGAAGCCCACCAGCAAAGGCCTGTATGGCCCAAGATTGAACTTTCAGTGCCCCGACACTCAAGGACTGTTTTATTATGAACATAATAACCTGTATACTGTTATTCCTCAGGCTCTGATCCGGTATCCTGGATTCCCAAGGAGCATGACCTGTGAGTATTCAGGCCTAATAAGGATTGGTTATATTGTTTAGTGTTCAGGTTATGTTTAGGACATTACAGTGTTATGCCAAGTCCCTTTTCAAAGTACCATTTAACAAGTCACGCTATAATGTGTAGAATAAGGTGATTTGGGTAATTGGGTAAGCTTCTTACTTTTTATTTAAAAGATGGGGAAAATTTAAGTGAAAACAGCATTTTCTACTCCAGGTGAAGTCGTCTATTTCAGTATGAAGTTCTGCCATTTTGACTAAATAGAACTCCCGCAACATTCCAGAGACTAATGGATAAACTTTTATGGCCTTACTCTGAATATGACTCTGACTACTTACTTACTTAATTACTATGTAGTCATCCACACTGCTCTTTGGGTAACTCATCTGCTAAAAGTAAAAGCAGTACTGGGAACACTGTGACAGGCAGAACTCTTTTAAACCCTGTAAAATGTGCATAGGACTGGGTAACTTCAAGCATCTCAGCTATACTGTAGGAAAAAACTTCAAACCACAGCTGTAGTATTGGTCACGACCTTTGAAAAAAACTCAAGCAAAGTTTTTTCTGGGCATTGTGGGGTACTAACAAATATTGAACATTTATCCACAACAGCTGTCCCATTGATGGATCTGACTAAGGCTAAAATGCCTGAGATGGTAAAGTGGACCAAAGAGGCTGAGGAATCTTTTAAAGATCTAAAAGCTGAGATCCAGTTTTATTAGTCCTACATTTTGGGAAAAGAGTCAAACCTGCACACTGATGCTTCTGGTGTGGGCTGGCTTGGCTGCTGTATTATCAAAGATGATGGAAAAAGAAGAGCATTCCATCTTGTTTCTCAGCAGAGATACTCAGTGGTGGAGAAAGATTATCTGGCCATAAAATAGGCAACTGAAGCTCTTCGATGTTACCTGTTAGGGAGACATACCATGCTGGTAGCTGACCATGCTCCACTGAAGTAGATGCAGCAGACCAAGGAGAAGAAGAGCAGAGTTATAAGGTAAGTGTTAAAGATAGCTCTTGACTCAGGAGACTGATTGCCCAACCCCATAGTGTTGAGCTGGGATGGGCATGTATGACATAATCAAAGAAGGTGTCTGTTTGAGCCACCAATCCAGTAAGGCTCTCTTCTCTCATGAGGATGGAAAGAATTAATTTATCTGCAAAGTTAAATAGATGTATCTGTGCAACTCCAATTTAAACTACCTAATGGAGTTTGGGGTGGGAGCTACTGATGGACTGGATTGTATGCAGTTGTGGCAAACCAGTGAGTGAAACAGAGAGAGAGAGAGAGACAACCCCCTGCAGCCTATGACTGCTTGAAGCAAAATTGTGCCATCTGAAAGACTAGAAGACTGTACAGGCAGTGAATATATTGACTTTTGTATTTGATTTTTGTGACGCCCATGGATCTGGGGGAGGTGGGCTGGCAAGTGCGCCATGGAGGCTATGCCCAAAATTGTGTGCCTGCTGGAATTTAGGATATGCTTATATAATCTAAAGTTAATTCAGTCACATATGGGTCAAAGGATTGTTCATGACCTATTGGAATGTGCAATCAGTCCTGTTAGAGTGTCGTAAAGTAATAAACCAAACTGTGAGTTGTTGTTTCAGGTGGAGGAAAGTCTAGCTAAATTTGGGCAGATCTTCTGTCTCTGTGCTCAGAAATAAAAGCTGTAGTTAATATTGCTTTTGGGGGTGGTAAACATGAGATCAGATATCTCACAGGAAAGAATGCCGGGGGAGGAAGGTGTGGAGAGGTGGATCCCTTGGGGTTGTATGGCAAATTTCTGTAAATGCAAGGAAAAATAAAGAGTCAGTCTGCTTTGTACTAAAACGTTATAGATGTGGTCATTATATCCTAAGAAAAAGGGATTTGATGGTGCCTGCCTATTAAGAAACGGTGCTCTGCCTAAAAATTCCTGTGTTCCTGTGATTGTCCTAAGGGTCCAATAATGGGGTGGTTCTGTCTCTGCTAGCAGGGATTACAACAAGAACCATTACGCATCACTGGGTGGGTCAGAACTAGGTTCTGGTCCAGCCCAATTGAAGAAGTAATCGTAACAATTTTCTCCACCCACAGTTATCTATGTGAGAGCTGAGAATAAGGAACTGCTTACTGAAAGCATGGAAATATATACAGCCTCTGGTATCATGTGCTCCTCTATCAAAGTGACTGACACCTGTGCTTAAACCCACAGGAGACTATTAACTTCTCCCAATGTATATGGATATAAAATATTACAATTTAGTTTAGCAAGATGAACCAGTTATATAATATCACAAACATTTGATTTCAAGACTGCTTTGATCAACAGACAAGACAACAATGAATTATTCATGACACTTTGGAGTGTATATGTTCTTGAGAGTTGAGAAGAATTGGGAATTAAAAGCAAAATATTTACATCAAAGTCAAAGTTTGCATTTATTTATCAAAAATGCTTTCATTTTCTAAGTTTAGCTTTCTGGCAAGTCATTTATCTTCAAACTATTTATATCAAAGTTAAATATTTTTTACTTCTTTGTGTACTCAACACAATGCTAACTTACAAACACCAAGCATATATTGTTTCAACCCAAAGATGAAGAATGCTTTAGTATCCTGGCTGCACATCTGCGACAAAGTCAATGTACTGTACAATAGCTTTATCAATGTCAACAAAAGGAATAGTCTCAACAGTTTTCAACAAGATTAAAAGCATGTTTTTATATTTAATTATAATTACATTTGATTTTTCCTTAGTTTATATAAAACATACTTTTAACTGCTGTGATTTTACATCCTCAGTAACTTTGTATATGTGTATAGGTTGGGCCACCAGTTTATGAAACATTCAATACAGTTATTTTGCCCTACCTTTGTAACTGTTTAGAAAAAATATATACTTACCAATGTATGCTTTTCTAGTATTTTTTTTTATAATTAATTGACCTCCACAACTGAAAAAAGTAATAGTCATTCTGTGTAAATATATCCCATTAATATATTAACTCAAGTTGAAGCAACAAATTTAATCATAAAATTGTTAATTTTTTGTGTTAACAGATATATACATTCACATAACTAAAAGTAAAGAAAGTGCAACTAAACAGAAACATTGTTAAATGTCCCTTTTTTTATTAGAGACACAAATTGTGGCTATAATGTCTAAGGTGTTTTTTTTTTCCTCTCTATTGAGGCAAGAATATTACAGTACCCATACAGTTCCAGTTCCTTTCTGTGTCCAAAAATTCTGTATAGCAGCCTTGTATTATACAAGTCCATCAGCCCTATTAAATTTGAAGCCTGTAGCAGCATCGGCAAGCCTGCAAAGGCTGCAAGCTTTAAAATTTGGCTGCGTTACAGAGCTATTAAATTCCACCATGCCTCGAGTTATGGCCCAGAGACCCAAACCCATAAACCATTTTTTTGCACGTTGGATGTGCGGCCGTGAACATGATCAATTAGTCAAACCCATAGTTACGGGTTTAGACAGAGTCAATGGCAAATAAGATAGTCATCATTACGTCACTGAAAAATGGAGGTTAGATTTCAAAGCCTTACGGGTTTCAATTACAGGTACGATCGCATCCGCATTCCAGAAATAATGCAATATTAATAAATCAGTAAATATGATATTCTATTACATGCGAGTTCCATTATATGTATTAACACATTGATTGCCGGGATCGATATGACACAGAAATTAAACAGGAAAAAAAAGTATTTTATATTGCAGATTTGCGAGCTTGAGAATGTTGTGCTATTAATTTGAATACCTATATTTGCATTTACAGTGCTACGGATAGGACTTTAACCCCTGGCTTTTTGGCTCCATTTGCAGGTTACGTTCTTGAACGCCAGTTAATTTGTTGCAATTTGTTGCACTGGAACGTAACAGTGACGGCTTGACAGATCAAAGGATTTGCAGCTGAGGAGATCAGTTCTAGACATCGCGCAGGTTTTTCTGCCCATATCCCACAAGTTGCTTTACAGGACCAATTTAAGAGCCGCAAGTCATGCGGGCTACATTACCGGCTACGGTTTTACACAGGAGTGGTTGATCAGGTCAGGTTTTTAGGATATCTCAGTGTGAGGACAGTATATTAACTTTAAAATAGTTACTTACTGACACACTTCTTATAATATTGTGACATTTGCCCTCAATTGAAGATGGGTGACCCAGCTATGTAGGGGAATAAAGCACGCTAGTGAGAAACCTATAGGCATACAAATGTCTCATTTTTCCATAGAGTGTATTTAAATAAAATTAGTTTTCCAACAATGTGAAAATATAATCAGGTTTAAATAAATCACAATGAGACTATATATCTCTTAGAAATGTAATATGGTCCTCGATAACAAGAAAGCAAGTTTAATGATGAAGCTTAACTTTCTCACATATTTGCAATTCAGAGTTTGTGAATCTCATTTACCTTTTATATAGCTCAGGAAAACTAATCCAAAATTCATCCACACCTCTGACAGTTTTATGCAATAATAATTCATAGTTTTCCTCATTTTTTCTTCCTTGAATCAAAAATATATATTTTCCACTGCCATGAAGGTATCCATGGCAACAGAAGACCTGCTTACAACTGATTACACTGACACAAATGAGATTTGAATGAAAGCAACTCAAAATCTAGTATATTACTGAAATGATAACGCTAAGAAAATGCAAATTAAATCTCAGATGAACTTGTTAGCTGAATTATAATGTTTTCATATTTGTATTTATAAACAAGAAGTTACTTATTAAAAAAAATCTTTATATACTAATAAAATTGTTTTTTATATTTTCAAGTTAATTTTAGAATTTGAAATTCCACCTTGTAGAAACCCACACATTTTGTGAATTACTTGTGCAGGGACATTCTTATTTGAATCTTGTGTATCTGTTTGGGTATTTCTACATAATTGTTATGTAGACCAGCTAGCACCTGATAGGAATCCCCCAAATCAATAAAAATTGTAAGCCGCTGTGTAAAATCCTTAAATAACAAGTTTCATCTCATAGCACTTTACATATTTAGAAGCTTTCTAAACTTGTGTTTTCAGTATCTCTTTACTATGTTTTCGGCTACATACTTCCTCATACACACCAAACCCATAGAGATATTTCAACAATTTACATTTATTGCAACTATATGGTACAATGTTGGCTTTATTAGTCAGTTTAGTTTATTTATGTATTTAAAATGCTTTAATTTTCGGACCTTATCTTTATGACAAGCCATTTATTATCATTATTATTATTATTATCATTTATTTGTAACACGCCAACATATTCCATAGCGCTTTACATAAGTTGTGATCAAGGCAAAACAATATTAACACATTACAAAAGATGGAAGGCCCTGTCTTTGAACTTAGAATACGATGACCATAGTGCTTTCCCCAGAGCACTGTGCAAGATTCATCTTCAAACTATTTATATTAAAGTTAAATATTTTTTTATTTGTTTATCCAAACCTATGCTAGCTTGCAAAAACACCAAACAGATACGGTTGTAACCCTAGTATTCCAGCTGCACATCCATATCAAGATCACTGTACTGTACAATAGCTCTATTAACAAAAGTTATAGTAAAATAGTGTAAATAATTGACAAGCTATTAAAAAAACAAAAATTAAAACTTGGTTTTCAGAATCTTTTTCTGATTATTCCATCCTGTGTTAAGGATCTAGAAAGAATATGTGTCCCCTATAGCACTCCTCATGCACTGGTTTCAAATAACATTAATAGGTATATCAAAGGGGCCTGCTTTTTAACATTGGGGACTGAAGGACTCTTTCCTTCAACATTACAACCCCAAATTACATCTTTAACCCAAAAGTTTGCATACCCTGGTAGAAATTGTGAAATGTTGGCATTTATTTTGAAAATATGACTGATCACGCAAAAATAAAACCATAATTATAACAGAAATCACCCAAATGGCCCTGATCAAAAGTCTACATACCCTTGAATATTTGGCCTTGTTACAGACACACAAGGTGACACACACTGGTTAAAATGGCAATTAAAGTTTTCCACACCTTTGGCTTTTTAAATTGCAATTAGTGTCCTTGTATAAATAGTTAGCTCTCATGTGGATGCACTGAGCAGGCTAGATACTGAGTCATGGGGAGCATTAAAGAACTGTTAAAAGACCTACGTAAAAAGGTAATGGAACTTCATAAAGATGGTAAAAGATATAAAAAGACATCCAAAGCCTTGAAAATACCAGTCAGTACTGTTCAATCACTGATTAAGAAGTGGAAAATTGATACCAAGCCAAGGTCAGGTAGACCAAGAAAGATTTCAGCCATAACTTCCAGAAGAATTGTTCGGAATACAAAGAAAAAAACAACAGGTAACCTCAGGAGAAATACAGGCTGCTCTAGAAAAATAAGGTGTGGTTATTTTAGCAGCACAAGACAACGATACTTGAACAAAAATGAGCTGCATGGTTGAGTTGCCAGAAAGAAGCCTTTACTGCGCCAATGCCACAAAAAAGCACGGCTACAATATGACCAACAACACCTAGAAACGCCTCACAGCTTCTGGCAAACTGTAATTTGGAGTGATGAGACCAAAATAGAGCTTTATAAGCGCTATGTTTGGAGATGGGTCAACGAGGCCTATAGTGAAAAGGATACCATCCCCACTTTGAAGCATGGTGGTGGCTCACTGATGTTTTTGGGGGGATTCTGCGGGATTCTGTGGCGCCCATGGGTCCACAGAGGCCCCCCAGTGGCTCCGGCGGGTCTACTACAGGCCACTTGGGTCCCCTATGGCCCCGTATCCCTCACATGCCCCTGTTGGTCCTCTGTGGCCCCCAGCAGGCCCCGAGGGCCTCCTGTGGTCTCTACCACCCCTCATGGCCCACTCTGGTGCCCAACAAGCCTCAGGTGCCCTCTGGAGGCCCTGTGACGTCTGTGGCCTTTTTGTGATCCCTATGGCTTCCACCGCCCCTGCGGACCTCTCGTGAGTCCCCTGTGACCCCTGCAGCCCTTATGGCCCACAGTGGCCCCTCACAGATCACAAGGCCCCCTGTGCTCCCTGCAAGCCATGTGGCCCTCTGTGTTCCCCCTTAAGCCTCCTGTGGCCCCTTGCGGACCTATACTGCTACCCTCAGCCCCCTGTGTTCCCCCTCAGCCTCCTGTGGATCTCTGTGGCCTCCCACAGCCCGCTGCGGCCCCTTGTGTACTCCCTCGGCCCCTTGTGGCCCCCTCGGTTATTGCCAGCCCTTTGTAGCCCCCCGCAGAGCTCTGCAGTCTCCCTCTGCCTTTTGTGGCCCCCTCAAACCTTGTGAGCCCCTGTGGCCCCTCGGCCCTCTGGCCTGCCAATGGCCCCTCCTCACCCCAGGAAGTGGAGTGCAGCATCGAGCAGGTAAGAAAGTATTTATATATATATATATATATATATATATATATATATATTTATATATATATATATATATATATGTGTGTGTACACACGCACATATATATATAAATATATATATATATATACACATACACATATATATATATATATATATATATATATATTGTGGCAGAGCGCCCCCTTCTGTTTGGCATAACATAAATAAAAATAGGTCAGCATGAAACAAAAATCTACTTAAACAGGCTTGCTTACTTGCAGGAACACAACTGACTAGCTCTGGGACCGCTACTCGGCCTGCAGGTAAAAACAGTACCTTTTTTATCACAGAGGGGTGGTACCTTTAAGTCCAGTCACTTAGCTGCAATGGATCCTCTTCTGCTTGCAGCGAATGTTCTCCTTTAAATATGGTGTAGTCACACAGACTGATCCCACAATGGCAGCTTCACTTGCTGCTCTGGCACACTTGCTGCTCAGTCTGTGGTGCTCTCTCTCTGGAGCAGTCTCTGGTGCTCTCTCTCTGGAGCAGTCTCTGGTGCTCTCTCTCTCTGGAGCAGTCTCTGGTGCTCTCTCTCTCTCTGGAGCAGTCTCTGGCGCTCTCTCTCTCTCTGGAGCAGTCTCTGGCACTCTCTCTCTCTGGAGCAGTCTCTGGCGCTCTCTCTCTCTGGAGCAGTCTCTGGCGCTCTCTCTCTCTGGTGCAGTCTCTGGCACTCTCTCTCTCTCTGTGGAGCAGTCTCTGGCACTCTCTCTCTCTGGAGCAGTCTCTGGCGCTCTCTCTCTCTGGAGCAGTCTCTCTCTGGAGCTCTCTCTGTCTCTCTCTTTGGAGCTCTGTGGGTCCACACCCAGCCTGAACCCCCCTGCTGGTTGCTTTAGGAGGCCTTTTAAAGAAACTTCCAGCTGGGCCTTATTACACCTCAAGCTTAACTCCATAGCTCCTGGTGTAAATAATAATGTCTCAGGGATTAGTCCTCTTCCTAGCGCTGCGTCCACACTGGCCTCTGGGGGCAAACTGTTACACATCCTCCCCCTCAGCTCGATACCATAGGGTTGAGCGACAACGCCGTGAGGCTGTGTATGCCACCATCCTACCGTCCGGCCATTCTTGCTCCAGTAAGACCTTCCCAATAGCGCTGAAGTGTCTGCTTTACCAGCTTTCTCATCTTGAAGCGCTCTCTTCTTCGCACCGCCAGGGACATTGCCCACACATCGTGGGTAGGACACCGTCCCGCCCGTCACTCCGAGTGCCCTCCCCCAGGGACCCTTGAAAAGTACTCGTCGTACTACTGTATGAGAACGCACTTCTCCATACCGTCTCTTCCCTGGGGGTAAATCACAGATATTATGGGTTTTAGTGACCTTATCCTCCACCCGATATATCTTTTCTTCTAGATCCATCATCTCACTCTCGCGGCAATGACTTATCCTCTTTGAATTAATGAGAGGCCTACAGTTTGCCAGTTCACCCTTCAGCTTGGCTTCTTCCTGTAGGTTCATGGCTAGAAGGCATGTTCCTGTCTGCTTCAAATCATTCCAGGAGTACTTATGCCTCAACTGTAGACCTGGAGCCTGAGACTGGAGCGGCCTCACTGCTGTCTCTTTACGCTTGGCTTTTACTTGCTCCTTTAATGCGTCTGCTAAATGTTCTCTCTTTGCTCTCAACTCTGCAGTCTCTTTAATGGATTTGTGCAGAATTTTATTTTCTTTTTCAATATCTTTCATCCTTGCTTCAGCACCAATTTGAGATCTTTGTCTCACGGAGGTAATGGTTTGTTTCACATGCTAATTTTTTTGTTCTAGCCCTTTAATCCGTCTCTCCGAGTTCTCACAAAGCGTCTCTATGGTCTTTTCCAGCTGGGATTTCTCCTTCATTAGATCATCCCTCAGATGTTGGCTGCTCTGAATGCTCTGTCTCAGTTCAGCTTCTAATTTTTTTGGCTGCTCGCTCGGTCTTTGGTTTTCTTTCTCTATTTTCAGGGCCTTTGTGGCGATGTCCTCAGTAGATCCCAGGGCATTTCTTAGCTCCTCTATAGTGCTCAGCAGGGTCTGGTCCTCCTTCTCCAGTTTCAGAAGCCGACTGGATGCCCGCTTATTCACTTCATGTTCAAGCAACTTCCGTGGGGTATCAGGCAGATCACTCAGTCGCTCCCTCCTTACAACCTGATGGGGTTTAGTGTCGGGCTCAAATATAAGAGAGTCAGCTGCCCTCGCCGAGTACAATTCTTGGCCAAATTTTGTGACCTCCTGAGATTGTCGAGCTTCCTTTCTCAGTCCATTCTGTAGGGTCTCCAATTCTCCCCCTGTAGGCACATCAGTAGCATCCCTTTCAACTTCATTATACAACAGCAACTTCCTGGGCTGTATTTCTTCCCTCTGTTCCTGGCTCCCTCTATTCTATTTATACATATATATATTAATAATATTTAATGAATGAATGAATTAATAAATTAATGTACGTATTTGAAGTTAGTGTTGTAAAATGGCGGCGATTGTCTATGTGTTACGCGGTTGTGGATCATTTTGCGTCCTTCCTAACAGTGTCTTATGTGCTTGGCGTTGTTTTGCGTGGTTAAGGGTCGTGTAGCCTCGTTTGAATTTTTTTCGTCTGCCATTTTGTTTCTCACTTAGCGGATTTTCAAGTGGTGAAAATGCTTAAATTTTACGTAATTTGCGTGCAACCTCACTCCCAGACGTCCTGGCTGTCCCCCGGTGCTCTGTGTGTTTTTTTAATGTTTATTTTTATATTGCTGTGTTTTTGTTGTTTTTGGATGTACGCGTTTAGGCCGTTATCTTTGTATTTTTGCGATCTCGTATTTTTTTTTCCCGCAGCTGGTATTTTTTTTCTAAGTCCCGATTTCCGTTGGTATTTTTGCAACCTCGTATTTTTTTTTTTTATAGCAAGAGTGAGGCGACGTATAGCCTCCACCTCCGCAAATGCGGCCCCTCGCTTCGGCTCATTTCAGCAGACGTTGGAGCCTCCAGCTCCGCAAATGCCCTTGCTTCGACTCGCAGTTTGACAATTATATTATGTGATGTATATATATATATATATATATATATATATATACACACACACACTCACATATATATATATATATATATATATATATATATATATATATACATATATATATTTATATATATATATATTTTTTTATATTTTATATATGTATAGTTTGAGTTGATGTTTTAGTGGGTTTGGGAAGTGCAAAAATAAAATTGGGCCTGCCCCCTCCTGGAAGGCTGTGGAGTGGCCATCACAGTCTCCTGACTGTAATATCATCGAGCCACTCTGTGGAGATCTCAAAAGTGCGGTTCATGCAAGATGACCAAAGACTTTGCATGACCTGAAGGCATTTTACCAACACGAATGGGCAGCTATACTACCTGCAAGAATTAGGCGCCTCAGACAAATATTACAAAAGACTGCACACTGTCATTGATTCTAATGGGGGCAATACACAGTATTATGAACTAAGGGTATGTATACTTTTGAACAGGGTCGTTAATTTTTTTTCTTTGTTGCCACATTTTGTTTTATGATTGTGTCATTCTGTTATAACCTACAGTTGAATATGAGTCCCATAGGAAATAAAAGAAATGTGTTTTGCCTGCTCACGCATGTTTTCTTTAAAAATGGTACATATATTTACAATTCACCATGGGTATGCAAACTTTTGAGTACAACTGTATATAAACCATGTAAGCTCTAGTTCCACAAGCAACAATCTAAATTATTCCCAAGACTGCAGATACAGTAATAGTAATGTGTTCATTTTATGCATTAGTTTTTTAACTTCCTTAAACAATTTTGCTCATAATCAAGGCTGGTTGTCCAAAAGAGTGTAATGTAAATGTAGGACTTTGGTGTCCTTTTTTGGTAATCTAAGGCCATATTAAGCACTTGAATGTCTCATAAAAAGAATACCTAGTGGGGCAATTGCTTCTTATTGGTTTACACTCTAAAGGATAAGGCTAATTCCTGCTTATCAGCCAAAAAAGCACCAGTAAGCCAAACATGCAAATACAGTAACCAGTGCTTTGTCCTTTCAATCACATAGTCAGTTAGTCATACAGTAGGCAATACCCTGCTGAAATTGAAATTTGAACTATTGTATTCAAATGAAACAATGATGGATGTACAGCAGAGCAAGTATAACAAACCAAGAGAAAATATATGTACATTGAAGGGCCTAGAGGTTTTAAGGATTCAGCAGTTATGTTCTCATTGGTTTTATAGCTAAAGTATCCATCAATATTGTGTCACCAATATTTTAAATTCTTGAAATAGTATATATGTACATAACACAATTTGCTTAAATAGGTTTTGTAATCACCTGCTAAATTTGCCGAAGTGTGTTATGTAATCAATATAAATGCCTGTAATTCCTGGACCACAATAAGCTAAAACATATTGCAGTGAGCAGCATGAGGGCTAAAGAAAATGCAAAATGTGTGATCTGTCCAAAACAAGCATATATAATCTTGTGTGAGTTTTAACATCACCCTTGGGAAAAAATTAAATAGATACGACTTTCCTCCGTCTGGGGTGCTAATCAGATGTGACATAAACTCTAGGGGAACTCTGGTCTGCCAAAGGAACATGACAATCAAGGTTGTGTACAATGCTGTGTCCAGGTGCCAAGAGATTGGAGTTAAGCTACGTAGATGGAGGTGACATACATAATGGTCAACCACAAGTGGAGCACCCTAGTTCAGTTGTACAGCCGCCTGAAATGGCGGGCCATCTATCAGGGCTATGCATTACTGCCCTGGTGACCAGATTTCTGAGCAATTACAGTATCACTTGATGCCTTCTTCCACCCATGTTTTCCACATGTTCCATCTATGCTAGCCAAGGCAACTTGAGTGGAATTCTGCCATTTAAAAGCCACGAGAACTAGATTAATTGATGAAAACTGAGATTCATTTGAATTGGATTTGGATCTGGTGGAGAGTGTCCTGTGTAGTCCAGTCCTTTAAAACAATAGTGCCCTACAAAATTCTAAGAAGTAGAAAAGTAGGTATTCTGTAAATATGTAACTTCTCAAACAGTTCTACAAATGTGTGTATTGATGAGCCATTAAAATATTTTATATTCCACCCAAAGTCAACATTGATACACATACAGAGCCTCTTGCATTGCAAGCTTCTGAATCATATTACTATTTGATTCCTTGGACGATGTTGACCAAAGATATGCGCAGGTGTCTGGATATGGATAGGGGGCATTACATTAATATATAACCTTTATTATCAAATTTAAAATCTGACATCAACAACATAAAATATTTTAAAATAAAGATGTTGATTGCCTAGATAACTCTCATTATTTTCATAGAAATTGAGATTACTCTCACTAGGTCAAGCTATTTATTTGCATCTCTGCACAGGAAGGCTTCAGTGCTGCAATTTCCCATTGTTTCATAAAATCTGTGATCTGCATTTGTACATAGTCATGCATTTACCCTTCAAAAACCAAAAAAAACAGGTCACATAGTTTTCGTCGAATTACAGTAAAACAACATTTAAAAATATACACAATCAGGCATGTTTCAGCATGAACATAATCAATGTGCTTGCCGAACTACATTGCACCCAGTATCACATATTATAATTGTCAAACTGCGAGTTGTTGTTACCCTTTGAGAGCTCGCAAAGCAAGCTTGCAGAACTGCGTCCCTCGAGAAGCGAGGTGCAAAGTTCGAGCCACAAATGCGGACCTCGCAAAGCAAATGGAGGCTCCCACATCAGCTGCAATGAGCCGAAAGCAAATGCTCTATGGCGCCTCAAACTCTGTAAAAAACAAAATACAAGCCACGGGACTTAGAAAAAAACAATTTAAGAATTTAAGCAGTTTCGGCACTTGAAAATCGGCTAAGCAAGAAAAAAAATGGGGGACAAAAAAAATGAAAACGAGGCTACATGACCCCGTAGCACACAAAACACTGCTAGGGACGTACGACTTTTACCCAGGCACGTATGAGGTACAAAAAACACTATTAGGAAGGACAGAAAAGGCTTGCGTGACGCGTAAGACATAGAATATGGCCGCCATTTTACAGCACTACCTTGCAAATCAAAACATTACGATTCTGAAATGGAGGCTTTTCCGCCTAAAGCAACGGTTTCGTCTTGCGCACGTATCCTATATATACTTCACTCTTGTCACATTGCTGACACTTTCTCCTCAGGTGATGACAGTCTAACTTGACATTTTCTGCTGCCGGAAAATTCAAAGAGATTGCTAGCTCTTCAGGATATTGATTGCTGGCTATTAATTATAAATATGTAAAGTATATTCATTTATTGATTCATTAATTATTAATATAAATAAAAAAATATATATATAAAAAAAATGACATTAACTTATTTTATGGAGAAATAAATGCTTTGCTTTTTCAAATACATTGATTCATTGATTAATTAATTATTCACGTATATTAATTTAATAATTGTTAATTAATTATAAAAAAATTATATTTTCCACTGCACTAAAAAAAGTATAGTTTACACTGTATTTATATATCTTTAGTATGCTTACCTCTTTCTAATACGTTTATTCATTACATAATTAATAATGTACATTAATAATTAATAATTACTTAAATATAAAATTACTTAATAAAAAAATAAAAGCATTTATTACAATTGTTGTACTTCTTTGTAGATAACAAACATGTTAAGAGTGTCAGAGACTCACATTGTGTGGCAAACAGCATTCCCAGCCTTACAATTTTATCACCTGTACAGAAGACAGAACCTACCAAAACTACACATGGTACCATCAGTACAGTGAATCGCTTAGTCTAGATGTCCAGTCTCTGGGAATAATCTACACACCCTTGAATAGCACTGGGTGATTCTTGACAGCATTTATACAAAGCATTTTTTTTTAAACCATTCTATCCTATTTCTTTCTGAATTATCAATTAGAGTTTTAGTGAATTAGGAAAGCTTATTTGTTCTATTGTGTAACCTTATTAGCATTCCGACAAGTTTCCTGTGATTATTTTTAGGAACTGTTTTGCATCCAACCTGACATTCTCTTTATGACTAAGGACCTTCACGTGTTCCTGACTATTCTTTTTGTTGTACTGCAATTCATATTATGTTCTTTGAAGTTTCTTTGAATTCCGTTGAATATTCTGTTGAATTATTTTTCATAGAATTCTATTAATGCTTTGAAATATTAACATTGGAATATGAAGTTTGCTTTTAAATGTCAAATATTCAAACAGCTTCTACAGTTTAAGAAAAATCTATACATCTGTCTTATCAGTATAACTATTGACAAGAGAAGAGTTAGCAAATTAAATTCCTAAATTAAAGTGTACAAGAAAATTAATGTGTACAACATTGTCCTAGTTTATAGTTATTCATGTGACTGTTCTGCCATGTTGTCTTGACTTATATGAATATGATTCAACATGAAATACTGAATACATAAAACCTATACATAAATAATTAATGATTATTTAAAGTTCAACACAAACCAAATTCAGCCCCTGTCAGAAATTATTGAATGTAGTAATTAAACAATGTTTTGAATCCCCATTCGTAAATCTTTTTACAAATAAGAAATCTTTTTGCAAAATCCTTTTGAGCAAGTTAAAGAATTCCATTCTCTCCAAGGGCCTTATTCAAACGTGATTTGGCCAATTGAATAGGGCTCTATAGAAGCACAGAGCATATTTTTTTACAGATTTTTTTAGTTAGTGAACTTCTATCCAAAAGCAAGATCTTCACTAACTAAAAACTTCTGGGAAAAAAATGCTATGTGCTTATATAGAGCCCTATTCAATTGGCCAAATCGCACTTGAATGAGGCCCCAAGTAGCATAGAAAGTTGGTTCCCCATATAATAATTACCATTGAAAGCCACAAAATCAATAGAGTAATTCATTTTTGTACAGATATATTTTTGACAATGAATAATATTAAGTTAATTGAAATTGAAAAATGTTTGCTTTCCCTTGGCAAAGTATGTATTTTATCGTGTATAATTTTTTTATGTTTTATCTAATTAATTTCTTACTGCTTTAACTTTGTTCTTTGCAAAAATAAAAAAATCTACTTTTTTATGATAATTTAGTTCAAATTGTGGTATCTTAAAATAAAAAATATTGTCCCAGTAACTAATCTGATATATTACTCGGTCTTCTTCTGTCCTTAAAACGAAACATTCATCGAACAGGTGCTAGAAACAGATGTACCATATTCTGAAGAAACATTAAATAGGACAGCTTGATTTATAGGTGTATTAAAATGACCCAGACAAATTGATATCAAGCCAAATTCATGCTCAGGTCACTTTCCTTCCTTAGAAAAACTGTTGTTTAAAACAAGTACATGCTGTGAGTAATTTTATGAAACACAAGTTAGAAAACTATGATCAAGCCATCATTGAAATTACAAAACTTACAAAAAAGTAGATATTATTTGCTATTGTTTAATGTTACTGTATCTACAAAGAATGTCATTCTGAACTGTTTAATATGCACAGTCTACAGGTTATTGCATTAAGTACACACTGATACTGTTTATTCAGTTATTTTTCTCCTCCTTTTAAAATTATTTAATATAGTTTGTGGTTTAACATACCATGCGACATTGTGTGCTAACCAACATGAAAAAAGGAAGTTTTTGGCAGAACAGTATCAGATATTGGTTTAAGCCCGAGCCAAAGTAATATAATAGATGCTAGAAAACAGCTGGGGTTAAAACGCATGCCTCAAACTTGTGAGTAGCTGGGTCATAAAATGTTAAAAACAACTTATTATACTTGGCCTATGGAGGGCCTGTAAGGAGTAAACACCCTGATGAGTAAATATCACACAGGTACAGAGAGAACAGAATGCTATGTATGTGTTTATACTCAACAAGCATATCTCCATTTTTCATGCCCAGCTGTTACATGTATCCCAGCATATTGAGGGTCTTTAGAGTCTTGCCAGAGTAGTAGCTCTCCTACTTGCTTGTCATCTGGACTTAGAGAAATGTCAGTGCATATCTAATCTACTATAGACTCATGAGCATTGTGTTACGGGAACTCCTGCTATTACGTACTCTGTGGCCTTTTTGTTTTGTCTTTATTGTTAGTTTATCCTATAAATAGTCTGAAATAATATCTTCTTGTGGGTTTTAATCTGCAAATACTCCTCATTATTCTTCTCCATTCTGCTTGTGTCTTCTAGGACCATCATCTTGTCCTTCACCCAGACTGGTGATATTGAATCCTAATACTAATCCGGTGCAGCAGGTCTGGTCTCTGAGGTTAACATATTCATCTTCAGCCAATTAGTTAACAATGCCTACATTTCTATGTGACATTTTTGTTTGATCTACAGAATGCTGCAGGAGCACGAGAGTAACAGGACCAGATAGAGGTCATGAGGTAGAAATAAAGACGTGTCTTCCAACCTAATACACACATTGTTGCCACAGAATTCTTTCTGTGTGTATTGCCCATATATAGCGAAGATCTATTCTAGTACTTATTTACTGAAGGATGATGTTATTGTGCTAATTGTATACATTGTATGAACAATTGTGTAGATATAGTCCATCTACGCACGGGCAAGATTTTTAAAATGAAAGACCATTATTCTGTTATGTATCCCCGTTCTGTAAATGCCCCTGTTGTTTGGTGTATGTGGGAGAAACACAAAGAATAACGGACACAGCTAGGCAGCACAAAACTACTATCAGAAATGGTAACATGAATTTGCCTGTATATTACACTTCAAGTTATGGGAAATTTTAATGTGAGTCAAATCCCATTTCAGATCCTAGAACCTATGAAAACACTTCAGAGAGGGAGTGATCAGGTGAATTGGTTAAAAAAGAGATATACTTGATTGATATACTTGAAACTATGTTCTCTAAATGTCTAATAAATTATTACCTATGTATATATATATATATATATATATATTTGTATATATATATATATATGTTTTTATATTAATTTTATTTTAGTCTGCTTTATAACAATTTCAAGAAGATTCCTAATCTCATAATTTTGGCATGCAGTATGTATTAATTGTCAAGTATATAATGTTTTAAGATTCATGTACTGTATATACCTCTCCTGACTCTCTGACTCTGATGTACCGTTTTTCTGTTAAATATCCTTTTATAGCATTAGGTCATAATGTATATGTAGGGCATCCATGGTAAGACTGGTAGCAGATTCCAGTGCTCAGAATGTTGTTGTATCTGCAAATTCATGATTCTCATTCATCCTTAATTAGTTTTACTCTCCATCTAGTGTTTTTGAAGTGAAGTCATATGGGTCCGCCTGTGCAATGACTTCCGTGGACATACTGGTAACTTAGCAGTGTCCTTCAAGTTGCACTATGTCTACTCAATATCTAGCAAGCAAGTCTCTTAGAATAGAGGTCCTTACAGTCCAGTGAAATAATAAACCTTTTAGGGGAGAAATAGATAGCACAATCACTGAATTTGTAATGTTAAAAAAATTAAGACATGAGAAAGATTCCACACATTATTTGTCACGGGCCTTTTAAATAATTCTTGTTTCTATCCACTAATCACTTGAAATATTATTTACTATGCTACCCAACTGTGGAAGCTATATAAACAAAATGTATTAATACTTATTAATACTATTATTTATTGTTCTACAAAAGTTACAAGAACCCCCATTTAATGGTTTACCATAATAGGCAGTAACTTTAGCACAATACTGTAGTTTTTCTTTGAAACTTCATAAAAAAAAAAACTATTCATATTTTACAGATGTTTGTATTTAACAGAGGTCAAAGTAGATAAAAGGGCATTATACTTTCCAGCAGGTTAAGAGGCATAATATCCAACAGTGGTTTTATAACAATACCAAAGGAGGACCACAATATATTGCAAGAGAAGTACTACATGAACAGCATCCTAATAATATTTCATAGTGATTGCAGTAAAAACAAAAACACAATACTGTTTCCTGTTTGCCAAGCTGTACATGCACATGACATTTTAAAACAAGACAACCAATAATAAAAATGTGTTCTCTTTTTCATCCATTTCCCTTCTTGTCATTCATCTTCCTTTATTGCTCTTTTTCTCTCCTCCTGATTCCATTCCTCTTCTCCTTACATCTTCTCTGTATCACTTTCACACCCTCATCCATCTCTCTCATCTTGCCCTGTCTAATCAAGGTTCTCCTGCTCATTTCCCTCACTCTCTCTCCCGCTACTCAGACCTTCCTTTTATCCTTGGCCTCCCTCTTCATACCATCTGCTCATTCATCTCTTCTTCTGTTGTCCTCTTATGTTTTGTCTCCTCTCCTTATTCCACTTTTCCACTTCTTATACCTCACTCTATAACCCTCTTCATTATGCTTTTCTCTGTCTAAGCAAGCAAAAGAGTGAGAGAAAAATGAGACAGTAAGTTAGAAAAATAAAGTAGTCAGCAAACTAGAGTGAGAGAAGGGAGCCAGAAAGCAAGATAAAAGAGGCAGCAAGTGAAATTCATTTATATATATATATATATATATATATATATATATATATATATTCATGTATTTTCATAACATTGTATGTAAACTGAAAAGTAAATGCAAAATTAAAATCAATACAAAAGATTAGTGTTTTAATTAGATGAATTTGATGATTCAGTGTTCTCTAAATGAATCAATAACCGCATATATTTCTTTCTGTCTAATCATGTAGCATATGTATCTAACAGCTTATATGTGAATGCCTTTGCAGCAAGTGAACTTGTTCTGGTTTAAGTACAAGTTACCTTGGTGACCTTGAAGAATGTAATTTGATATACCTGGGCAGCACACCTGACTATAAGACTTCAATTCTACACCCTGTGGTTACATTTGGTGGGCTACATAAGATTATGCTATACATGGCACAGCTAGTGATAGGTATCTCTCCTTTTGTTAACTTATTTTATGAGAGGCATCAGCAATTATAAAGTTACTAGCGACTTGCCCGTCAAAAAATGGAAGTGTTGAAATGCTGTATTTCTAAGTCGTGCGTGTGTGTGGCTGGGCAGTCCTGGGCTTTGAGCCTCGTTTTCGTTTTTTTCGGCGACCATTCTCTCTCTCGCTTAGGGGATTTTCATGTGTCTGAACTCGGGAATTTGGACTTAAATGTAGGTGTAACTTCACTTTCAGAGGTCCTGGATGCCCTCCCTTGCTATGGGTAAGCTTTTTATGTATTTTTTGTGAGTATTTGGACTGTTTTTAGGTGCGCGTTATGGTCGTATTTTTCGTGCGTGTGGGTGTTTGTTCCGTTAAGGTTGGTTCCGAGGTCGTTTTTTTTTTTCTAAGTCGTTCATGTGTGTGTGTGGCTGGGCAGTCCTGGGCTTTGAGCCTCGTTTTCGGGTTTTTTCGGCGGTCATTTTTTTCTCTCGCTTAGGGGTTTTTTGTGTTTCTGAACTCGGGAATTTGGTCTTAAATGGAGGTGTAACTTCAATTTCAGAGGTCCTGGATGCCCCTCCCCCCTTGCTATGGGTAAGCTTTTTATGTATAATTTGTGAGTATTTGGTGTGTTTTGACTGTTTTTAGGTGTGCGCGGTTCGGCCGTTATGGTCGTATTTTTCGTGCGTGTGGGTGTTTGTGCCGTTAAGGTTGGTTCCGAGGTTGTTGTTTTTTCTAAGTCGTGTGTGTGTGTGTGTTTTTAACCGCGTGTGAGGCGCCTTTGAGCCTCCACCTCCGCAAATGCGAATGCGCTCATTGTGCGAGGCGAGCAGTTGAAGCTTGCAGGACTTAGGCCGCAATGAGCGCCGAAGGTGCTCATTGCAGGGGTGGACATGCGGGACTTAGTTGGCACTCATCTCGAGACACTTGGGACTTGGTCAAAATTACAGGCCGTATGACTTAGGACCCGAAGCACATAGATGGACTGCAAGGTTTGCAAAAATACGTCTTTAATGGCCCAACCACTGAACTGGATAAACATGCAAAAACACACAAACATGCCTCAAATTCACTTACACACTCACACACAGCACAGGGGGAGAGCCAGGGAGCCTGTGAGTAAGGTTGCAAGTTAATTTGAGGCATAGTTTGCCTTTTTTCACAATTGAAAATCGCCAAAGTGAGAAAAAAATGGCTGGCAAAAAAACGTAAACACGACAAAAACAAGGCCAAAGGACATAAAACAAGGCTGAAGGACGTAAATACGAGCCCTAAGCACTAAGACTTAACTCAAACCAAAGTGGATTATACAACGTGACACTTTGATGATAAAAAGTCTTAACGAGAATTGTAATTTTTTGGGAAAGATGGTATCTACCCACTAGTATGTCAAAAAGAAGAAGGCTTTAACAACATTTGCAAGATTTTCTGATGTTCTTTAATTCTCATGATTATGCCAAAGATCTTTTCATTAAAGCTGCTGTAAGATCAAATGTATTTATTGGTCCTCTCATAGTCTAAGGACATTATTATGAACTATAACAATTTCAAGTCCCTTTGGTTTTTTCTCTCACAATCTTTGGAAAACAATAACAATACTATCTTAGAGATATTTCTGATGCTCTTTAATTCTCATAATTATGCTAACGATCTTTTCATTAAAGCTGTTGTAAGATCAAATGTATTTATTGGTCCTCATAGTTTAAGGACACTATTATGAATAATAATAATTTTAAGTCCCTTTGGTTTTTACTCTCACAATCTTTGGAAATCAATAACAATACTATCTTAGCGATATAACTATGGGTATAATAAAATCTTCCAAATCATTTCAACATTACAGGGATAAGTATCCTTTATTTTAGAAAATGTATTAATTTTGGTATGGACAAATCTATAGTTGGTCTAATTGTTAATATAATTATAATGTAATGTATTCAATCTACTTATTTTTTACCCTAATGGGTAATGATGAATTAGTAAAAATATCTATAAATTGTCAATATGGGAATTATGTTTTGTTGTCTATGTTATAACATTTGCTTAGAATACATATCTATTTATTTTCCTCAGTAAACTAGGCTGTTGAAATCAGAATAGCCTTTTGGTAACTATTTGATATATGGTATATGTCCATCTTTTCTATTCATTAATAATTTCTATTATAATAAGACACAATAAGATGGTGAATCATTTTTTATTTAGTACATATCAATGTTAGATAATTGAATGGATGAACTCCTGATGTCTTGTTATAATACCTTGCAGAAATAATCTATAGATTTGACTTCATTCATATATTGAAAAATAATAGAAGGTTTGGGAGATGTGAAGATGCAGGATTGCAGTGATATCCAATGGGCTGAATTCCCTGTAAATGGAGAAAGAGTTTAATGACATTAATCAAGGACCAAGAATAGACCAATCATTACTTACCTACTGACATTTAAGAAGACATTGCACTTCCCACTTTCTGAGGTCTTTAGAAAGCGTTTAACGCGAAATGCGTGTTGACCAAAAATCTGGCGCTCCCCTGATGATGTCACACGCCAACCACCCTTCCCATGGATCATAAATGTCGGCTTGGCTGTGTTCTGATGCTAGAAGCTGCACCCTAGCACTATGTACTATTCAATAGACTCATTTAAAAGATAAGTTACTTTGTTACATATATGTGATGCCAGTATTGTGTCTTATTATAATGCATCACTGAATGGATTCATTGTGCACCGCTTTGGCAATATAGTTATATCACAGTTAATCATTAATGATATTATCATTGAATAGTGAATTCATTATAGAATTAAGCTTGGATATTTTTACTATTGCTTTCTATTCATTATCGAAACAGTATTAGATTATTTACCAATAAGCATGTATAGTATTCTTATATTTTAGCAGGGCATTAGTGACCTGGATTATTATCTGTGGCCATGCATAAAATTAGTTGAGTTTGATCCCTCGTTGGTTTACCACATTTATCACATTCTAAAATTGGATTTATTCCGTCATATTTTACACTTGGCACATTCATTATTTACGTATATAAATTTTTTCGTAAATACACTTTTTACGTATATACACTTTTTGCACTTTAATTAGCAATAGTATTCGAATGTGACATATGAAGGATACCAGCCTGGTATTTATACTCCTAGGTTTATAGTTACCTGATCTTGTTGGGCTATTAACACATTGGTGTTTTTGCCCAAGGCTAATTTATTTTGATTGTGCTGGACCAGCATATGGAAATTAATTATTCTATATATCATATTTACAATCATTTTTTTATATAATACAGTTTACATCAGTGGAATGTGTATATTTTTTATGTAATTTTATATTTTTAAATGCCGTGATTAGTATATTTTAACATTGTTAATAAAATTTGTGGTTTTAATATATCCTTCTTTGAGACTATCCAATTTAATGGGACTTATGAGTAGACTTAGAGTGTATTTTTCTTCCCTCTTTCACTTAACGCAAACTAGTAACACTTAATACAGGGTAGTAACACTTAACCCAAGGCAGTAGGCCCCTAAACTACACAGGCATATAAAGTATACAGGGGGAGAGGCTTGCAATGAGAGCTGAAAGTGATCATTGGGGGGGTCGCAATGAGCGCCGAAAGGGATCATTGCAAAGCAGGAAAGGTGTGGCTTGGCAAAAACAGCAATGAGTGGCAAAGCCGCTCATTGCAGGGCTTGTGATTAGCGCATAAGGCTCTTATCGCGGGGCCTGTAAAGTAGACTGGGGAAGAGACTCGCAATGAGTGTCAAAGGTGTTCAGAGGGGCCATATCCTCACATTTTTTGGCAAACAACATTGCCAGGCTTCAAATTTTATTGCTGTCATTTTTGACGGGCAAGTCGCTAGTGTTCCAATAAAGATCAGCATAAATAACACCTACTGCTTTTCTGTCCATCTTTAGGCTGGAACTCTTTCCATCTTTTGTACTCCACACTTTTACACAGTTTGGAAGGAGTTCAGAGCTAGAGAAGCAGATATAATCTTTTTTTTTTATCCATATTAAATTGAAAAGTGTTTTATAATTATATGAACTATACAGATAGACTACTGAAAATGCCAAAGATGGCTGCCTCACCTTTTTTATGTTCCCGAATCTCTCCATAAAATAACTTTGTTTAACCCCTCCAATTTTGAAGAACACAATAAATATTCAAGAATGTTACTCCTGCGCACTATGAGCCAACTGGAGCCAATGGATTGCATTGCTATGCAGAAATCCAAAGAGGATTGGGTTTGTCCCATCACTGATTACAAAATAAGTCAGACTGGCATCTGCAAGGTTACCTAACTCGAGGACTCCAAAACAAGGTACTGGGGATATTTGATACCGCTTGGGATCCCAGCTTATGAACTTATAAATGCTTATAAACTCTGTACTCATAATAAACCTAGAAATATTTAGCTCAAATACTGGATATATACAGTATATACAGAGATACTGTGTGTACAGCAAATTATATACTTCACAGAGTACATGAGGAAGAAACACAAGGTCTTTAAATGTCCAGAGAAGGTTGATTAAAAACAAGACAGTTGTTGTTGCAGATATGACTGAATCATTACATTTAGCATTTATTATTAAGATTTGGCTAAATGCAAACTCAAAACTTAGAAGCTGCTGTCCCACTACAGTAGTCAGTTCTTCACTGTCCACGACAGGACAGGGGCGAAGGAGAAGTTACAGAGTTACATAGTAATTGAGGTTGAAAAAAGACTTTCAATCCATCATGTTCAACCTTTTTAGATCTCCTCTGATCTGCAATATGCACAATATTTGTTAATTTTTAATTGATCCATAGTAAGGCAAACAGAAGAAAAACCCAGTGAATCTCACCAATTGTTTCAAAAAGAAAAAAAATCCTGACCCCAGATACTGGCAATTGGATTACTCTCTGGATCAATACTCCCTCTCTAATTAACCAGGATAACCCGGAATGCCCTTTTTATTTAAAAATAAATAACTTTAAAAAGGTATCTATCAAATCTGCTGTCCCAACCTCCTTTGGAAGAGAATTCCTCAATGTAACCACCCTTGCTGCGAAGAAACCTTTTCTTTCTTTAAGGTAGAATTATTTTACTTCTAACCTTCAAGAATGACCTCTTGTCAGTTAAAAATTTCTTGGCACAAAATTTTCTTTTGACAAAGTTTTATATTGACCCTGGATATATTTATATAAGGTAATCATAGCCTCTCTTAGACACCTTTTTTCTAGAGAAAATAAGTTTAATTTGGTTAGTCTTTCTTTACAGCTTAGTCCCTCCATTCCCCTTATTCATTTTGTTGCCCTTCTCTGTACTTTTTCCAGCTCTAAAATGTCCTTTTTATGAAGTGGTGCCCAAAATTGTACTTAATATTCCAAATTAGGGCGTACCAGGGATTTGTATAGTGGCAGAATTATATTTGCTTCCCTTGCTTCAACACCGTTCTTAATATATGCTAATATTTTATTTGCCTTTGCAGCTGGTACTTGGCATTGAGCACTGTTACCTAGGTGGTTGTCCACAAGCACTCCCAAATCCCTTTCAATATCTGATTTGTAAATTGCATTACTATTTTTCCTTACCAAATGCATAACTTTAGATTTAAATACAAGGGCAACATGGGGTTAATCATATTCACATAATATTGGAAATTTATTAATGGAAAAACAACGTTGATTAAAATAATTTAAAATAAAGATTAAAAACACTATGAATAATAGTGCCTTCAATGGCTATTGTAACAACTATTACCACTCTATCATATATCATTCATAGAGTGTAGTTATAAAGCAGATAGTTTGTCAGAGTATATAGAAGGGCACTTGCTCAGTAACTTGTGAGCTATAAAGAAAGGTCCCCAAAAAATTGTATATATGATACTCTAAAAATTTGTAGCAAATAGTATAGATCACCTATTAACAGTCTTATATAGGTGGTCAGGGACACAGAGCATGAAGAGTGTTCAGCCTCATGAGGGGAGTTGTGATGGAGTCAGATATAGGGTAAGTAATAGAGTCAGTATATATAGCAAGACTGCTTTTCTATATGTGTATATATACACACAAGGCTGACGCTTAAGCTCTTAAAACATCTCTATTCCCTCCTAACTGAGTCCCCATAGATGCTTATCTATTATTGGTATAAGCTATAGTAGTTAGAAATACATGTGAGCCCTTAAATTGCCTCTTAACTGTCTTATTCAAAGTATTCGCGCCTCCATTAACTCAGAGGTTCGCGCTTCCTGGTTACGGCGTGTGTGATGACGTCACGCTACGCTAGCCTGCTTCCTAACATGTTTCTACGTATAAAAACGTCTTTGATCCTTTGACAAAGACGTTTGATACGTGGAAACATGTTAGGAAGCAGGCTAGCGTAGAGTGGTAATAGTTGTTACAATAGCCATTGAAGGCACTATTATTCATAGTGTTTTTAATCTTTATTTTAAATTCTTTTAATCAACGTTGTTTTTCCATTAATACATTTCCAATATTATGTGAATATGATTAACCCTATGTTGCCCTTGTATTCAAATTTGTAGTGTTAAGCACTAATGTGTTTATTTCCCTAAGACATTACCTTTACTTTTAACTTTAGATTTATTCAGATTAAATGTATGCAAAGCCCTTTGAATGGAAACTCCTGAAAGCTTTAGAAACTACAGAGGTCAGGCTTATAGATCTATAATTCTCTGGATTTGCTCTTGCTCTTAAATATAGGTATCACATCTGCTTTTCTCATCTGGTAGAGACCCTGTGTTGAGTAACTCTTGAAAAAATAGATATAATGGTTTGGCTATTACAGAACCCAGTTCCCTCAGCACCCTTGGATATATTCCATCAGGACCCGGGGCTTTACTCAGATTAAATGTATGCATCCTCTTTTGGATTTCTTCCTGCATTAATCAATTTAATGGTGAAGGTAGTGTGGTCCCATTATGTTGCAGTTTCCCAACCACTGCTACCTCCCTTATGTATACCGAAGAAAATAACCTATTTAGCTCATCTGCCTTTTTCTGGTCACTAACAGTAATGTTCCTATAGCTTCCTTCCTGGCATTCTTCCCATTAATATATTTAAAACATAAATCATACAAACAAGGGGGGGCAGAGACTGCTTTACGCGAGTAAAAGGAAATCAACAAGGCTTGCAAAAGGGCTATTAGAAATAGAAAATTAAATGTTAGTTGCAAATTAGAGTAAGACTAACCCTAAAATATATGCCTGTTTTTTAGTTCGTATCTTGATCTCTAAATCATTGTTAAGCCACATTGAATGTGATTTACTCATTTTACTTGTATTCCCACGTGGCATATGGTGACAAATATATATATTTAGTAAAGATTTAAACATTGTCCATTTATGTTCAGTATTTTTACTAGTCTATATGTTGTATTGCTGTCCTTAGATTAATAAAATCTGACCTTTTAAAAAAAGTTTTTGTTGGCCCCTTACAGTTTTGTTTTTTTAATTCAATGTCAAATGAGGCTGTGTTGTGATCACTGTTTTACAAAGGGTGCCCTATTTCAACATGTGATACCATATCAATATTATCTCTGATCACCGCCTCACCCACTTTATTTCGTCTAACTCCCTCCTTGACCCCTTCCAATCTGGCTTACTAACCTGAACATTCAACGGAAACAGCTTTCACTTCACCTGCAGAGAGGTTTCAAGGTTACAGAGAGAGTCAGCGTAGGACAGCAAGGTCCCCATATTTATAGCAAATCATAATCAGGAAGTTCTAGCGATTATTATTGTACATTTTTGTTAAATAAACAAGCCTTTGGTCGTCATGACAGGGAGTACTCCTCAGTTGGACAAGTCACTTTATTTGATACAGACTTACATTTCACTCTTTGACTTGTCAACTGTAGAAAACTTCATGTCTTAGGCCAAATTAATGAGCAAAACCTATTCTCTACTAGTAATGATCTGCACTTTGCAAATAATGATTGTTATAAAAGCATAGAAATGATAATAAGGATTTTATGTATAATATATTATGTACACTACCCCCAATGTCTGCAAAAATGCTATTCTACCATGATTTTGTACTTTCTTGATGTACATTTTGTACAGAGTGAAAGGCTTAGTCTAGATATAATGAGTCTATTCTTCATGTGTTCGATCATCAGAATATTAAAAGGTAAGGCATTGAAAGGTAGTAAATATATTGCACCAAACACCCAGCAATTGGATTTGTGAATGAATGTGCCATCTCCAACAAAGGCTCATGAAAAGTATTGTGAGTCTCATACACTGTACTACAGATAGTTAGGAAGCAGCATATCAGTAACCAGCATTTTTTTTTGTAGAAGATCCATTATTAGAAATCAGTAGGTAGAAAGCTAGTTTTATCTTGATACAAAACAAGATATGTTACCCCCAGTCCAGTGGTAATTACCCCTTCCGCATCTTTCTTAGTATATTTATCTGACTGATGGGACTATCCAAACACGTGTCCCTACCACAAGTACGTTTGTTTGCAACATCAGTCTCTTAGTCTTGGGTACCAGAATGAGCTGCCCCACCTCCTCCTCAGCCAATAACTAATGTTCCATTGCACCTACCACTTGCACCAAAAGGAAACCATATTCCCATAAGTTATCAGACTCCCGCATAGCTATGTTTTAAATCTCTGTATTATGAAAATATACATGGGCTGATGGGGAGTTTTCAGTTATGCCTGTGCTTGCTTTGAAGGCTTGGGATGGATCTATAAACACTAGGTCGCTTACTTTCAATGGGACAGTAGTACCTATTCCTTGTTGGGTTAACTGTGTGTGATAAATCACCACAACTACCATTTCAGCTGTCTCTTGATGGCTACCTAACAAACACTCATATGAAGAGTATCCCCCACCACTCCGTGGTTAAGCTCCAACACTGCTTTCTCTAATGTGTGTGTGGGAGGCAGTTTACCCAGTGGCTACTTCAATAACTCATTCATCCTTTTGATAAGGCCGGATGATTTTGGGTGATACGGAATGTGGAAGATCCAGTTGACTACATTCTGGTAGGCCCATTCTTGCAACCTTTGTCCAGTAAAATGGGTACCATTATCTGACTGTATTTCCACAGGCAATCCATATGCTTGAGTCATTTTGTGTAAAAGTTTTAAAGTTGTATCCTGACATTCTGATTTAGAAGCTGGTATCATCAATAGACCACTGTAAGTATTGACAGCTGTGGCTACATATTATAACCCCCCAGGTCCAATGGGTAGAGGACCAATGAAATCCTGTTCTGCTTTAGTCAACTGGTAGATGTGTCCTGCAGGAGCATGAATATGTTTCTCATGATTAACTGCTGTACACACTGGGCATTTTGCAGTGCTCTTTTTTGCCCACTGGGTCCATGGACTGAGGCATTCTAGCTCTTCCTGTTGAGGATCCTTGTCTGGGTTAGCTTCTCTCTGGATTGTCCAAGAACATCTCCTCATTTTGTCCTCCCACCTCTTGTGTCCCATGAACTTTGGATAACTGGTCCGCTTCTTTATTTGCAGGTACATGCGAGCACGCATCCGCATGGCCCACAGCAATGTCCTGTACAAGTGCAGTGTCCCATACTTCTGCCAGACTTCAGCACCTCTCAAAGATAGTTTATTGCTCACAGTCCATTTATCTGCATGACACTCTTTGGCTCTTGCTCCAATCTTCTCTACCAATGTAACCATATCAGGTACAAAGCTGCCAATGGAGGTGCTCTTTTTTTGAGCCCCCTGTAAATAATGGTCATACGCCAGCTACCATCTGATTTCTTCACAGGCCACACAGTAGCATTAAACGGGCTTACAACGGGCCATTTTTCTCTTGATTCAAATAAAAGGCTTGAATTATCTCAGCAATTTCTTTATGTCCTCCTGGCAAACGGTACTGTTCGAATTAATGGCACTTCAGGGGAGGAATCTTGAGAGGAGTCCATTTAGCCTTTCCTCTCACAATGGGTTTTGCAGCACACCCCTGAAATATCTTTATCCCAAACACAAATCTACCTACGCCAGTGCTAATAGTCTGCCCTCTCAAAATATCCATTCCCAGTATGTTATCTTCTAATTCTGAAATTAGCACTTGGGCTTTGAAAATTGGCCCATTTCCAATCTGTAGCTTGATCATGGTATGTGTGGCAAAAGTAGTCTTTCCTCCCAACCTCACTATGGCTACAATAGCCCCATGTTGAAGGCTTGGTGTTCCATGTAAAAGAGTAACCTCTGCCCCGGTATTTAGCAATGCAGTGATAACGTGTGGAGACTGTCTTTCTCTCTGTGTACAGTTAATTTTACATATGGACGTGGATCCCCTGCTTCCATTGCTTTTTTGTATACTATTTTTATAGCAGGAGATCTGTTGATTTCCTAGGGCAGGGCCACTCTAAATCCCTCCTCCCAAAGATTTGCAGAAGGCCCTGGCTTGCTCCCAGAACCTCTAGAAGAGGTTGGGTCTTCTGATATAGGCTGTGAGGTGTCAAAGGTTTAGTTGGAAGGAGTAGGTGAGTTAGTAGGCCTGATTTCCTCCACATCTCTAAGCGCCACCTTCTTGGATGGAGCTGGTTTCAACAACCCTTTTACCTTCAGTTGTCTCCAACACTGTAACCGGTGAGGCGTTGGCTTATTATCAATGTCCTCCTTCTGTACTCCACTATTGATCAGATCTAACCACATAGTCCTATCTGAGGCTTTAAGCCTGCTTTCCCCCTTGTTCTGCTCTAGCTGTCTGTTATTAGGTATTTCAATCTTTACTTCCATTTCTCCTAAAGCTCACAATAAAATGGCTGCATCATATACTGTACTATTCTTTACTTCTAAAGCATTGAGCATGGTGAACAAAGGAGCTCTTAGATTATCAGGGGCAGATTGCACCAATTGGGGGACATGTCTTGTCCCTTCCATCACATATTGCACCTCCCCCTCATTAACTGGTGGGTTTAAAGTCACGCCTGTAACGATTTCCCTTAGTCTAGTAATTCCTTCACATTGGTATCTCTAGCATGTTTCATTTAAAGGCATACCCTGTCACCTTGCTACACTCCCCAATCCTATCACCTCCCGGTTGGTTAACATAATACCATCTACTCCTAGGTCCCAGACTCTCAATACCCACGCTAGCAATCCCTCTGCAGGTTGCTGTGTATATTTAGTGCCAATGTCATTCAATTCTCCTACTGTCCAAGACCTGCTTCACTATGGGTCGGGTAGCTGAAATGTCATTTATCTCCCCCTCATTAGATCTTGACCATTGACCTAACTCCTCCCACTGTTCTGTTGTTATGAGAGCCTGCACTTGCTGGGCTCCCATGACCGGTTGCCGTTTTCTTTTAGACCTCCTATTATTTACGGACTTAATGACATACTGCTCAAACTGTGCTTTAACATTCTCTTTCTGCTTTTCCATTTCTTTAAAACACATCTTATATACAAACATTGCAGCTCTGTGCATAGTGTCTGGATAAACTCTGATAATTCTGGCAGCATGGAAAAACACCCATCCCACAGCTGCAGCCCCCCTCTGACTTCTGATAAACCTTCCCTCACTTCCCTACTATTATATCTTAGACTGATAATTCTTCCCCCACCTTCATCTAATCTTCTTCCTGTGCTTACACACTGTGTCACAATGGTTTCTCATTCTTTCCTCTTCCTTATATCCTACTGCCTCTTTATCAGACTTTCCTTGCAAGCCTCTCCACATCATGTCCCTAACTATATAACTATCTCTCCTTCCTTGCTCTCCTCTCCTCTTTTATGCTCACATGAGCTCCTCTCCCTCCTCCAGTCACAATCTCATCCCTTCCCTAGAACCCATAAGCAGAAAAACTACTGTAAGTCCCACTCTCATCTTCTTTCACTCTCACTCCTTCTCCTGGTTGCTGGAGATATATCCTCTAATTCAGGCCCCTCACTCATCTCCACCTGCTGTCAGCCAGGCTCCGACCCAAGGGCAGCAAACACCCAAAACACCCAGAAGTTGATACATCACTTGTCACAATCCTTCTACTCTACATTTCTCCTGTACCCTATGGAAAGCATGTTCTATAAACAATAAACTAACTTTCACTCATGAACTATTCATTATGTACTGGCTCACTGAAACCTGGCTCTCCTCTTCAGACACTGCCTCCACTGCAGAACTCTCTCATGGTGGTTTCCACCTAAGTCACACAACTAAACCCTTCCACCTAGTCATCCACCCACTCCCTCTTTCTGACCACCACCTTCTAAACTTCAACCACACCACACCTTGCTCTCATTACCCTTCTTCAACCCCGGCCACCATTATCCACAGAAACCTGCTAGCACTTGACCCACAACAGCACTCCACTGTGCTACAACCCCTTCTCAGCCCCGTCACCAATCTCAACTGTCCCGCCACATCACACTACAACTCTACTCTTTCTTCCACCCTTGACACAATTGTCCCATAACCACATGCAGATGCCCTAGCTCTCATCCACAACCATGGCACACTACACAAACATGATACATTCAGAGGTGCTCCGGCACTGCTGAACGACTATGGAGGAAATCAAGCACTACAGCAGATTTCCTCCACTACAAGTTTTCAATCTTGCCAAACAGCACTACTTCACATCCTTGATATCAACTCTGTCCTGTAACTCCACTTTCAATACTTTCCTCCGCTCACCACCTCCGCCGGTCCCTTCCAAACTACTGGAGCGGCTCATCTACAACTGCCTTACTAGCTTTATTTCCTCTAACTCCCTTCTTGACACCTTCCAATCCGGACACAACATTCCAAAAAAGTCACTAATGACCTACTCACATCCAAGTCAAAAGGTCACTTTTTCTATTCTACTTCTTTTGGATCTCACTGATGCCTTAACACAGTTGACCATGCGTTTCTACTCCATATCCTCTCCACCCTCTGCATTTGAGACACTGCTCGTGGTTCCCATCATACATCACTCCCTCCTCCCAAGCCTGTTTCCTTTGGGTTATACTGGACCCCACCCTCTCTTTCATTCCTCACATACAGTCACTAATAAAATCTTGCCTTCTCCATGTAAAAAACATTTCCAAAATAGACCACTACATTACACAAGACACAATACTAATACACTCTCTCACCTTTTCTTGTCTTGACTACTGCAACTCGCTTCTTGCTGGCATGTGCACCACCCATCTTTCCTACTAAAATCCATAATGAATCCCTCCACTAGACTCATCTATCATACACAATGTTCAGTGTCGGCAGCACATCTTTGTCAATCACTCCACTGGCTTCCCTTAGCCTCCAGAATAACATGTAAAATCATGACCCTAACTTACAAAGCCCTCAACAACATCGCACCCCATTACATCTCTGATCTCATCTCCAAATACTCCCTCACCTGCCCTCTTCGTTCTGCTAACAACCTTTTTCTTTCTACCACTCTTGTCAATTCCTCTCACTCCCGACTTCAGGACTTTTCTCATGCTGCCCCTATTCTCTGAAACTCCTTGCCTCATTCCACCAGACTACCCTCATGCTTCAAAATCTCACTAAAACACATCTGCTTAAATAAGCCTATCTCCTTCCTTCCTGACACGCACAACACTTCTCTCACCCTCCTCCGCCACACACAAAACCTTTAGACTGTAAGTCTGCGAGTTTTCAATCTTGCATGGCGCTTTGGGGAAAGCACTATGGTAACAGGATTCTAAGCTTAAAGACAGGGCCCTCTATTCTTTGCAATGTGTTAATATTGAATTAGTCTTTGCCTGGAAATTAACTATGAATATATTGATGCATTACAAATAAACGATAATAATAATAATAATAATATTAGGGATAGAGAGTGAGGCTCAGAGCCTGCAGAGAGGTTTCAAGGTTACAGAAAGAGTTGCGCAGCACAGCAAGGTCCCCATATTTATAGCAAATCATAATCAGGAAGTTCTAACGATTATTATTGTACATTTTTATTAAATAAACAAG
Source organism: Discoglossus pictus (assembly GCA_027410445.1). Lineage (NCBI taxonomy): Eukaryota > Metazoa > Chordata > Amphibia > Anura > Alytidae > Discoglossus > Discoglossus pictus. The sequence continues at coordinate 127,503,648 of CM050163.1, forward strand.
CCTTTGGTCACCATGACAGGGAGTAGTCCTCAGTTGGACAAGTCACTCTCTTTGATACAGACTTACATACCCTCCACAAAGTGTATGTGAACCTAAATATAGAATATTTTTCTTTATATTTTTCTTTTGCCATCCATACAAGTGATTATACACTTGACCTTATTTTGCTGAGTGGCTTGGAAGCTTTATCAATTACAATATACACTGTCATTTGGTATGACCATAATTTAATAAGGCTTGCAATTGCAGCACCTTCATGTAAGTCTCCTATTGTGCAGATTACAAAATAATGACAGCTACGAGGACTGTCATCCCATGGTCTAAGAGAGAACCTTTATCTCTCTGATGTAATGAGTACCTGTCATGATCCTTGTACTATTGTACACTATTATAGTAAATCTGTGATTGCTGCAATAAACAGCATTGCCCCAGTCTGCCTATGACCCCTCACATTGCGCAAATACTCGCCTAGTCTGATTATACCGTAAATTATTTTACAAAGAAAGGGACACAGTATTGAACAGCTTTGGAGGAGAAACCCGAGGAAAGGGTAAAATTCCAGGACCCTCTCAATAAATATCAAGCTATCAGTACAGCAAGAAAACAGAATGTTTGTCCAGAGAGTTCATGGTAATAGAAAAAAGACCAGCTCAGTTATTCCACACTGTGGAAAGACTGTGCAATTCAATCTGTCTACAGCCTAATATAACACAGTTTCAATCACAATGCCCAGCATTTCACAGACAACTGTGACAGACAAGTGTCAATTATTTAAACTGGTCTTCCAAAAATTATGGCTTATGAATGCCAAGGGCAGGTGAATATGAACTCTCTGGACACATGGTCTGAATTTGCTCCATGGGACACATGATGCAGATAATCAAGCAGGTAGCTCCACCCGACTCATCTTTTCAAAGGTTGTCCTGATCTGATTGGCTCAGCATTTACAAAAATGTAGTGTAGTCTGAATAACTAAAGGAAGCAATTATAAGACCACTTCTCATGAAAAAATCTTAAAATACAGACTGCATGGCAAACTACAGGATCAGGTCATGTCAGGTCACTGATGGTTTCTTCAGGTGCATACTTCTTTAATCCCATGACCCTGTAATGTGGAGTTTCACATTTTTTTTTCTCAGTACCAATACAATTTACTCTATACATGCTACCATTGGGAGGGATCATCAGAAAAAAAAAATGGATGGATAGAAAACCCTTTTCCAGTAGGAGCACTCTGACCCAGGGAAATAACGACTGATGAATTGCATCAATAACCACTGATGACGTTGCAGTGGTGATCAAGCTGTATTTGCAACGTGTACACAGGAACAATGTTTTGCTTCTAATTTACATTTACATTTTTGTTTAGGCATGGAATTACTGGCTAAATTATTGGGATTATATATCATCAGTGATTGAGAGTAGGGAAGTTGGGAGGTGGTTGTTAGAAAGTCGGCCAATTTCCCTGTTATATCACCTAGATTAAGAGCACTTTTTCATACTACTATATTTTTATATGTTTTTCCTAGATGGTATATGTTATGTTTGATCATATAGTTAAATAACATATTTATGTTTACCCAAATGTGGCGCTATTCTCCAATTATTTTTAATGGTTTGAATAAAAGTTAATTTTTAAAGGTTATTTCCCTGGGTCAGAGTGCTCCTACTGGAAAAGGCTTTTTGATCTATACATTTTTTGATTATTGCTAATTTTTTACTTTGGGAGGCGCCTGTAATAATATATTTACATGGAACCATGTTGGAAATGGTGTTGGAAATAATCTAAAACATTTTTTTGTAGGGATCATGGGAAGACATGGCCTGTCACAGCTTTATCTGCAAAACATCCAACCTTTGCTCTAAAAGAAGTCTAGAAGAGCTCCAGGATTAGTTGAGTAGAAACTGTCTGAGGCTAAACCCTAAAAAGATAGAGATACTTCTTGTGGGTCCCCATCTGATGACAGCAGCTTCCTTTGGCCAAACAGTAGTGGCCCTTCAGTTTGGGTATTTCAAGCTTTAAAAGTTTGAGGAAGTGTAAAAGCTTGGGATGGTTCTAGATTGTGGTTTGACACTAAAACATCAAGGTTCAGCTGTTATCAAATTGTCATTTTTCCATCTAAAGAACATAGCCAGGATAAAACACTTGATACCCCTAGAAGACCTCCCTACTTTGGTTAATGCCTTTATATCATCACAATTGTACTACTGCAACTGCCTTTATCTAGGACTATCAAATAAAGAGCTACTTTTCTTATAGTTGGTACAGAATGCTGCTCATAACACCTGTACTCTGTGTCCTACACTGGCTCCCTGGAAAGACCACATACATGTAAAGCTTTCCCTGCTGAAGGAGCTTCTTACTTCTTCCAACTCGTACTCCGGGATCTGCAGCTGAAAATGTATTAAACATCCCCACACCTGACAAACCTCTGGGTCCCGCTCATTTATGTATGCAGCACCAAGACTCTGGAACACTCTACCATGCTCAATAAGAGAGGCCCTAATTTGGACATTTTCAAAAAGAGACTGCAGACCATGCTCTTCACCTAACCCTTCCAATAAGTTACAACTCTCTCTCTTCTTTTTTTTTTCTTTTCTTCCCTCTCCTAATCGCTTACAGTTTCTTCTGGGAGAAAAGTGCTATATAAATGTATTTTTTGTGTTATTATTCCCACTTAAAAGATATTAAACCTAAATTGTTACAGTCACCATTTTACTGATACAGTTATATATATTGAAATAATAATCTTAAAATAATAAATATATTAATAAATATTTATTTTCCTATTTTTATCATTAATATATGAGCAATATAGAGTAACATTCAACTAATTTCTCTAAGAAAGCCTGCGGCTACTAGGGGTTTGTCTGCAAATGTGATGTCTGTATTATATGAATACGGAATACAAAACAATAATCGTAGACTCTGAAGTCCTCCTTGTATCACCCAAGAATCTCAGTAAAATGAGTCTATTTTTTTAAAATTAAAATATATATATATATATATATATATATATACATATTCTTTTATCCATTTAGTTAATATTTAGTATGGCAAGAAAATCCAAAGTCAACATATTATCAAATATTATATTGGAACCACTGTTATACTATTTTTTCGCTATATGATCTTTTGAATATGTACATTTAATAATGAGCAACTTGATTTAGAAAAAAATCAAATAATTAAATTAAAAAAAACTTTAACTTTATATGCAATTATTAATTACGGTGGGTTTTAACTGCTTTCTAAGCAGGGTGTGTTGTAAATTAACAATATTCTTATTAGCCCTTTTTAAAGCACTTAAAAGCTGTATCAGTTTGAAAACACTTTTTTATAGAAAACTATAAATGAACTGGAGAGTGCATATAGCTAGTCAGATTCAGGGAACACGCTATTCCAAACTTAGAATTCAATATGCTTCACACAAGATGATGTTATAACTCATGATATTATTCTCCCATACCAATAGAAATGGTATTTGGGTATTCATATAAAAGAGGGGTATCCCATTTTTCTCAAATGAGTAGTTTCATGCATCTACAGCTGTATGGTGGTTGCCTCGGAAATGGAAATTACTTAATAGACACTGTGACCATGAAGGCATAATAAATAGGTCATTGTGCTCTCTTTTAAATAAAGAATGTCATAGTACACTACGTCTAAAAGTGGGCTCATCTCCTAAAAAAGGGGTTATCAGCAGTTAGGTAATGTCAATGGAAATGACAAATACTTGACAGTTAGGTGATGTCAATGGAAATGACAAATACCCTACATTTGAAAGAAGAATAACCCCTCTTCTAAAAAATGGAGCTTCATGTTCTTTCAGCAGTTAGGTAATATTACTAGAAATGACAAATGCTTGACATATTTGGTTCTTTTTTGGGAGTGAGGTTCAAAGGTCTTTTTTATCAACATTGGACCATTTTAGTCTATATGGTATTTTGAATAACAAAACTTGATAATGGTCAGAATCTTTTAGAAACTAAAAAACAAATAAACACAACCTTTATATTTATAACTTTTGTATGCAGTTTTCTTTACTGCAGGCTTTAATTTTCTGTATGGACAAGGCATATTCTTTTAACCTATGGAGCATTACATTAGATATAATAGGAAAATAACGCTAAACTTTCATTATGAACCCTTATGAGTCACAATGTATTCAAAATTTCCAGCTATGGGGGAAATTTTACCTAAAGTGAGATTACATGTCATCCATAACAGCTTTCTAAAAATCCAAGGCTCTGAGAATGATCGCAATGAGATAAATACTTCTGTGTAATCTCAGTCTCTCACAATAGCAGACAAAACCCTTACTGAAATATTTATAAGAAACTTAAGGAACTAAAAATATCCTACCTAGTACATAAAAAATAGCATAAAGTAGCATTTTCAGGACACTAATCAAATATAATTGAAGCCTTAAAGCACAAAACAATGCTTTTGAGTGGTTAATGCAGCTCTATAAAACAATATGAAAGAACAATCAAATAAATCAAAATGCAAATTAGAGAGAGATACCTGCTCACACAACTAAACACAGACACCGAACTAATGATAAGTGAAACCTAATTAATACACAACCCCAGAGGATAACACAGACCCATTACTCTACAAATACATTTACAATACCCCTTTTCTATAATTTTATGTATGTCTTCTGACATTTAATACCATATATAGTACAAATGTGACATGAATATATCAATCCATGTATGTAAACCGCAATGTTCATATGCAATAATAGGAAACCTCAATGTTTTTGTCAATATTTGAGTGAGAAACATATAGCTATGTTTCAATCTTTACTGATGCTCTTTAACTTTAATATGGTTGCTACGGGGGTTTATTGCATCTTGCAATCTCATACTCCTAGCTGCTTATGTAATACATAAGGACCACTAACAAACTATATTACTTACATGGTAAGCCTCCTAAGTAAGGTCTTATGAGAAACCGCCCCAGGAAAACATATAAGAGCTACATAAATCATTTTGTAAGTTTTCCCATAGCTAAGTAACAGCCTTGCAGGACTTACTGTTGCAGTCATTCAATCAATGTAATCAAGCCCTTAGTCTATTAGTGTATGATAAGAGCAAAGAGCATCTCATATTATGATATGTAGATCACAATAGAACTGCACAGGACAATTATTCTTACTTGTGCTACACTGATTGTATATATATATATATATATATATATATATATATAGTATCTCACAAATGTGGGTACACCCCTGACATTTTTGTAAATATTTTATAATATCTCTTCATGTGACAAGACTAAAGAAATGACACTCTGCTACAATGCAAAGTAGTAAGTGTACAGCCTGTATAACAGTGTATATTTGCTGTCCCCTCAAAATAACTCAACAATGTCCAAATCGGGCCCAAAGTGTAAATATTTTGTGTGGCCACCATTATTTTCCAGCACTGCCTTAACCCCCATGAGCATGGAGTTCACCAGAGCTTCACAGGTTGCCACTGGAGTCTTCTTCCACTCCTCCATGATGACATCACGGAGCTGGTGGATGTTAGAGACCTTGCACTCTCCCACCTTCTGTTTAAGAGCGCCCCACAGATGCTCAATAGGATTTAGGTCTGGTGACATGCTTGGCCAGTCCATCACATTTACCTTCAGCTTCTTTAGCAAGGCAGTAGTCTTCTTGGAGGTTTGTTTGGTGTCGTTATCATGTTGCAATACTGCCTTGCAGCCCAGCCTCTGAAAGGAGGGGATCATGCTCTGCTTCAGTATGTCACAGTACATGTTGGCATTCATGGTTCCCTCAATGAACTGTAGCTCCCCAGTGCCAGCAGCACTCATGCAGGCCCAGACTATGACACTCCCACCACCAAAAGTAAATTGAAATAATCCCTAAATGACATTAAACGTATAAGGCACAAAGAGCACAAAAACACTGATATGACATGAAACTCTTAGATTGAATGTAAACAGCTATGCAGAGAGAGAGAGTCGAGGAAGCATCTGACATCATCAGGTAAATGCATAAAGGGGGAATCAACACGACATATATAGAAAACATATATACAGATATAGACATATGTGTATATATGTTTGGTCTGGGCCTGCATGAGTGCTGCCGGCACTGGGGAGCTACAGTTCATTGAGGGAACCATGAATGCCAACATGTACTGTGACATACTGAAGCAGAGCATGGTCCCCTCCCTTCGGAGACTCGGCCGCAGGGCAGTATTCCAACATGATAACGGCCAAAAACACACCTCCAAGACGACCACTGCCTTGCTAAAGAAGCTGAAGGTAAAGCTGATAGACTGGCCAAGCATGTCTCCAGACCTAAACCCTATTGAGCATCTTTGGGGCATCTTCGAATGGAAGGTGAGGGAGTGCAAGGTCTCTAACATCCACCAGCTCTGTGATGTCATTATGGAGAAGTGGAAGAGGACTCCAGTGGCAACATGTGAAGCTCTGGAAAACTCCATGCTTATGAGGGTTAGGACAGTGCTGGAAAATAATGGTGGCCACACAAAATGATGACACTTTGGGCCCAAGTTGAACATTTCCACTTGTACTCACTTTTGTTGCCAACGGTTTAGACATTAATGGCTGTGTGTTGAGTTATTATGAGGTAACAGCAAATGTACACTGCTATACAGGCTGTACACTTACTACTTTACATTGTATCAGAGTGTTATTTCTTCAGTGTTGTCACATGAAATGAATATTTACAAAAGTGTGAGGGGTGTACTCACTTTTGTAACATAATATATATATATATATATATATATATATATATATATATATATATATATATATGTGTGTGTGTATGTTTCTGCATGTATGTCTCATCTTTATCCTCTCATACTATGCAACAGAGCCAATTCTATATGGAGGCTATTTCTTTTTTGCCTTGGCTTTGACAATCTCTCTCAATAATCTCTTTTCCACAAGAGAATTGTGCTACCCTTTATATCACTCTACTAAATATTTACATGATCTAAAACATGTACCGGTATATAAAATCAAGCATTTCTGCACATTTCATTTATCAAATTAATAGTAATGTTGAAATACTGTCATATTTCAGCAGGAAAATATATACAGGCAAAGCTGTACTGGAAAACCCCACTGGGATATAACAATCTGTCATGTCTCTGGCAAAAAATAGCTGGTACCTTATCAGTATGCTGGAGTTAGCCTTGTCTTTGAAAAAATGGAAAACAATCAAGTGCTGTTTCTTGGAACTGAGCTGCCAATTTAATGAATAAATTCATAAAGGTCTTTCATGTTGTAAACAGTCCACGAGCATCTTGTGCATGTATCTGAACAATTCATTAATGCTTGTTTGTATTTCAAGGTACAACTATATTAAGCTGCATATTTTAGATCAGTTTTGCGATACAAAGTATTGCATGAAAACCAAAACATCTTCATTTTTATATTCACTCTGATGTCAAATTATCCTTGTTATAAAAAGAATGTTATATTATTATTATAATCCTTTTTTGTCCTATTACTCAAATTGTGATAGATTTAAAAAATGCTTTTGTCCCTGAAGAAGAAAACCATTAAGTGTTACATAAGAAAACAAATTATTTAACAAAATACTTAAAGGACTAATATATTGACTTAACAACAGGAGCTAGACGTTTATTTATAGTTTTAAGTGATTAAATATACATAAAAAATGCATATTTAGGCATTTTAATAGCATATTAGTTTTAAAGATCAGATCAAATACTACTGGTCGCCACCAAGGTTTATGGAGGCGTCATTCTGGCTGGCAGGCAGTGTTTGTAGAAACACAGTTAGATTGGTTTCTCCTTGCAAATAGCTCTGGTTTGGAGGCAACCTATATTGTCAAGAATCAGGCTATCCTCCATTTAATCATATCTCTCTTTAAGTCCTTTATAAATGTCCCCCAGCTAAATACTCACCCCCTGGTAACCTTTTGAATCTGATCTGTTCACCAGTGCAGAAAACTAAAGGGTGTTTTTTGTCCTGTGTTCTGTAATAATTTTCCAGGTGAGAGGGGGAGTGGTTTTGCCTGTATAAAAGTATATCGGTGTGCACTTGTGTGGTGTTCTGTTTGAATCTGCTCTGTGAATAAGTGCACGAAGCTAAAGGGTGTTTTTTGTCCTATGGGCTCTAATCATTGTCCAGGTGAGTAGGCAGGATCTATTTTAATAGGACAAAGAGTGAATTTGGGAGCTTGCAAACAGTTCTAGTGTAAGTGTAGTTAGTGTGGGAGTTTAAATAAAAGGAGGGAGGTCGAAGAAGAGGGGTATTATAAGAAAAAAATAGAAAACAAAATACATATATATTTTTTGTTTTGTTTGGGGTGCAGAAAAGCAATTGTTATACAAATACATTGATTTGTTTTCTCACTGTATTTCTGTAACTGATAATCATGAGTTAGTCCAGTGGCAACCTCACGGAGTGTACATCCTGTTACATGTATGCAGTACTGGAATAGATGATCCAGGGTTCATACCTCTGTCACAAGTGTTAGCATGTTGCTTCTCTGTATGCTCACATTGGAGAACTAGAGAGGAGAATTGCAGCACTGGAAAGGGAGCACAATTTAGCTACGCCAAGCATGGAGGGTGGAGATGGGACTAGTGAGGATGTTCAGGGAGGTAGCTGGGTTACAGTTACAAGGGGAAGCAGGGGGGTCAGGAAAAGGCAGGCCAGTTCTGAGTTGGCAAACACCAACAGATTTGCCAGATTGAGTGAAACTGTTGGGGATATCCATTCAGGAATGGCAATGGCAGATAGAGCTGTTCCCTCTAACAGCCAGGAAAACAGTTCTAGTGGAGGAGTGGGATGGCAGATTAGGCAGAGCAACAGCCAGGTTTTGGTGGTAGGGGACACTATTATTAGGAAGGTAGGCAGGGTGATTTGTCACCCAGATCCCAGCAATCGAACAGTCTGCTGTCTCCCGGGTGCTCGGGTTCGGCATGTTGTGCATCAGGTGGATAAATTATTGTGAGGGGCTGGAAATGAACCGGCGGTCTTGGTACATATTGGTACCAATGACAAAGTAAGTGGAAGATGGAGTGTCTTAAAGAATGATTTTAAAGAAGTAGGAAACAAACTTAAGGCAAGGACCTCCAAAATAGTATTTTCTGAGATACTACCAGTGCCAACTGCTAGCCCAGAGAGACAGAAGGAGCTTAGGGAATTTAAGGTGTGGCTAAAAATGTGGTGCAGGACAGAGGGTTTGGGTTTTTTAGAGCACTGGGCTGACTTCTTACTTGGGTACAATCTCTATAGCAGTGATGGATTGTACCTTAATGACAAGGAAAATGCTGTGCTAGGGGAAAGGATGGTAGAACGGCCTGGGAGAGTTTTTAAAATAGTAGGTGGGGGAACTAGAACTAGATAGAAATGGTATGAGAGAGGAGAAGGGGGGAGGGTTACAATAGACAGTAGGGAGGTATTACTAAGTGACTCAAATACAGTGGCAAGCACTTCACAACGGCAGTGCCATATCAACATAAAGTGTATGCTTGCTAATGCAAGAAGTTTGCCTGGGAAAATGGGTGAGCTAGAATTCAAATGGGACTTAATAGGCATTACTGAAACATGGTGGGATGAGTCTCATGACTGGTCAGTTAATTTGCATGGTTATAACTTATTTGTGGGCACATATGCATGTCCCTGCTCAGCTTTACAGAATGCAGCGTAATAACTGTTTTTCTCAGAATTCTGAGCTGGAATCAGTTTTTTTAACTTGTTTTAAACATTCAAATGTGAACACAGATGTACTATTTATTTACTGTACTACTGTACGGTGGAGGGCTTCTATCGCTCTTTTGCCCACCATATATTAAATGATTGTTGTGGTGAACCACCTACTCATAAGGTCCACAACACAAGCTGGGATCCCGCTTCACATTGAGGATAGCCAGTAAGCTTGAAACAGCTGTGTAATGCAGATGGAATAAGCTTAAAGGAAGAAATGGTTTAAATGGTGCATTGATTGAAGAGGGAGGCATTTGTGGGTACATTTGCATGTCCCTGATCAGCTTCCCAGAATGCAGTGTAATAACTGTTTTTCTCAGAATTCTGAGCTGGAAGCAGGTTTTTTAACTTGTTTTAGATATTCATATGTGAACACAGATGTACTATTTATTTACTAACTTATTTAGGAAATATAGGGGTAATGATAGAAGAGGAGGAGGGTTTCGTCTGTATGTTAAGCTTGGTTTTAAACCTGTAGTGAGAGAACATATTTATAGTGAAACTATCGACAACATTGAATCTTTGTGGGTTGAGTTAAATAGCGGAGGAGCTAATTCTAAATGCATATTGGTAGGAACATGCTATAAACCCCCAAATATATTTGAAGGTGATGAATTGCAACTATTGCTGCAGATAGATAATGCAGCTAAGCATGGGCATGATCTAATAATTGGAAATGTTAACTACCCTGAAATAAACTGGATAAATTAGACCAGCAGTTCAGCTAAAGAGGGCAGGTTCTTGAGTACACTCAGGGATAATTATCTGGCCAGGTTATACAAGAGCCTACTAGAAATTATTTGTTGTAAGGGTCCAACCAAAATTCTAACTTTAATGAGCAAAGGGCAGCAATACAACATATAGACTGGAATAAAGAACTTACATGGAAACATACTGAAAAGAAATGGACAATATTAAAATCCTTACTAAATATACATACACATCGGCATGTACCATGTGGGAATAAAATGAATAGGAGTAAATCACATCCCATGTGGCTTAACAATGACTTAAAGATCATGATAAGGAATGAAAAACATGAATTTAAATTATACAAGAAGGAGAGAACAGAGGACGCTTTATGTGAATATAAGGAAATCAACAGGCTTGCAAAAGGGCTATTAGACTGGCTAAAATAGAAAATGAGAAGTCAGTTGTAAAGGTAAGTAAGACTAACCCTAAAATATTTTTAAATATATTAATGGGAAGAAGGCCAGGAAGGAAGCTGTAGGGACATTACAATGTGACACAGGCCTTCTGATAATTAGTGACAATTAGTGACCACTACCTTCACCATATAATTGGTTAACGCAGGATGAAATCCAAAAGAGGTTGGAAAAAATAAATGTTAATAAAGCCCCAGGAAAACATCCAAGGGTACTGAGGGAACTGGGATCTGTAATAGCCAAACTATTATATCTAATTTTTCAAGATTCACTCAACACAGGGTCTCTACCAAATGACTGGAGAAAAGCAGGTGTGGTACCTATATTTAAGAAGGGAGCAAAAGCGAATCCAGGGAATTATAGATCTGTAAGCCTCAAATCTGTAGTTGAGACGCTTTTAGAAGGGTTAATACGAGCTAGTATAAACAAGATGATAAATAGGAGTCAACTTGGATTTATCAAAGATAGGTCACCTCAGATTAATCTAAGTAGTTACTATGAGGAGGTAAGTAGGAACTTGGATCAGAGCAACTCAGTGGATGTAGTCATTTTGGATTTTGCAAAGGCTTTTGATACAGTGCCACATGGGAGACTATTGAGCAAACTAAGGGATATAGGAATTGCATTAAATATCTGCTCATGGATCGAGTGCTGGCTGAAAGACAGGAAGCAAAGGGTTGTTGTAAATGGAACATACACCAATTGGACTAATGTGGTAAGTGGGGTTCCTCAAGGTTCAGTTTTACATAGTTACATAGTTACATAGTATTTAACGTTGAAAAAAGACTTTCAGTTCATCAAGTTCAACCTTTTAAGATCTCCTCTGATCTGCAATATGCGGATTAACTAGTAATTAATTAGTTGTATAAAATAATAAATAAATAAAAAATCAATTCCATCCTGATCCCAGACAACGGCGACCGGACTTCTCCCTGGATCAATACTGCCTCTCTAATTATCCATGATAACCCTGAATTCCCTTTTTAATTAGACATAAATCCAGTCCTCTTTTAAAGTTATCTATCGAACCCGCTGTCACCACCTCATTAGGTCCTCTCCTTTTTAACGTATTTATTAATGACATAGAAATAGGACTCGAAAGTAGTGTCTCCATTTTTGCTGATGAAACTAAGTTGTCCAAGGTAATTAAATCAGATAATGATGTACTTTCCCTACAAAGGGATTTGCATAAATTAGAGAAATGGGTGGCTAAATGGTAGATGAGATTTAATACAAATAAATGTAAGGTTATGCATTTGGGAAGGAAAAATAGCTATGCAATTTATAATCTTAATGGAGCAAATCTAAGGGTATCTGATATTGAAAGGGATTTGGGAGTACTTGTGGAAAACCACCTAGGTAGCAGTGCTCAATGCCAAGCAGCAGCTGCAAAGGCAAGTACAATATTAGCATGTATTAAGAGGGGTATAGAAGCCAGGGAAGCAGATATAATTATGTTACTGTACAAATCCCTAGTATGCTCTTACTTGGAATATGGAGTACAATTTTGGGCACCACTTCAAAAAAAGGACATTTTAGAGCTGGAAGAAGTACATAGAAGGGTAACAAAACTAATAAGGGTAATGGAGGGGCTAAGTTATGAAGAAAGAATAACCAAATAAAACAAATTTTCCCTAGAAAAAAGGTGTCTATGAGGGGATATGATTACCTTATTTAAATACATCCAGGGTCAATATAAGGCTTTGTCAAGTGAACTTTTGTACCAAGAGGTTTTTAACTGACAAGAGGACATCCCTTGAGTTTAGAGCAAACAAGATGTCACCTTAAAGAAACAAAGGGGTTCTTCACAGTTAGGGTGGTTAAACTGTGGAAATCTCTACCAAAGGAGGTGGTAACGGCGAATTCGATAGATAACTTTAAAAAGTTGTTAGATATATTTTTGATCACCAGTCTCGGTCGTCAGGAATGAATTTTGCTTTTTTTTTTTCTTATGAGACTATTGGCAAAGTTTTAATGCTTTTTTTTATTTTTATTTGCCTTCCTCTGGATCAATTATCAATTATTAACAAATAATCCACATATCAAAAGGATCAGAAGAGATCTAAAAAGGATGAACTTGATGGATTAACAATCTTTATTCAACCTCAAATATGATATGTAAGTATGTATGTAATAATGGTGAAGATGAACAATACAGCTGGAGTCAACATTTTTGAAAGTTTTATATTCAATATTGCTTTCATCCATCATTACATTGGAATTGTGTTAATGTTCAGTCCATAATTAAAATTACTATATCTTCATGGTAGGGCATCACAATGATCCTTTAAATGAATAAAATATAAAACACTAGTTTTGTACAGAATAACACATGCTAATGAAATAGTCTGGGGTTAGCCACCATCTAAACTTGCAACACATGTCACAGATAGTATTGACACCCTGTCGGTTTTAACTGTATTCAGAATGTATTCAGGGCTCACAAGCATGCTAATCAGAATACAGGGAATTACCATACAAAATATATTCTGAAAAACTTTATATTCAAATACAGAGATGCTCATTCTCATATACAGAGATGCTCATTCTCAGTTTTATTATCAAAAAGGAATACAATACATTACAAACACAAAGCCCGATTCAATTGAGCAATTGTAAATTACTGGAACCTGTAAGTGAGGCCGTAATTTAATTTGCTATATAATTGGCTTCTTTTTTCGGGCTCCAAACGGGTTACGGGTTACCGCCTTGAAAACTTTGCGATGGTTAATTCCAGAACTTACAATCTCCTGAAGCCTTTAAATTTCAATTCCACAAGAGCTGGCTAAAGTCACAAATCGCTATTCAATTGCTCCAATTCCCCAAGGGCCTCATTCTATTATCGGCCGTAAATCGGCCGTAAGGCTGCGATTCCTTGCGAGGGTTCAGTTAACTTGCGATTCTATTATACGGCCCCGCAAGGATCTCCTTTTACGGCCGGCCGCATATCTTGGAACCGGCCGTAATCTGTGAAATATAAAAACTGAAAAATAAATTCAAGCCTGCACTGTACAGCTCTGTAAATGCTAGGGATCATATTGGGGGACATGAGGATTAAAAGGAACCCACTCTCAAGCTTGCACATCTGCCCAAACCCGAGTTCAAATTAACTGTTTATTTTCCGGCTGCGGCGTGGGTGTGTCTGAAGTCCTCCAAGCACTCTGGACTTTTTACATGGATATTTTACGGATATTAAAAATTAAATATTTTACGGATTTGAGTACAGGATAATTATATGCTATTTTTTCTAACACCTAAAATCCCTTTATAGTCTTCTAAAAGTGCAGGATGGCTTTATTTGAGCTATTTTATGTGCTTAATTGGTGCTAGCGAGACCTTTTTCCTGCAAGTAACTGCGGCTCGCTTTTAGCCTTGCAGAGAGGTTTCCCGGAGCAATTGAATTGCAAATCTCTTGCGGCCGTTTAAGATCAAAGGCTTTCCTCCGGCGCGAGCGGCCGCAAGAGATAGCAAGGCACCGGCCGCAAGCCTGCCGGAATCCCCGGCCGTAAGGGAATAGAATAGGCAAATAGCTTGCGGCCGGTCCTTGCGGCCCCGCAACGGCTGCGGCCGATAATAGAATGAGGCCCCAAGGCCGCAAATGGTTTCACACCCGTAAATGGCAAATGTAGGAGAAAATACTATGAGTGCTAGATAGGACCCGCAAGAGGGTTAAACACCTGTTCGTAACACTGTAAATGCAAATAAAAAATCAATACTGCACTGTAAATAACGGGAAAAGCGATGATAGACATTGAATAATTTGCACAACAGTATCAAACTTGCAAATCGGCAGGAAATGAGATTTATTTTTATGTTTCATTTTGGGGGTCATATCGATCAATGAGTTAATACATATCAGGCCACCCATATGGACTAAAACAGTATTGGCATTAATTTTCATAATTCTGTATTCTTTGGAAGTCCGATCTCATATCGGACCCCAGAATCTAATTGATTGACATGTAACCTCTATGTTTTAATGCTGTAATAATTATGGTCTCATTTTCTTTTGGCTGATTTGAAATGGGAGGTTATGGTCTTGCTAAATTGATCATGTTCCAAGCCCTGAACTGCTATGAACCAGTGCATGGTTTACATAGTCGGTTTTGGGCAAGTAACTTGCGGGCTTCATCAATTGAATAGATCCGGAATCGGAGACAAAAGGGAACCCCACAGCACACTCACAGACATACGGCCTGGATCCTGTGGATCCTGTGAGCTTGCAATTGAATCTGGCTCACAATGTTTAATTAGTAATACATTTATAACTTGTAAGACCTTACTGATACACAGCCAGGGTGCTTGTCAAGTAAGGTAAATTGCTTGTCAGCGCAAAGTTCCGTACGTTATGTAAGCAACTTACAGATTGAATATGAGTCAGAGCTAACGACCCACAGCATTTCCCATAGCAGTAAAGTGATAGAACATCATTACACAGTGCAATTTTAAGTGTATACAGCAAAGTGTTTCACGGTCAAATATTGACTGTGACGTGCTTTTTATGCTAACTCACAGGTCCCAGGAGGGAAGGTCAAGTTATTTTGGAGAGACAGAATAGTAGTTTGCTTTAGGAAGAGCAGCAGGTTTGTGTTTTTTGTAATTTCACCCAGCTTCACCTAGCTTCATATAATTTAATTTAAATACACGTTTATTAGGTCTTACCTTATCCTTATTCTATCTACCCACCTCCACCCTTCCACCCTCCCATTATCTCTTGCTACAAATCCCCTACCACATAAGACATACATACCCCCTATGACATACTACATACATAACACACATGCGCCCTGACAAATGTCCCATTCCTTTACTCCTTTACCCTTGCACCCTACACTGTTTGAAAGACACATAGAAAAACAGAGCACAAATCTTATTTTCTACAAAAACATTTTACATACTTTTTTATTTAATAATGAGTGGGTGGTGATGGACCACCAATGGCTCCTGCATCACCACAATCCTCAGCAGCATCTACCACTCCCACACATCCACCCTCTTGCACAATGGGTGTGGAGGAGTACATCAACAATGAAATAGAGCAGCATCAACAAAAGATTAGCAGGCATTTCAAGAAGAAGGAGGGCGCACAAAGAGAACCTCTCCAGGAGATGAGATTGATCAAGCGTGATAATAGGAGGTATCAAAGACACCTTGAACTTGATCTTCAACAACACATCCTCCAGCAGCAAGACTTGGCCCAGTCCATGGAGGAAAAGCTCTCTGGATTAAACAGGAACTTGTCCAGAGTGGGATACCAATGCTGGTACATAACACCTGACTGCCTCTAAATCCACCACTCCTAAGTAAAGGTACCCACAGCACACCCCTCTACCACCTCTGCCTGCCCCAGCATCTGCTTCTCCAACTTGTCCAGCAGCCTATCAGCAGCCAAGTACATAACATTGTGGCTGCATGGGAGTGGGGGCCTGTGTATCAACAAGGGGAAGAAGAAAAGGGCACACTACAGTATTAGCTTACCTGTGCCCAAGCAGAGATATGCCTAACATGTGACCTATTGTAAGCCATTAAGGACTGGAAATGAAAAACTGATGTAGTCGCTTTTTAAAGTTAGGCTTATGTTTTTTTAATTTAAGGTAGCTCTGAAATAGAACATTACAGTGCATCAATCTCCAATCAGTACTACCTGATACTATGTATGAACCCTATACAGTGTATGTACAGTACATAACTACATCTGATCTGTGAACACATCTCACATAGGTTTAGATTTTAACAAACAGTGTATGACATAATGGCATAATGGCATAATGTGCTTCCTATCCATAGATGTGAAAGCAAGTCATGAAATAAACCCACGTGCCTATTTTCATGGATCATTTATAAATTGTTGACGCACTAATTCAACTTTATTGATATCTGATGTCAAAGTATATGTCTACAATTCAATGCACATTAAAGATGGCGAAAGATAGAGCAAATGTATAGAGCAAAGGTTCTTCTTTAGAGTGGCATCCCAATACATCATTGTAAGATCACAGATCAGTACTAAACAATATGCACTGCATTGTATAACTTAATGGTTTGACAGATAATATAGCATTGCTAGCACAGCTTAAAGCTCAACAGCCAATAGGATTTCTTACTGTGCATTCTTTTTTTATACTCTTTTGTTTGGCCCCCACACAGCGTATTCCAGAGCTGTATCATACTATTTTTAATTTTTTTAATGAAATTTGCTGTGTGTATGTAAATAACATTGCCGTCTCCTAGGTGATAGTCATTCTGTCATTCGTATGGACTTCTGGGATCAGTTTGCACCAAACCGATGATATCTGTGCATGGTCTTCTTACTTTGGTTACCTTAATTGTTGTAAATTGATCATTTTTGAGTAAACCTTTTAAACTGATTGATTGCGTTTGAGTCTTTATTTTTAAATTACTGACTGTTATGTGTACACTAGAAAATTGCCCGTCAAAAATGATGGGAATAAAAATATAAGGCTAGCAATGCTGTTTGCCACATAATGTGTGGCTTTTGCTCCTCTGAGCACAACGGCACTCATTGCGAGCCCCGTGTACTTCAACTTTCCTGCTTGCTTTTTAAGGAGCACCTTTGGCGCTCATCGTGGGCCTTGCAATGAGAAATGGACAAGACTGAAATGGATCAGAAATGGACAAGACTGCGCATAAATATCATGGGTGTGGTGTGGTTGGATCCCAGGAGAGCAAGGGGATACCTAAAAGGAGTAATGTTATAGTCTAGAATAAGCATGATGCATAGCAGCTACCAGGGTCACATGTTGTCACTACACCACTGCAACCGAAATCTGATGAAAAAAAGGATCATCAGAAATCACTACATTTAATTGAAGAAACCAGTAATGTGCATAGCACTTACAACTTGTCTATATTTGCTCAATGAAAAAGATGCTTAAACCTCTGGACTTTGTAATCCAATCCAGTTTCACACATACAGTGTGTTTCCAAAACAAAAATCTGAAAAAAAGAGGATGAAAAAAAACCTAAAACATGCATGTACAGTACAGTTCTGAATACTGTAACTAACAATATACCAACTCACCTGATTCCCATCTGCAAGCATTACTAACCATTAGCTAGTTCTCAGTATAACTCACTGGCCATGACCATTGTCATCTCACAATAAATGCTTAGCTGTGACCGGCGTCAGTGGTCAAGGTGTACTATCACCTTCACAATATGATCTTGTTCATCAACATTGACATCAAATCCATCAGCTATACAGGTGTTAGCACATGTTTAACAATACTCATGATATCAGCAATAGGGGAAAATACCCATTAATACGCATAGGACACAAAGGTCAGCAGACAGATTAAATGTTTCTTACATCAGACCCAAGGATCTGTTCTCAGACTGATATTGAGGTCAGGATCACATGCTTCATTAGTGCATATATTAATGTGAGATTTTGCAAGTCCTTTGCCATAGCTGTACCAGTCTACATTTAAGCTAGCAACAATCATATTTTAGATATCTGGCTATATGATTGCTTTAAAATTGTGGGAGCTACATGTTAAGGGTGGCTGTCATTAAAAGAATGTCTTCCTGAGAGGCACTGTGAAAACCTTAAACCTCATACATTTCCTTCACAATGCTTGCAGATGCAGAAAATGTCTTCATGGACCTGAATTGCACCTAAAACAAAACAAAAACATAACACTTACAAAATAAGGCCTTAAAAAAGATAGGGACTGCAGCATCTCTTCTCAACAGAATTCCTCAGTGATCATCAATTGGTGAAATGTTAAACAGAACCCTACATGTCAACAAAGAAAAGGATCATGGACCATGTGATGGGAGCTAGCCATCTGCATACAAAATATCACTTATGCCAAGATCCAAGACTCTGTAGCCAGGCTAGATTATGTTAACATTTGGAACAATAGATTGTCACTGAGG